>CM060607.1:5672151-6122151 GCA_030578255.1 Tiaroga cobitis
AATCACGTTCCCACGACTTAATATGACGTTCCCATGAGATATTATCACGTTTCCACGACTTAATATCACGTTCCCACGAGTTTATATGTTGTGGCCACGACAAAAATAAGTGAACCGAACATGTTCCCTCCCGGTCACCGTAGATCAGATGTATGGGGTTGTGTCTGATACATGGATAGCATTGTAGACATTTGAAAAATACTGTATTACAAAATAGAAAGTGATTTGTAAAGGCCCACTGCATCATTCGACCTCCAGATATTCTATTACCATAAACCTCTATGACTCAAAGACTTATTTACATGCTAGAAGTAGCCTATGTCATGCAGAGAGAGAGAAAGAGAGAGAGAGAGAGAGAGAGAGAGAGAGAGAGAGAGAGAGAGAGAGAGAGAGAGAGAGAGAGAGAGAGAGAGAGAGAGAGAGAGAGAGAGAGAGAGAGAGAGAGAGATGCAATACAAACAATGTAATGCACTGATAAGGTTTGAGGTTAATACATTTTTCCCCAAAATTAAAAGGAAGTGTTGCAAAAATAAGATAGGCCTATAGGCCTACAATGCTTTTCCTAATAATGTAATTTCACACAATGCTCCTTTTTTACTTCAGTTATGCTAGCTAAGTATACATGTTGAAATGTATATTGTAACGTAACGTCTTATATTATTTGTTTGACGGTATAACAAATCTAAAAAAAAAAAAATGTTTATCTAGTCTGGATGGGCATAATTGATTATTGTCAAAGAATAATGCTCATTTATAATAAACAACAAAACACTTCTGGCGTGGGTGGTTATTCCAGTAGCTAAATAATTAATACAAGAGGTGAATTTAGAACATAGAGTCAAGTTTGAGTTCTCGCGTTGTTACGCAAACCCAGAGCCGCGCAAACCAATCCAATCGATTTATGACATCAAAGTATCACGAGAGTCAGTCTGCAATCGCGGTACTTTGATTCCCGCAGCGCTTGAGCGCTACAGGTCAAACACACGTGTGTTGTTCTGCCATGATTGCTCGATGAATTTGAACCCAAGCTTCTGACTAGACGTCGGTTCGCGCCCGTTCATCTTTTGCCACAGTGATGAAATGAAGTACAAGAAGTATCTCTTGGAGAACAAAGACATTCCACGAACAACACAGCATCGCTGGAGAAGGTATGTAGGCCTGATGTTAAATTGTATTAATACTATTACCCAATGCGGATAGCAGAGGGACTTGATGGGTCAAATGGCGGATAGTACTGCTTGATGGGGCAAATGGATAGCCTAATATTTTTTTAATTACAATCTACAGAATTTTAGAGAAATGTGTCACAATGAAATCATATTGCAAAGTAGCCTAATATTAACACAAACAGTTTGAACAATTAGAACTGTTAGGCTAAAGCTACGTTTTTTCCTCTGTACGTTAATTGCATGGTCGATGCCATCATATCAGGAATTTGGGAAAATCACACCTTAATAATTTAAGTGATTTTAATGAAGTGTCAATGAGTGTCAAAATTATTAAGCATCATCCATGTAACTAATACAACACTATTTTTTATCTATATGTATATATATATATATATATATATATATATATATATATGCTTTATGCTCAAACATTTTTCTTGATTTATGCTTTGTAGACGAACCCGCCATGTTGGAGTCCGTGGACCTCAAAATGCTGTTGTTGATGTGTTACAGGTAAGGATTAAAGACCTCAGGTAACGTTGAGGATCAGATTGTTAGACTATGCTGCATTCTGGCACACATTATTTTAGCACCATATTGTTTTTCAAGACCGCTTTTGAAGTTGATTTAACCAAAGCTTATGTATTTAATTACAATACCACACTTAAATTTGCTTAATGGACACTGCATGTACTTATTAAATAAGAGTTTAAAAACTGTGTATGAAAAAATGGGTTTATATTAGCTTCTTAATTAAGATAAAAAGACAATGCCTTCCCAGTCCCAGACACATATGGAGATAGGTATTTGGGTTTTGTATATGTAATTTGCAGTTAACTGTTGCACTTGTCCTAAACAAGCATGCCCAAAAACACTTGTGTGTTTTAGTCATTATTTGTGTGTTTTATACCATTGTCAGATGAATTCATGTAAACAGCAAGACACAAAAAATTACTTAAAGGGATACTCCACCGTTTTTTCATATTAAACTATGTTTTTCCCTTAACTAAGACGAGTTGATGCATACCTCTCTCGTCTCAGTGCGTGCACTCAATCGCTCTGGCGCGCGAGACACTTTGATAGCACTTAGCTTAGCCCAGTTCATTCAATAGGGGCCAAGCAGAGAAGCGACCAAACACCTCCACATTTTCCCTATTTAAATACAGTTACACGAGTAGTGTGACTCGACCTAGGACGGTGACACAAAATAAAACGTTGCGCTTTTCTAAGCGTGTAAAGTGGATAACTATATTGTATGGCGGAATACCATAGCAAGTGCTTGGGAGCACTTCGACTCGGCGCATATCTATGATATCTATGGACTCGGCGCAGTAATATCATCACTCCGGAGAGTGAGAGGGGGGAGAGGACTTTTCACGAGTGATGATATTACTCCGCCGAGTCGAAGTGCTCCCAAGCACTTGCTGTGATATTCCGCCATAGAATATAGTTATCCATTTTACACGCTTAGAAAAGCGCAATGTTTTATTTTGTGTCACTGTCCTAGGTCGAGTTACACTGCTCGAGTAACTGTATTTAAATAGGGAAAACATGGAGGTGTTTGGTCGCTTCTCTGCTTGGCCCGTATTGAATGAACTGTGCTATCAAAGTGTCTCGCGCGCCAGAGCGATTGAGTGCACGCACTGAGACGACAGAGGTATGCATCAACTCATCTTAGTTAAGGGAATAACATCGTTTAATATGAAAAAACGGTGGAGTATCCCTTTAAGATGGGGTTTCACAGGTTCACATTATACACTTGTTCATGTTGTGTAGTTATTAACTTTGACACTTTTAAATGAAACAATACTCTCCCTTAATGAATGATTTTAGACTTGAATAGAGTAACTCACTGCACATACTTGCACATACTTGAATGCAAACGCTTCACAGGTATCAACATGCTATTGTTTTAACTCGTATGTCTAGTTGTTTGAATTCTATTTCCAACTTTAGATTATTTTTGAATGCTCTATTGCCACAATAAGCTTTTTAACATTTAAACTTCAATTACTCTAATGGTTGTCCAATTTTTTTTTTTTCTAATTGGAAAACAATTTTTGTTGTATTGGGTATTACTTTAGTCACCATTTTATTTTCATTTGCCTTTCAGCAAGACCCAGCTTTGTTTGACATGCGTATCAAGCACATGAGCGATACTTCGCAGGTATGGAGAATTTTAATTTCAAATTACTCTCTAATGTGTTGTAGGTTTTACATCTGTCGTTAGTCATAAATGTTACAAAGTATTGCTTGAACTAAAACTTCATTAATTTATCCCCCTAAAACATTGCAATACATTTTCAATAAAACAAAATATGTATATTGCAACACAGCAGAATCAGACTTCAGGAGACCAGAATCTGGTTGTGACCATCAGCCCTGTACAGACATCCAGTCAGGTGAGGAAAAACAATGAACACAATGTTCCAAACAAATTATGTCCAATGAGCTTGATCCTGGATTAAGTGCTTTCTACTGTTGTCTGTAGGGGGAGAGTGGGGCACAAACGCTTTTGGGTTCGGCTCAATTACACAAAAGATATTTGAGTTTGATTAATAAAGCAGTAAGCCCAGTGAAGGTGTGGTTTACAGTGATAATATAAAAGCTAAGATGTGTTAGGCATGACGTGAAGAAGAGTAAAACATCCTTAGCTGTTATAAAATTGCTGTAAACTAAGGCTTCACAGGGCTGCTTGTTTTTTGTTGTTGTATTTTTTATGATTATTTAATATACTTAGCAAGGTTTCATGAAATGAAATGCAAATAAAATTAACGAAATTATATTAATAAAAAATATTAGTGCTCTGACAAACAAAGTAGTTCCTCAGAAACAACAAAGCTGTTGCCAAGCAACACATACACATACAGTGGAGCAGTGATACTTGTGAAATGCAGTCAGCAGTGGTTTACAGGGTGTTTTATTACTGCTTAGAACACGGCTCAACCAAACTAAATCAAAAACAAGAACTGACCATTTTATAAACAGATTTTTTTTAACAGGCAACATACAAATCTGTTACAAATTAACATTTAAAGCTTGTTTCCAGAACCTACTATTCTCATTCAATTACACTGAAAGTGACAGGAGTGCAAACAGTACTGTACAACTTACCCTGTGGGTGGGATTAATTGTAAAAGACAAATATATAGATATTTACTGAAGATGGTTAAGCAACTGTCTATAAAAGATACAGTAGATAGATACCCACACATTTATCCATCCATCCATATCTCATCTACATGTTACCATCCTTCTAGTGTGGTTGGATACATGTACAGAGAAAGTGCAGCACAGTTATGACAATCATAAATTTCATATAGTTCCCTTCATATTGTACTTAAGTTATTTTGATTAATGGAATTTCTATGGTTTTAGTTTAATTTATACATTTGAAGGCTTGGTTGTAACACTGTTACTGTAACTAACTAACTCAGCTGGTGGAAAATGTTTTTCAAGCCCAAATAACAGTTAGGAGTTTCTGATGTTTCAAAGTGATGCTATGTTTTAGACAACAAATCAATGATTAAGAGAATATAAGGTTGGTTTTGGTGACTTAAACACAAAAAAAAAAAAAAAAAAAAACGTTATTTAATTTCCCAAAAGACTTTGGGGAAAGTCCACTATCTCGTCAAATGCTTCAAAACTTTCCATAGATTTAGAGGAGACAGTCTTCTGACATTGAGATAAAATATTACCCCCTTCCTACAGCTACATAATATCTTTATAACCTGTAAATTATCTGTAAAGGTTTTTATTTATTCTTTTTAAATATTTTTTTTTCCAGGTTTTAGCAGATGTTGATGAAAAGCAAGATGATCTGGATGCACCTGATGAGTCCGTGCAGGCAAGGAAAATGCATATTATACATGCACTGTCAGAACAAATGATCAACATATGGACCCTTTTGTCACAGGGGCAAAAAATGCATATTAGTGCCCCATTATCAACACTGTTATAGACAACACATTTTATGTTACTTTAAACTCAACTTGTGTTGTCGCTATTATTAATTTGAATGCACAATTAACACAAAGTGACGCACAATGTGTTATAATGACACAATGGATTAAAATGGTGTAAAACAAAGAATGTGAATTAACATATACTTTTTGAGAATGTTGATGCTGCACTGTGAAGGAAGTTGATCTAGCCTGTCAATGTGAAGTGATGTGTTCTTTGCCAAAAAAACACAAATCATCAGTTATATTATCAAAACTCTGGCTTATTTCTAAGAATATATAATATTTTGAAAAGTAGTTTTTTTTTTTTTTCATTTTCATTATTACAGCACTACAGCTTTTTTCTTCCTACAGCTACATAATTTTCTTATAACCTGTAAATGATCTGTAAAGGTTTTTATTTATTCTTGTAAATATTTTTCTTTTCAGGTTTTTGCAGAAGTTGATGACAGACAAGATGATCTGGATGCACCTGATGAGTCCTTGAATGTAAGGAGAATGATATACATAATATACATACAGTACATGTTTGTGTAGTGTGTATGCATGAGTATACATTAAAAAAAAAGTACTGTTGAAAAAAGTTGATTTTCATATTAACTTATGTCAGGGGTCCAGACTACAACCAAATTATCAAATTTTGCCACCATTCCTGCCAATGCGACCACATTTTTGTTAAGGTCGTGCTAAGTCGTAGCACGACTACAGCTTTTCCCAATATCAACAAACGAAATTAAAGCGAACACAACTGCGTTCCTCATTTGTGCTTCATGGACCAATTATAAATTCGGACCAATAATGGACAGTGCAACGCCGCAAGCTACTTGAGTCGTGAGCCGTTTCAATCACGCGACACCGTTACAACACAGTGCTATGAGATTCAGTGAAGAAATACATTGAATTCGCCACAGAATTAAAAATATCGCTGCTAGTGAGGAGCATTCAGATTCGGCACAGAGTTCTGTGATAAAATATAGATATCAAATCAAACAGCGCTGATGTGCAAACCAAGAGAAACATGTACCATGAATGAAGTTATAGAAGGATTTAAGCCCACAAATCAGCAACATTCATCATGGATTTACTGTAGTAACACTATTTCTGCAACAATACCATGGTAACAGTTAGTCAAACACTTACAAGTACTACACATATTTTCCAGCACTTCAAAACTCTAATATTGTCATATTTAAATGTTATCTTTAATGTAATGACCAAAACATTATTTGTTCATCCTTCAAAGATAGTCCCGATTTATAAAACTAAAAGTTTCAAGATGTAGGAAAACTTACACTTATTTAAAAATAAAAAACACAGGAAATTACAGTTGTAACAATGGCTACAGAGGAGCGCTTATTAGGTATTTCCACTCCCTAATTTACATATTCAATCATTTTGATTTAAATTAATATGAAGACAATTATAAATGATGATAAAGTTAATTTTATCTACAATTGCTCAATACTTTATCGTCAGCCCCCAGTGCTACCAAATACTTTCGTAAAACTGAGTGGCTCTGGTGATGCTGCCCTCAAGTGTTACGGCCGTTTCACACCGCTTGAGTGGCGTGGGGCGTTATATATATATATATATATATGCGCTTTATTTTAGTTTATGTAATAGCTACAGACAGGTAGGCCTACATGCCCAAATCAAACCCGATCGAGTGTACTTAAAAAAAAAAAAAAAAAAAAGTGTCCCCCTCTTTTAAACATATCGAAGTATGACTGAAAATACAAGATCAGAGCTGTTTTCTTGGTATAAAATATATATATATATATATATATATATAATTATAATGATTTCCATTAAACAAGAGTAGATTTGTGTATATAGATAGATAGATAGATAGATAGATAGATAGATAGATAGATAGATAGATAGATAGATAGATAGATAGATAGATAGATAGATAGATAGATAGATAGATAGAAGCTATGTCAGAAAAGAAAATGAAGACTCAAAAATATTTCTAGAAAATTTAGCCATTTAAACTTAATTTGTTTTATTCAATTTGGGTGAAAGTAGCCTATTTGATGTTTTATAAAAATAAACAAAAGTAAAATAGTCAGAATGAAAATAAATCT
Organism: Tiaroga cobitis; assembly: GCA_030578255.1. NCBI lineage: Eukaryota > Metazoa > Chordata > Actinopteri > Cypriniformes > Leuciscidae > Tiaroga > Tiaroga cobitis. The sequence continues at coordinate 5,679,370 of CM060607.1, forward strand.
ATATTATATATTGTGTAGTGTGTTTTTTTTATATATATATATATTTCATATATATATTTCATATATATATTTCATATATATATATTTTCATTCTGACTATTTTACTTGTTTTGTTTATTTTTATAAAACGGCATATAAGCTACTTTCACCCAAACTGAATAATCAAATTAAAGGAGAACTCCGGCGCAAAATGAACCTTTGGTATAATAACACATTGGTACCTAGTCAACCGTTCTCTGAGATTTGTTTTCATGATAATCGAATGTAAAGAGTTTAAATGGGTAAATTTTCTATAAATATTTTTGAGTCTTTATTTTCTTTTCTGACATAAAGCTACTCAAGTTCTTGTTAAAACACACTAAATTATGTGCAGTTTGGGCACTTTCTGTTTGAAATCATATTTATTTTGTCCAACAAAAATGTGCTTTCACTTTTATTGAGCGTAAGCAGCGCAGCAAAAGACTCTGTGCCGAAACCCCCGCTTCACTGCTGCGCACGCGACGTTCCTGCTTGACGCTTTTTCCTGCTCCCGGTGTGAATGCACTCTTTGATTAACATGCATGCTGTGTGTAGTATCATGGCAGGACTTCTTGTATTTTATGTTTGAGAATTGATTTGTTGACTTTAACTTTCAGCAACAAGTTGCAAATGAGTCAACTACACCTCATGGTTCAAGCATCCTACACAATAAAGTGGAAGTCAATGTGCAGGTAAGGATAAAGGGCCATACAAACATTACATTTTCTGTTATGCTTTCAGGTTTTAACTGATGTTTTTAAATAAATCCCTTTTGTATAGGTACTCTTCCATGAGAAACAGAAAACGGCTGACTACCAAGAAGAATCAAGTGATGGTAATGATGACATTCAACATGGAAAAGACACTACAGAGAATGAAATTGTGGAGAAAACACCCAGCAATGAAAGCCATGTATCTCCTTTTTGGACAGTGTCAGAATACAGTGAGAAAGCACTACATGAACAAAAAAGAAAAGAGCATGAGTTGCTCCTCCTAGCTCTAAAATTAAAACATGGTTTGACCGATGAAGCACTAGAAGACATGCTTCAAGTCATAAATGCCATCACCGGTAAACACTCAGTGTCAACTACTAAACATCACTTCTACAAAAACATGACTGATTATAAGGACTATATTATTATCAAGCATTTCTGTTCAGATTGCATGGTCTTAATGGAAACAAAAGATGAAAAAGTAGGTTGCAGAATTTGCGGCAAACAAGTTGATGCAAAGGAGCACGTGAAATCGGGAAACTTTTTTATTGTTCTCCCTCTAGAAGCACAACTACAAAATATTATTGAGCAACACAAGTTTTCGCAGTTGACCGTCAATAACAAGGATGACGTAAATGGTCATTTGGTTGATGTATGTGATGGTGTGCTCTATAAAAAGACCATGAAAATCTTCCCAAATTTAAATGATTGCCCCAACTTTTCAATCACCTTTAGTTGTGATGGTGTACCTTTATTCAAATCCTCTTCACAGTCCATATGGCCCCTGTTGTGCACTTTAAATGAACTACCTCCCGATCTGAGATCTGACCATATTATGTTAACAGCATTGTGGTTTGGAGCTAAAAAGCCCCTGATGAACATCTATCTTGACCCATTTGTGAATGAGTGCACTGATCTACATGAGCGTGGCTTTGATTGGGTCACATCTGATGGTGTACATGGTACCAGCAAAGTTTATGCTTTAATACTTGTAAGTGATTCTGTTGCCCGTCCACTCCTACAGAACTTTAAGCAGTTCAATGGGGAGTTTGGATGTTCTTTTTGTCTTCAGAAGGGAACACTTGTCGAACGTGGTCGGGGAAAGGCCAGGGTTTACCCATTTGAGGAAAACACAGAACTTAGATGTCAAAGTCAGACTTTGGAGCTAGTTTTGAGAGCTGTTGAGACAGGCACACCTTTAGCAGGTGTGAAAGGACCTTCGGTGTTGTCCCTTTTACCTGGATTTGATATAATTGAGGGATGTGTCCCTGATTACATGCACAGTGTCCTCCTTGGAGTTACAAGATCTATCACTTCGCTGTGGTGTAACTCTGAAAACCACCAATCTCCTTGGTACTTAGGCAGGTCCATACCACAAATTGACAAACTACTGTTAAAAATAAAGCCCCCAAGTAATGTCTCCAGAACACCTAGATCCATAAAAGAAAGACGTTACTGGAAAGCCCATGAATGGCTGATGTGGCTACTTTACTACAGTATCTCCATTCTGAAGGGGATTCTACCTGAGAGATACCTTAATCATTGGCTGAAACTTGCGAGTGGCATAGCTTTGCTGCTAACCACATCGATTTCATCTCAGCAGCTTTTAGAAGCACAGGACCTTCTTCATCAGTTTGTATCTGAGATGGAGCCCCTTTATGGTATAGGCAATGTCAGCTACAATGTTCACCTCTGCCTTCATCTCTCTAGAAGTGTCCAGAATTGGGGGCCATTATGGACCCATTCTGCCTTTCAATTTGAGGCCTATAACATGGAGTTGATCGAAATGGTGAAAAGCACCCAGTCTGTGCCCATCCAAATATGTAAAGTTTTCTGGATGAAAAAAGCACTTCCACTGTATGCCAGTCAAACACTGAAAAATCCCTCCTCAGAGTGTAATGCTGTTCTTGGTCAGTTATTGAGGGGAAAACAAGAGAGAAAGCATGCAGTGAGGTGTTTGGGAGTTACAGCTTTTGGACCACCCAAGAAAAAAATGATGGCACATGATGACTACGTTGCTTTGCATAGTGTTGGTGATTGGGTAGAGAAGCAGGTTGCAGAATATTATGATCGGGTGATTGTCGATGGTGCGATCGTTCATTCCCAGGCATACCACCGTTCAAAGAAGAGGAATTCAAGTGTAGTTCGTTTAAAAACTGACAACGCATTCTTCTCGGTTAAAACGTTCATTGTGACAGATGTAGGAAATGGCAGTACTTGTTATGCTATTGGTCGCTTTTTTGAGGAGGGGAAGCACAGCTTTTCTGCTTGTGTTCAAAATCCTCTACACTTTCATCCAGTCGAGAAGGTGCTGTCTCACCTAACTGCTGTACATGCCTCAGCAATTGAACACAAATGTGTGTACATGCCTTTAGAACAGCACAGATGTGATTACATTATGACTTTTCTTAACTATTATGAAGTAACTGTTTAATTTTTTTTTTATGTCTGGCATCAGTTTTTGCAGCTCTGCCAAGGTTTGTTGAAAGCACCAAAAGTTTATTTTCTTTGAATGCTAGTGGAGAACCCAGGTTTACATGGCTGCATAAGTTAGAGGAATGTGTTTAAATTAAGGACCCTAGATTTTTTGAAGACAAACACAACTGTATATTGTTCTGTATGCATCTGAATATGTAGTGCATGTATGTACTTTCTTACATATAAATATTGATATATGGCTATTGATGAAAAAAATAAAATTTGTTTTCAAATAGAATTGTGTTTTGTTTTTTATGAGCTGGTTAAGAAGAGGAAAAATAATGATTTTTTTTTATAAAATATTTGAAAATGGGATAGAAATTGAAACGTGGATGTGTAGACTTGATGTGTAGACTTGACGTGTAGACTTGATAAAAGTTCAAATAAGGAAAACAAGGAATAAGGAAACCATAGGCATGTAAAATGTATGTTGTTTAAATAGTCTGGCATATATAAATTAAACATATCGGTGACATATATGGTCAAAACATACAGTATTATATAAATAATAATCATATACATCATAATAATATATGTCAATATATTCATTTTAATATGGCAAATTTATATATGTTATGAACCTATATCAACATATATCCAGAGATATGTATATATGTGATAGCAATATATTGTCTTATATTTAGCATATATGACGGCGTCACTAGCGATATAGGGACATATATGTCATATATTACATTTCCGTATGGGATTGAAGTAAATTATCAAGTGCATTTTTGTTTATTTTTACCTGTAAGTATCATTAGAGATAGAGATATGCTATCAAACATGTCCATCGTGGTTTCTTTCACTAAGTTTTTCTCCTGTGAATCAAAGGCACATGCAGGAGGAAGTGATGTCAGCTATACCGGTTCCTAGCCGGTGTAACCTGAGAGAAATAAAGGGATAAAATGGGGAATATAAGACAAACTACACAGAATGAGTTGAACTGTACACTGTTAGAGAAGGGGGACTTTAATGAAGTTCACGATCATTCATTAAAATCAATTATTTAAGCATCACTATGTGCAAACAGAGACATTTACATGTCAGTGCCAGTGCCAACTCAATGTGAGTAGACTGGAAATGACCAAAAGAACCACACTGCCCCCTGTTGATCAGGATTCAACTCTAATTTTAATGCACCTGTTTTTGTACAGCTCTGCCCAGAGTTTCGTTCACTGTGTTTTCACTCACTGAACAGAAATATATGGCGCTGTCATCCGGCTCCAAATCCTTCACAGTCAGAGATCCACTCTCGGGAACGGTTTTATTGGCCACAAATTTATTTTTCTCAGAATCTTCATATTCTGGATCGGTGTAAGAGGTTGTGAACACTACGAGCCTCATAGTCTCTCCTGTACGCTGGCGGTACCAGTACATCAGTCTGTAGGTTGAACCCTTGTTGTGTGTGCAGCTGATTTGGGCTGAACTCCCTTTCAGTGCATGAAGAATTTTAGGCTCTTGAACAACATCATCTCCACCCATAGTGCCTGTGGAAAAATTATAATTGAATTGGTGAGAATATAAGGTTATTGTTTCAGTTGTTATGGAGATCATTTAAAAAAAGCTTTTGGTACCTTGGCTCCAGTACAGTAACAGAATCAATGAAATGATGTTCCTAGTCATGTTGGGTTTTGGTGGGGTGAGAGTGAGTCCCAGCCTTTCAATAGATACGAACTCTTGCTGTTGTTGTACAGGATATGACATCATAGGTCATAACACTACAGGTGGGAAAGTTGTATAAACGTGAAATATGAACATATGAACCGTTAAGTGCAAACTAGAGGTCTTCTCGGGTCCTAAAAACTGTACCCGACCGGAATCGACCGGAATCACTACTTATCCGAACCCGACGTGCATAAATTATTTTTTTTTAAGAAAAACCCGACCCGAGACAGACCCGATAAAATTAGACCCGAGTCCGACCCGACCCGACGCCATTTCCTTTAGAACCCGACTGGATCCGAACGTAAACGTCATTTACATTGTGCACAGCCTGCAGCCCTGCGTTTCTCAAAAATGCACTTAACATAGACGCGCAAGTGTAAGCGTGCTGAAGTGCTAAAATGTCAATCACACATCACTGTAACCCATTACGTCCTATAAAATTTGGCATAATTTTATTTACCGGACCATACGATGATTAGAACCACCATTCGTTTTCCCTGACATTTTTCGCAATTTCTGTTATCGCCTCCATGCTTTTCTGACAGTGTCGCGTATTTTTAAAATTGATTGACAGGCCTGGCTTAACGACAATTCAAATACTTGCATTTAGTCAAACATCCATCCACATGATGGCGCACTAGTTCTTCTTGGCAAAGGAAGGGGTTGGTTTATGTGGAGCGAGCAACTGAGTAAATCAATGCGGAGGCAACCGTGCTTATGCTTGTTATAGCCCATTTGCACGTAGAAGCGCGGATTCGCTCTCTCACTTAGAGAAAGTGAGAGAACGCTGTCATAGAGTTGTTTTAAATACTGCAATTTTCTTAAATGCCCAACATAGTTTAAAAGAATTCGGGTCTTCTCGGGTCCATTTGGAAAAAGCGTATTTTTTTTAAATTACCCGAGACCCGAGGCCACTAATACCGAACCCGACCCGTGTCCCAGACACTCGTCGGAGTTTTGGACCCGAACCCGCTCGGGTCTCGGGTCGGACCTCGAGTTTTCGGATCCAAGTGGACCCGTGAAGACCTCTAGTGCAAACACCGGCCTGCAGCTGATTTGCTGAGTATACTCTTAATTCATATTTCATAACCTCTCGCAGGAGTCCCTTATAGCTTTCTCCAAGAAACTACAACACTAGCTAATAGTGCCATATGTGGCTCGTTGTGTGTTGGTGGTCTACAAATTTTGGATTTCGCTTGGCCATTAGTCTGTGTATGATGCCAATATGTTAAATTTAACTACGAAAGAGATTGATTCAACTGTCACAATGCACCGATATGAACATTTTGCCCGATACCGATAATATTTTATATTCGAAAGCCGATAACCAATATATTGGCAGATAAATCTAAATCCAAATTTTTATATGATTTTGAGAGACTGACTTAAAAAAAAACGTGTCACCATTACAGCCCTGTCGCAAGCACAGAATTATAACGTTTTCATTATAATTTAATGTAGCCTAAATGACTTGCGCTGCACATGTAGCACTTAATTATTTTTCTGAAGTGATTCCAATCATATTTCAAGCAATTCAAAACCATCATGGCGACCAGTGTGCATCTGAAGTGTCTCGGTTGAAGGAAATAATACATTATTTATGGGCTTTAATATATCGGCCAAATTTACTTACTGGGCCGATAACAATAACATTGAAAATTAACATATACCATATCGTCCGATACCGATGGTTAATAGTATTATTCAATAAATGCCACTTTCAAAGGTCCATAAAAAAATTATTATGTTAAAACATTTTTTTATTTTTTTTTTATTTTGTTAGAAATGTATGTCTAGTATGAAGCTTTAATAACACACCCTGGTGGTCGAGAAACTGGGCTGAAATGGGCTGATGGTGCAACAGGCTGCTCAGAGTTCTCCCATTTGACAAGTTCAAGGGTTCGTAAAAAAAAATTGGTGCATAAAAACTGCCAGAAATGTAGATTTTTTTTTTAGAATATCCTGATTATAAAGCCCCAATGTTTGCTTTAATGCACCTTTTGTTGTTTTAAATAAACCATGTGTGAAATGGACTTATGACGCAATCAACTTGTTATGATCCTGTCCCAAAACACTTCATATGCACTTGCGGTTTTGTGGACTCACAATGGCATGATTGGTACGCATGATTGTGAAGTCCACGAGACCATAGGGCAGTGTTTCCCAGCCCTGTTCCTGGAGGCACACCAACACTACACAGTTTCAAAGTCTTCCTTATCGAACACATCTGATTCAACTCATCAGCTCATTAGTAGAGACTCCAAGAAAATATAATTGAGTTTTAAAGATAAGTGAGACATTTAAAATGTGTACTGTTGGTGTGCCTCCAGGAACAGGGTTAGGAAACACGTATGTCACATTTGTCATGTTAGGTGCTCGTGAGCGCCCCCTTGCGGTCACACCCTTAAATATAGAGGAGAAATGCCAACCCGATCTCACGGGAATTCGTACGAATTCTACGAGGTGGCTAATTCGTACGAATTCATACGACCTCACTCGTAGGAATTAGTACGATTTGGGCTAAAACGTACATATTTGACGAGTTGACCAATTCGTATGAATTCGTACGAATGACCTACCCCTGACCCCGCCCCTAAACCTACCCATCACGTGGCTTAAGACAAATCGTACTAATTTGTACGAGTGAGGTCGTACGAATTTGTACGAATTAGCCACTTTTTAATCACTCGTCCGAATTCGTACGAATTGGTCGTGAGATAGCGTTGGAAATGCTGACTCTGCTCATTCTAAAACAACCACTGACAGACTCAATATAATGATAGTTATGATCATATTAATGTCTGGCTGGGTTGATCCGTGCTGCTAAAGCATCTGTCTTCATTATGGGTCCTGAAAGCCCTCATGTCCAGGTGCAGAGTGACAGTGACTGACGCTTTAGTATCACAGGTTTTTGTATGAGTCAGAGGTGATTGTGAACACTGTGTAATATGCTGCACAGAAATACACTGCACTGTCATTCAGTCTGAGGCTGTTGATAGTCAGAGTGCCATTATTTCTTCCATCTCCATTCATTTTGACCTTGTTTTCAAATTCAGACTCTGGGTTGTCATTTTCATATAAAAGATATCCAATGTACTTAAAGTCTAGTGTGCTCTTTCTCTGTTTGTACCATAATATTCGGTCATAGCTCTGTATATTGTGTGCACACATGATCACAGTAGATTCATCTTGATTCTGTATGAGGTAGCCGGGAGACTGGAGAACACTTTTACCAAGACAGACGGCTGTAATGAGAAAATACAAACAGTAAAATCTGTTAGACTGTTGCAGCAGAAACAATAAAGTTGTCTAAAAATATTCCATTAGATCGGATTACCTGTGAGGCAAACTAGAGAAACATAAACACTGAGAAGAACGCTAGTCATGTTTGCTTCATGTGCTGGGAGAGGATTCTTCAAATGAAATGCAGGGGTGCACTTGTAGGAAGTGATGTCATTTCCGGGACACTGACAAGCATATATACATGTATACAAGTACAGTACGTGAGTGGCATAGTGGACATTCTAAAAATACATTTAAAGAGAAAAAACTATAATTAAGATGAATAAATGTAACATTGATTGTTCTGATTTAAGACATTCGACCCCATGCAGTAAAACTATTCACTGTTGAAAGCCTGTGACCAGTTCCAAGAAAAGCATGATAAGCACTTGAAGCACTGGTTCATGTGAGTCAGTTTAGTTGTACTACAGATGCAGATTTGTAGAGTCACATCGCCCCCTGTTGATCACTGTCATTATTAGCGGCAGCTGTTCTTGTTGAACTCTTGTTAAAGTTCACTTCACTGTTCTGTGTGACCGAGCAGAGATACACGGCACTATCATCTGACTCCACATTGTTCACAGTGAGAGATCCTCTCTCGGGAACTGGTTTGTTGGCTGTGAATTTGACTGGATCAGAATCTCTATAGTCTGGATCGCTCACAGAACTTGTGAACACAATAAGAGTCATAGTTTGTCCTCGCTGTTGTCGATACCAGTACATCTGAGTGAATGTAATATCCTTTTTGTGTGTGCAGTTCATTTGAGCAGAACTTCCCTTCACTGCCATTAAAACACCTGGACTTTGTGAAACATCACTGGTACCTGCAATTGAAACAGAGAGAAAAATATAAATATTTCTGAATATTATAAGAAGTTGTTATTCTAATATGATCAGTACCTTGGCTCCAGTGACAGAATGAACAGAATAATGCTCCTCATCATGTCATGTTGAGGCTGGATGAGTTAAAGTCGACATCAAGCGGAAGTTGCGATAGGCTTTTCTTCCCTATTGTGACGGCGGGGTGGTGGTGGCGCAGTGGATAAGACACATGCCTTTGGTGTGAGAGGTTCGAATCCACTGAGACACCAATGTGTCCCTGAGCAAGACACTTAACCCCTAGTTGCACCGGGGGCGTGCGACCTCTGACATACAGTATATAGCAATTGTAAGTCGCTTTGGATAAAAGCGTCAGCTAAATGTAAAATGTAAATGTAACCTAAAAAAAACCTCACGCTGAAGAACATCATCAGAGAAGACAAGAGACGTGCAGGAGGGAGGGGAAGTTATTTTGATTATGAGAGCACATGAATTGTGCACAGATAAATCATTTATAATAAATACTGCATCAGGGCCGCTCTGCAGGGGGTCAGAAAAAGCGTTACAAAGACCAACTAAAAACATCACTAGGAAAGTGTCAAATTAATCCATCATGCCTTGAAGAGTTTGCAGCAAACCGATCTACCTGCAAGCAGCTCTGCCACACAGGAATTGTGCAGCTGGAATCTGAGAGGAATATAAGGAAACAACAAAAAAGACTACGGAGACATGCAACCATGCCTGCCTTTACAAACTCAGCCTTTACATGCCCAATATGTAATAAAATTTGTGGAATGTCATCATCGGATACGATGAACTACCAAGAGAGAGGTAGTGGTGATCTCAGGCTGCGGCAAAATTCAGAATTAGCTTCAGCTCCTGAATTGTGAATTGAATTGACCACATGCTAGAGAATGTTAAGCAACACTTTGAATGTGCTCTAAGCGATGTCGGGTGACGTCGCTTCTTGTTGACGTCCAAAGTATTGTCGAACAAAACGGAGGCTAGCTAGACCTTCCCTCCTCCTCATCCCGTCCCCTCCCCCTGTAGTTTTACTGATACTTCTTTCAAGGTGTAATGTCGCCAAGTTAGATAAATGCTTTCATATAATGCAAAAAAAGAGAAACATTACCAGAAAAACACGATTAAACGTTTCGCCACCTGAGGTTATCACTTTAGCTCTCATTCCAGGACGCAATAATAGCAAGATAAAGTTAGCTTCAAATTTAGTCAAAATTGTCAATAGGCTATGAATGAACATTCAATTTCATAATAAATAGTTGGTGAAAACTATCATTCACACAAACTGTCGCCCTACTGTGAGTTTGCTTGATTATTTACAATAGAGATCGATAGCTAGCTGCAAGAAACCTATATGTTGTATTCACCAAAGTTAGCGCTGACTGCATTGTTCTAGCTAATTATATCCTTGTGTTTGTTAGGCGAACATGAAAGTCCATTTAGAAAAACCAAACTGGATTTACCCTGTCCAGCAGAAACAGAGCTAACGTTCCCTGAATGTCGGATTGGAAGCCCTTCTGCCGGCGGAGTTCTCACCACCTTTCAAAGGCTTTTCCAATGTAAATTCGGGCATGCGTTCCTTCTCATTTTCCCTCTTCTTTACATTTTTGCAATCCGTTCATCAGAACGTCGTCTCTTTGGTCGTCTGTCGGCCATATCAAACTTAAAGAGTTAAAATTCTAACTTCCCTCTTCTTGTCGGTTATTGGCTGGAACTCTGTTTGTTTTGTTTCGTGGAGCGGGTCGCCCCAGTTTGTTTTTGTTGCTGTGTGTGGAGCCTGGGCTGTCAACAGAGACTGCGTTTTTTACAGTGTGTTCAGGGGACAGGCAGCTAGCGGATAGTGAGATGTTTGCTGTATGTGACAAAAAAATGTTTTGGCCTAAAAAACGTGTGACATCACTTAGAGCACCTTTACGTAAGACTAGGCTTACAGGGATTGTGTTTAGTCTGGCACTGAATCAGAATCCACAGGTGTGAAGAGGAACGTGAATAAAAACTCTTGCCACAGAAACAGGCTGTTTAAAAGAGGAGGGTTTTAGTATGAGTCAGAGGTGATTGTGAACACTGTGTAATATGCTGCACAGAAATACACTGCACTGTCATTCAGCGTGAGCTTCTTGATAGTCAAAGTGCCATTTTTTTGTGCATCTCCATCCAATTTGATCTTGTTTGTGAATTCAGACTCTTTAGTTTCATCCTTAAAATAAAGGTATCCCATCAACTTGAGGCCCGACATGTCCTGACTTTGTTTGTACCACAGGATTTGGTTATAGTTCTGTATTTTGTGAGCACATATGATCACAGCAGATTCATCTTGATTCTTGATGAGGTTATCTGGCGTCTGATCCACAGTTTTACCAAGACTTGCAGCTGTTGAGAAAAAAGATGTTTGTTTATAATCATGTTTAGGCTCAAATAATCTGTACATTGTGTTAGTAAAGATTTAACAAGGTCATATTTGTTTATTTTTACCTGTCAACATCAGTAGAGATACAGATACAAGGAACGTGTTCATCATTGTTTTTCATCAAGTGTTTCTGCTGTGAATCAAAGGCACATACAGGAGGAAGTGATGTCAGATATATTAGTTCCTGTAACCTGAGAGAAAAGAGTAATAAAATGGGGACAATAAGATTCAGTTTACACAGAAAGAGTTGTGCATAATTAGCAGGACTGAAATGCAAATTACAATGATAATGTAGTTTATTTGTTATATATGCAAACAGACATATATGTTATCTGAAACACACTGCCCTCTGCTTGTCGATAGTTGTCTCTTTTAAAACTTAAAAAAACTAGTGTACAATTTCCTTTACAGTTTCATACATTGTCCTCGCTAAGTGAACAGAAATACTTCATCCAGACACTGTCATCCAGCTTCTGTCGTGTGTGTCTGTCTGTGTGTGTGTGTGTGTGTGTGTGTGTGTGTGTGTGTGTGTGTGTGTGTGTGTGTGTGTGTGTGTGTGTGTGCGTGCGTGTGTGGCTTGGTGAACCCTACAATGGGAACAAAATGTCCCCACAAACATGACAATATTCTAAATCCTTGTCCTTGTAGGGACATTTTTAACCTAATGAGTAAAACAGCTTATAAATCATAAGTAAAACTAATGTTTTTCTGCATTTTTCAAAATTTTTGAAAATGTAAAAATGCAGAATGTTTTCTGTGATGGGTAGGTTTAGTGTTAGGAGATATAATATACAGTTTGTACCGTATAAAAATCATTATGACTCCCCATAAAACATCAAAACACAACATGTTTTTTGCTTGTCATTGTATTTCTTAAATGATCACTGACTGTCTCACTCAGTATGAGGAAGACACACTGCGATTACTTCAGATTTCTTTGGCTGTTTTGGCTGAAATATATCAATTATTATTTCAATAAATGAACCTTTTTGTAAAGAAAAACTATCTCAAAGATATATGTTTATATGACGTAGTATTAAAACAAACCTTGTTCTAATGTCAGTTTGATATGAAGTGCTCAGTACAGCTTCATGTATTAATGATGTTAAACATAAACAGAATTTCCATTTGATCTACAGTTGTAGATATTGCAACACATTTGCGTTAAGAAACATTAGTTTACACGTGTGAATGTAATCGTAAATCAGTTGATGGTAAATGTTGGCAGGAAATAAAACCACCTCCATCTGGAGGAGAAACACAACTTGGTTCCATCTAATCTCAGAAGAACTTTTAAATGAGTAAATTAACATTGAATTCTTTAAATTACACAACAAAATATCCCATTAATGTTTCATCTCTGGTCCGTGTTCAGTGTTGTGTCGACACTCAAACTCTGCAGAACCAGTTGACCAACAGTATAGACGTTTACATTTCTGACAACACGTTCTTTCACAAACTAAAGGTTGAAGTTATTTTCTGTGATAATGAAGCATGTAATAAATGCTGTCGATAACTTGTATTCGACCCATAATACTCCTAATTGTTTAGGCTTATCTCAGCTGTTGTCGTGCATTATATTGCTTGTCTCAGACTGCCACCTGTTGTCTAACATTGTCATTAATATTTCATATACTGGATGTTTTTGTACAGGTTTCTGCAGACTTTCACACACTGTGTTCACTCACTGAACAGAAATATATGGCACCGTCTTCCGGCTCTAGATCTTTCACTGTGAGAGATCCACTTACAGCATCACTTTTATGAGCTTCAAATTTATTCTCATCAACATCTCCAAATTCAGGCTTTGAATCAGCGATAGTGAATACTATAAGCCTCATAGTCTCTCCGGGACGCTGGCGATACCAGTACATCTGGTAGTATGAAATGCCCTTCTTGTGTGAGCAGTTCATATCAGCAGAACTCGCCTTTGGTTTCCAAAGAATTTTAGGCTCTTGAACAACATCATCCCCACCCAAAGTGCCTGTGGAAAAATTGTAAATACATTTGTAAGAATATAAGGTTATTGTTTCAGTTGCAATGGAGACATTGTTAAAGAGTGTCACATACCTTGGCTCCAGCGCAGGAACAGAATCAGGGAAATAATGTTTCTAGTCATGTTGAGTTTCGGTGGAGCGCACAGCGAGTCCCAACCTTTCAAATGATTCAAACTCTAGCTGTTGTTGAACAGGATATGACATCATAGGTTGTATCAGTAATGAACAAAACTGCATGAACATGGAATATGTATATTATTACTAAAAATTCTGATGATTTATACAATCTCTTAATAATACAAATATGTGGTACTCTGAGTCTTCAAATGAAGCCTTTATGGCATTATTAAACTATGTGAATAAATCCCATCAGCCTGGTCTCATTGTTAATACGTAAGTATTAATACGTTTTTTTTCAAAGATAGAAAACGTACTTTTTGTACGTTTCATAGATCCTGAAACGTATAATATGGACGTATCTGCAACATTTAAACGTAACATAATTACGTTTTTTCGGCTACAAAACGTTAACTGTTTACGTATATTTCATATCTGTATAATTTCCCTTTTACCATTTTATAGATAAATGTGAGATCCCTCAACCCTACTTCTAAACCTAAACATACCCATTTTATACAGAATATAAAAAGGATAAAACATAATGGGCAGAGGTGTGTAGGGAAATGGCAGTTTTATTAACAATATAGCATTAAAATATATTTTGAGCCACTAATCCTACTCCTAATTTACCCCTAAACCTACCCATAACCATTCCTTAAAACTACGTAGGCTAACGTTACAATTATGAAGAAAAACATAACAGATAGACAATTAATCACAATAATTTATTTATTGCGAAAATGTCAAAACCGGTACCAAAAGTCGTTCCCATCATGTGTTGCAGGCGCAGACGCAGTCCTCTATGAGTAGAATTTAAGTTATTAATCCATGAAAATGTTAATCCGGTTTCGGCTCGCACTGTGAAGGCGCGCGCGCTTCTTCATTTCAAATGTTGCACACCGACTGGAACACGGAATTTCGCAATTTGTGACGAAGCAGGCGAGAGGGCGAGAGCCAATGAGCGTTTGATATCCCTGCCGTAAAACATGTCGTAACGCTTCTTCAGGACGCATTTTTTGAATTTGAATTCATCACGAGCGCGGGATTTGACGTTTACGGTCGGTGATGAGAATGGAGATGAAAATCGCTGGATAAAGGGCTGAATTTGGATCTGTTTCTTGCAAACGTATGGATTCTAAAGATTTGGATTACATCAAGCTAATAAAATGTATGTCTTTTGTGAATTTATGTTGTGTTTTGGTGTATTATGGTTCTATAGGAGAAAGCATTTTGTGTCTCACGGTAAATAAACTATATTACAAAATGGTTAAAAAATTAAGAAGCTAATGTTATTTTAAAGGGTTTAAAGTGTAGTCTTGTTTAACAGAATGTAAGTTAACTTAGGCTAATCCTCTGAAACGAGTTTGCAGCAGAAGGCACGAACAGAGTGAAATATTATTTCTTAAATGAGTAACTTAAACTGCTTTTAATAAATGCGACTGAAAACGTAATTGATAAGACAGTTGAAAGCAATAGAGTCAAAACATTAATGCCACCATTTTAATAAGCATAAATAGGAACAGGTACAAATTTGTAACGTTGCGTCGGTAGAGTCCATACGTAAATAATTTACGTTTTTGTGCTGTCAATACGTAAATATTTTACGTTTTAGTGCTGTAAATACGTCAGTATTATACGTTTCTGAATGTACAAAACGTAAGTAAATGTACGTGTGGTAGAACTACACTTTACGTAAAATACACACGTATTCTCATGAGATCACGTTGATCCCATCTCTCTTTGAAATCCATAGACCAAAAGGATTTAGTCTAATAAACTGTCCCTTACAGGTATACTTAAAGTTCAAGTAAATTGGCCCACTTTTTAGTGTATAAAAGTATAATTTTAAGTATACTTTAAGTGTAACAGTAGTAAACTTTGAGTACTAGTTTACAACTAAGTTTTTCGTTTGTACTGTAACTAAACTACATGTGAATTTATAGGTATACTGATAGTTTACTAGTCAAATACTTGTAGCACATTTTAATAGTTTGTGAAAGTACACTTTGAAGTATATGACTAGTTAGTAGTTATACTGCAAGTATACTTGTACGTTTTCTTTAAGTAAACTTAAAGGGTGGAACTTTTTCCCCAAAATAAACATAACAATAGCCTTTTTATTTGACCATTTATGACTCAAACATCTCCCGATGAGCATACTGACACCTTGTCCGCTCGCAGTGGGTGCACCTATAAGCCTGTATCCTATTTTTCCTATTTTCTGTCGGGTCGGATTTTCCCGCGCTGTCTGCGGATGTGACGTCAAGCGCGTTCATGTTAAACGTTTCAGATCACTCTGCCACCACCGCTAGTCAGCAAGTAGCCTACACTCGCAAGCAGTGCAATGGGTTTTGCGATTTTGTGACTGTTCTTACCTCTGTAAACATAATGTTGACCTCCTTGCAGCAGATGACTTGTGAAGTGTGCACGTACGAGCGCGCTGCGAGAGCGAGCAGAAAGGAAGAGCAGTTCTGTTTTTTGGCCACAGGTGTCAGTCGCAAGTTTAAATTTCAGAAAAACGCATATAGCCTCTTTAACATCATACTTATAGTTTACTATTTATAATAATTTTTTTGCACTTTAAGTATACTACTATATATATGTTATTTAGGTATTCATTTTTATACTTGAAATATACCTTTAACTGTACTATAAGCAGATTTGAAGTAAATTCCTATGTACACCTCCAAGCTTATTTTTGAACTGAGATCAAGCTTTTACATTCCCCTATAGAAGCTACAGCTTCGAGATCAGACTCTCCTTTTTGCTGCTGGTACCAGTACATCTGATTATAGTCCAGACCCTTATTGTGTGTGCAATTTATCTGGGCAGATTTCCCATCGAGAGTCCAAACACTGCTAGGCCAACATGACATCATGACTTTTGCGTAAACAGACACGCCACTTTCAAGTCAAGTTGCGTGATATCTATACGCATTTTGAGATATCCGCGTGTATGCGTGTATGTCTACGCCATTAATGTCCAAGTGATTCCGCGTATAGGCTATGTACACGCCATTAAATTTCCGAGCGAAACGAAGCAAAATGTAGATCTACATCTGGGGAGCGATATTTTTTTTCCCTAGGATGGCAGGGGAAGACTCATAAATGCTATTTACCCCAGTGACGGGTAGGTTTAGGGACGGGGTGGAGGTAGGTCATATATTTATATATACAGTAATAACGTTAAGTCAACAACTGCGTTCATAAACACGCTGAAAAGCGATTGTGCGTGTTGATAGCACGCCAAAAATGGAAATACGAATTGGCGTGTCATACACACCATCTCCACTTGAAGCACCTGCAAAATATGCTGAATGATTATTTCTGTATCAACACATAGTTATGCTATTGTATTATTTGACATTGTAATGCTCTGAATAAATAAACTGTACATTGACTCCAACACAGTGACAGGATTAGCAGAACAATGACCATGTTCAGCGATGGCTAGGAGTGCATTGAATCGTGGTCTTGAGAGAATAATACAGGATAAATATATATATGAACAAGCTGCAGATTTGTAGAGTCACATCGCCCCCTGTTGATCACTGTCATTATTAGCGGCAGCTGTTCTTGTTGAACTCTTGTTAAAGTTCACTTCACTGTTCTGTGTGACCGAGCAGAGATACATGGCACTATCATCTGACTCCACATTGTTCAAAGTGAGAGATCCTCTCTCGGGAACTGGTTTGTTGGCTGTGAATTTGACCTGATCAGAATCTCCATAGTCTGGATCGCTCACAGAACTTGTGAACACAATAAGAGTCATAGTTTGTCTTCGCCGTTGTCGATACCAGTACATCTGAGTGAATGTAATATCCTTTTTGTGTGTGCAGTTCATTTGAGCAGAACTCCCCTTCACTGCCATTAAAACACCTGGACTTTGTGAAACATCACTGGTACCTGCAATTGAAATAAAAACATTTCTTTAGCAATTTAAAATGTTATTTTTTTATGATGTCCTGGAGATCGGTTGAATACCTTGGCTCCGATGTAGCGAAAGAATCAACAGAATAATGTTCCTCATCATGTTACATTGAGGCTGGATGAGTTATATTATAATCTTCAGTGATGATTCAAATTTCAGTTGTTAATACAGGATGTGACATCATGATGATGGTAGTGGTGATCTCAGGGAGGGGCAAAATTCAGAATTTAAGAATTAGCTTCAGCTTCTGAATTGCGATGTAAACTGAATTAAGCAACACTTTAAGTAACACTTACAGGGATTGTGTTTAGTCTGGCACTGAATCAGAATCCACAGGTGTGAAGAGGAACGTGAATAAATACACTTGCCACAGAAACAGGATGTTAAAAAGGAGGTTTTTGTATGAGTCAGAGGTGATTGTGAACACTGTGTAATATGCTGCACAGAAATACACTGCACTGTCATTCAGTCTGAGCTTTTTGATAGTCAAAGTGCCATTATTTCTTCCATCTCCATTCATTTTGACCTTGTTTTCAAATTCAGGCTCTTTAGTTTCATCCTTATAATAAAGATTTCCCATTAACTTGAGTCCTGATGTGTCCTGACTTTGTTTGTACCATAATATTCGGTCATAGCTCTGTATATTGTGTGCACACATGATCACAGTAGATTCATCTTGATTCTGTATGAGGTCACCGGGAGACTGGAGAACACTTTTACCAAGACAGACGGCTGTAATGAGAAAATACAAACAGTAAAATCTGTTAGACTGTTGCAGCAGAAACAATAAAGTTGTCTAAAAATATTCCATTAGATCGGATTACCTGTGAGGCAAACTAGAGAAACATAAACACTGAGAAGAACGCTAGTCATGTTTGCTTCATGTGCTGGGAGAGGATTCTTCAAATGAAATGCAGGGGTGCACTTGTAGGAAGTGATGTCATTTCCGGGACACTGACAAGCATATATACATATATACAAGTACAGTACATGAGTGGCATAGTGGACAATTCTAAAAATAATTTTAAAGACAAAAAACTATAATTAAGATGAATAAATTTAACATTGATGGCTTGTTTTGAGGACTTCCTCAACTCCTCAGATGTTCATTAAATGTTTATTAAAAATGTTTGTGCTCTATACATGTGTTCAGCTTGGATCAGGTGTATGTTAAGAGAAAAAGACTCCTGCAAAATTCATTGAACTGTTTAAACTTTGGTGTTTAGCTAAATAAATTTTGGTCTTAGATTTTATAAGTAGAAAAATACTGAGACCAAGAATAAAAGCTGACAGGAAGATGTCATCATGTAGCAAAAAAACTCAATGTAATTGTTTCTGCTGTTGCAGTCTTCATGTGAGTCATGTGAGTCAGTTATAGCGAGTCTGGATGAACATTTATGGAAACACATTGCCCTCTGTTGATCACTGTTACTGGAATTATTTATGGCAGCTGTTTTTGTTTAAATCTTGTCAAAGTTGACGGCACTCATATCATAGAAAAAAGACCCAAGGTCTAGCTAGGACCAAGGAGCAGGACCGGAGCACAGAACGTATTAAATTATTTGTATTAGTAGCCTACAGAATGACTAACGTTTCGACGCCCATGGGCCATGCGTCTTCTTCAGAGTCCTTTCTATTGCACTCATATCATATTTGTGTGTGTCCACTCGATTGAAATCTCAGCCCTTTTCCCCTCATGGCCTGAAGCTTGAGCAAAATCCTCAATTTAAGAACTGACTGCATGATACTGGATGTTACAGTGGAATTTAAAACAGAATTGCAATGAAAAGAAAATTAACATAATTGCGGAAGTTGTTCGTTCAGGAATATAGTAGTTCAGGATATTAGTAGTTTATTAGTTGGAAACTAACTAATTTAGTAATTGTGTCTATTTATTAAGTAATATGCATATATATATATATATATATATATATATATATATATATATATATATATATATATGTGTGTGTGTATGTACTATATATATATGTACTATATAGATAAAATTTCATATATTTTATGTTTTATCTGTCCACATCTATCTATTTATTAATATGATTCGATGGTAACACTTTAGATTAGGGAACACATATTAACACATATTAACATATTGAGTTTTTCCTCAATGAACACCTAATTACTGCTTATTAATGGTACGTAAGGTAGTTGTTGTAATAGGTAAGTTTAGGTGTTTGGTAGGATTAAGGGAAGTAGAATAAGGTCATGCAAGTTATGGCATTAATATGTGCTTTATAAGTACTAATAAACAGTCAATATGCTAGTAATATGCATGCTATTAAACAACTAGTTAATAGTGAATTGTGTTCCCTATAATCTAAAATATTACAAATTCAATTTATATTATTTGATTATTATATGATTCTAACATTGTTGCACTTCATTATTTTATTCATCATCAAAAAATAGGAAAACATATTTTTTACAAACTAAAGACCTTTAGGGTTTTTTTTATTATAAAATATGTGCTACTGTTTGCTAGACCATACTGTATGTGTTCAGTGCTGGCTCTGAATCAAAACCCACAGGTGTGGAGAGAAACGCTTGTCAATAATACGCTTGTCACAGAAACAAGCTGTTTAAAAGAGGAGGTTTTTGTATGAGTCAGAGGTGATTGTGAACACTGTGTAATATGCTGCACAGAAATACACTGCACTGTCATTCAGTTTAAGGTTCTTGATAGTCAAAGTACCATTTTTCTTTGCATCTCCATCCAGTTTGATCTTGTTTTCAAATTCGGACTCTTTATTCTCACTATAATAAAGGTTTCCCATCAACTTGAGGCCCGACGTGTCCTGACTTTGTTTGTACCATAATATTTGGTCATAGTTCGGTATATTGTGAGCACATATGATCACAGCAGATTTATCTTGATTCTTGATGAGGTTATCTGGCGTCTGATCCACAGTTTTACCAAGACATGCAGCTGTGGAGAAGAAAAAAAAACAGTGTATAACCGTGTAAATCAATGAAAAACAGTGTACAGTGATGTTTAGGCTAAAAGATCAGACTTTTTTTCTGTAACAAGTGCACTTTTGTTTGTTGTTATTACCTGTAAACATCATTACAGAAACGCTAAGGAACGTGTTCATCATGGCTTCTTTCACCAAGCTCTTCTGCCTGAGGAAGTGATGTCAGCTATAGTTCTCAGCTGGCGGGTCATGACACAAAGATCAGTCACAGGTCTTTGATCTGAAATATTCCTTGTTAATTGTTTAGGCTTATCTCAGCTGTTGTCGTGCATTATATTGCTTGTCTCAGACTGCCACCTGTTGACTAACATTGTCATTAATATTTCATATACTGGATGTTTTTGTACAGGTTTCTGCAGACTTTCACACACTGTGTTCACTCACTGAACAGAAATATATGGCACCGTCTTCCGGCTCTAGATCTTTCACTGTGAGAGATCCACTTACAGCATCACTTTTATGAGCTTCAAATTTATTCTCATCAACATCTCCAAATTCTGGCTGTCCTTGAGCGGTAGAGATAACTACGAGTCTCATAGTCTCTCCGGGACGCTGGCGGTACCAGTACATCACATAGTAAGCTGCTCCCTTAGTGTGTGTGCAGTTCAGAACTGCAGAACTCTTTTTTACTCTCCAAAGAAAAGGTTCTTGAACAACATCACTATCACCTGCAGTGCCTGTGAATATTAAAGGAAAAGTGCATAGTAAACGATTATAGTTCAGTATAGTTCAGAAATAATATTAGCATATTTTAGATACCTTGGCAGTGCAGGAACAGAATTAGTGAAATAAAGATTGTAATCATGTTCAGAATTGATGCAGCAAACAGTAGACTGAGTCCTGAGCTTGATGAGTCAAACTTTTCTGTTATACAGGATGTGACATCATAGGTTATAACAGTCATGAGCAAAGAAAAATGAATGAGAAATATGATCATCTTTATTCAGAAAGAGACCAAAGTTTGATGGTTAATAATAGTACAGTGGAAAAAAAGGTTACCCTTCGAAGACATAAAAAAAAAATATATATATATATATATACACACTCACCTAAAGGATTATTAGGAACACCATACTAATACTGTGTTTGACCCCCTTTCGCCTTAAGAACTGCCTTAATTCTACGTGGCATTGATTCAACAAGGTGCTGAAAGCATTCTTTAGAAATGTTTGCCAATATTGATAGGATAGTATCTTGCAGTTGATGGAGATTTGTGGGATGCATCAGAGGATAGGTACATGGTGGCCATAAAGGGATGGACATGGTCAGAAACAATGCTCAGGTAGGCCGTGGCATTTAAACGATGCCCAATTGGCACTAAGGGGCCTAAAGTCAAAGTGTGCCAAGAAAACATCCCCCACACCATTACACCACCACCACCAGACTGCACAGTGGTAACAAGGCATGATGGATCCATGTTCTCATTCTGTTTACGCCAAATTCTGACTCTACCATCTGAATGTCTCAACAGAAATCGAGACTCATCAGACCAGGCAACATTTTTCCAGTCTTCAACTGTCCAATTTTGGTGAGCTCTTGCAAATTGTAGCCTCTTTTTCCTATTTGTAGTGGAGATGAGTGGTACCCGGTGGGGTCTCCTGCTGTTGTAGCCCATCCGCCTCAAGGTTGTGCGTGTTGTGGCTTCACAAATGCTTTGCTGCATACCTCGGTTGTAACGAGTGGTTATTTCAGTCAAAGTTGCTCTTCTATCAGCTTGAATCAGTCGGCCCATTCTCCTCTGACCTCTAGCATCAACAAGGCATTTTCGCCCACAGGACTGCCGCACACTGGATGTTTTTCCCTTTTCACACCATTCTTTGTAAACCCTAGAAATGGTTGTGCGTGAAAATCCCAGTAACTGAGCAGATTGTGAAATACTCAGACCGGCCCGTCTGGCACCAACAACCATGCCACGCTCAAAATTGCTTAAATCACCTTTCTTTCCCATTCTGACATTCAGTTTGGAGTTCAGGAGATTGTCTTGACCAGGACCACACCCCTAAATGCATTGAAGCAACTGCCATGTGATTGGTTGATTAGATAATTGCATTAATGAGAAATTGAACAGGTGTTCCTAATAATCCTTCAGGTGATATATATATATATTAGGGAAAAGTTTGAGTATGTGCTTTTCGTCAGGTTTTTATGGCTCATTGAGTATGATATAGGAGAATATGGAGCTCATACTCAAGGAGTAAAAACACTTCAATTTCATACTGAGGCCCAAACTGAGCAAAAAATTTCAATTTGGTGAAGTTTCTTATTTATACAGCCATAAAATTGAGTAAAATACTGATACCTTGTAAATCATCTTTATAACAGTATAGCTGACTACTTGCACAAAATGCATAGAAATATCAGCTGTCTCTATATCTCGCAATAATATGTCTTAGTAGAGATATGAATAAACAATATAAAGCTGTGAGGAGCTCATATATCTCAGTGACACAAATTATTAGCAACACACTAGACTGAAAGGAATTACCTGCGAGACACAGGACCAGGACAGAAACACGGTGAGGATTACTCATGTCGTCTCTCTCTCTGATGATTGACTCTACGGTGAATTAAATGCAGGCGATGACGGAAGTGATGTCATCTTGGCTTTGTTTTCTCTATGCATTTCTGAATTCAGATCCGCATACTCTTCTTATTTCTGCCATAGAGATATGGTGCACATAGCATGAGTAGTATATACTAGTATCTTAAATGGAGACTCATTTAAGTCATTCATTTGTACTGTCACTTTAAATTACTGTAAATATATTACAGTCAAATATATTAAGGATCCATTCTTGGTTCCGTCACCATTCAAACTGATTTTTTCCCTAAAATTGTCTTCTGGATAACAATTTGTATTCCAGATATATCCCAGTAATGTAAATTCATGTCCACGTGTTTGTTTGTACCAGAAGATCATAATGTATGATGCGATGTTGTGTGTGCAGACAAATTCTGCAGAATCTCTCTCGGTTTTAATTAGATTTGAGGGACTTTGTTGAAAACTGCCATTGACGACAGAACCTGTAAAAAGAAGCAACAATAGTAAATGGTGTAAGAGCACATTGCATTACTGTATTGCAATGTATTGCATTGCAATAACTCCCTTTAAACTCATATTTTATATGATCAAATATTTACCAAAGTAGAGAGACAAAGAGAACTCTGATAATGTTGATATAGACTGGAGAAATATTGTAAGTGAAATAAGCATTGCAACACAAAACCCTATGAGCATTGCAACATCAGTCCCTCAGTATTTTACCAATTCTAGCATTGACCCGCAGCGCCTCCTTCCCACAGGTTTTGTATTTGCTGCAATTTCCTGCAAGTTTAGGACTTCAAATGATATAATGCTTGTCTCCATGTTTGTTAATCAATGCTTGAATCAGTGAAAACATGGACACATATAACATGAACTGAGATATTCTAGTGAATAAATGATTCAAATGTACTATATCTATGTTGACGTAAACAGAGCTTGACCTTAATAAATAATTAAGCGGGTGATTTAATCATAATTTTGTACCATATTTCCTTCTTTTTGGTGGTAAATTGATTTTGAAATGTGAATATGCGCAAAGGTGTTCTTTAGTGTTTAACAATATACGCTATTATTATTATTATTATTATGTGATAATAGTTTGCCATTAGTTATGCCATTGGAACCTTATATTTATATTATATATATATATATATTTTTTTTTTTTATATTATTTTAACATGTTATGTGTGCAATTCTAATCTCTTCTATTCAATTCTTTGCTCTGCTGTTCTCGGTTCAGTGAAAATCAAGCTTCACTTTAAACATTGCTACAAGTGCCACTTGCCTTGGTAAATATGGAACTTCATAAAAAATCTCTTTTTATTAGTTATTAGTTATTTTATTAGTATTTGTTATTGTGGAAGTTTGGGGGCCATTTTATATTTTGGGTCCAATGAGCTTCATAACACAGTAGGGTTGTTGTATGAGTCAGAGGTGATTGTGAACACTGTGTAATATGCTGCACAGAAATACACCGCACTGTCATTCAGTCTGAGGCTGTTGATCGTCAGAGTCACATTATTTCTTCCATCTCCGCTCAGTTTAATCTTGTCTTTAAATTCAGTCTCTTTGTTCTCATATTCAATATTCAGGTATCCCATGAGCCGAAGGTCCACGATGCTCTGGCTTTGTTTGTACCACTGTATGACATCATAGCTTTGTACTTTGTGTGAACATTTGATCTCTGCAGATTCATTTTCTTTCTTCAGGAGATCATGAGGAGTCTGGACAACACTTTCACCAAGAACGGTCACTGTAGAGATATGAATAAACAATATAAAGCTGTGAGGAGCTCATATATCTCAGTGACACAAATTATTAGCAACACACTAGACTGAAAGGAATTACCTGCGAGACACAGGACCAGGACAGAAACACGGTGAGGATTACTCATGTCGTCTCTCTCTCTGATGATTGACTCTACGGTGAATTAAATGCAGGCGATGACGGAAGTGATGTCATCTTGGCTTTGTTTTCTCTATGCATTTCTGAATTCAGATCCGCATACTCTTCATATTTCTGCCATAGAGATATGGTGCACATAGCATGAGTAGTATATACTAGTATCTTAAATGGATAAGAAAAGCATTAGCTTTCACTCCACAAGATATTGTATGTCAGACTGCTGTTTAACTGTACCAGAGCGCCCCCTTTTGGATGGTATATTGATATGATCTGTACAAGGTGTTTTTGTACATCTGCCTTCAGTGTTTGACACACTGTGTTTGCTCACTGAACAGAAATATATGGCACTATCATCTGGCTGTGCGTTCTTCACAGTGAGAGATCCGCTCTCAGGAACACTTTTATGAGCTTCAAATTTACTTTGATCAGAATCTCCAAAGTCTGGTTCCCCATAGCTTTTTGTGAACACTATGAGTCTGAAACTCTCTCCTTTTTGCTGCTGGTACCAGTACATCTGATTATAGTCCAGACCCTTTTTGTGTGTGCAGTTTATCTGGGCAGATTTCCCCTCGAGAGTCCAAACACTGCTAGGCTGTGAAACACCATCTCCACTTGAAGCACCTGCAAAATAAGCTGAATGATTATTTCTGTATCAACACATAGTTATGCTATTGTATTATTTTGACATTGTAATGCTCTGAATAAATAAACTGTACATTGACTCCAACACAGTGACAGGATTAGCAGAACAATGATCATGTTCAGCGATGGCTAGGAGTGCATTGAATCGTGGTCTTGAGAGAATAATACAGGATAAATATATATGAACAAGCTGCAGATTTGTAGAGTCACATCGCCCCCTGTTGATCACTGTCATTATTAGCGGCAGCTGTTCTTGTTGAACTCTTGTTAAAGTTCACTTCACTGTTCTGTGTGACCGAGCAGAGATACACGGCACTATCATCTGACTCCACATTGTTCACAGTGAGAGATCCTCTCTCGGGAACTGGTTTGTTGGCTGTGAATTTGACCTAATCAGAATCTCCATAGTCTGGATCGCTCACAGAACTTGTGAACACAATAAGAGTCATAGTTTGTCCTCGCCGTTGTCGATACCAGTACATCTGAGTGAATGTAATATCCTTTTTGTGTGTGCAGTTCATTTGAGCAGAACTCCCCTTCACTGCCATTAAAACACCTGGACTTTGTGAAACATCACTGGTACCTGCAATTGAAATAGAGAGAAAAATATAAATATTTCTGAATATTTCAGGAAGTTGTCATTCTAATATGATCGTGAGTACCTTGGCTCCAGTGACAGAATGAACAGAATAATGCTCCTCATCATGTCACTTTGAGGCTGGATGAGTTAAAGTCGACATCAAGTGGAAGTTGCGATAGGCTTTTCTTCCCTATTGTGACGTATATCCATACGAGACGGCTTCTCAAACAAGAAGTGTGGACAGGGACTTGATTTTGTCCATCGAGAGTCCTCACGCAAAGAACACATCATCAGAGAAGACAAGAGATGTTGCAAGAGGGAGGGGAAGTTATTCTGATTATGAGAGCACATAAATTAAAAAAAAAATAATCATGTGCACAGATACATCATTTATAATAAATACTGCGATATTCCATAAAAAAACAATGAGTTTCTCTTTTGATTTCATGGGGACTTCAAATTATAATCTTCTGTGAATGCATAGGCGTAGATTACGCGGGGGACGGGGAGGACGTGTCCCCCCCACTTTTTTTAAAATGTAAATTCGTCCCCAGCACTTTTTCATAGGGCAAGTGTGTCTACGACAAGCTGAGGTTTTCGCGGGTGTGTATACCCTACAGCGAGATTTAAAATCCAAAGAGTCAAAGATAGTCTATCTACATACGTGACTTTCACATTTCCCTGGTAATCAGTCACTCGTGCTTGCCTACGACACGCCCATGCGCGCACCCGCGCCGAATCCATCAGTTTCATAGAGTTCAAAATGGCAAAAAACTCTTCACTCCTTTTTCACGAAAAAGTCAAGTACTGTAAGTAAGTTGTCATGTATCCGAATTGTGTTGCACAATGATGAATAACTCCGCCTATTTCTCTTGTTGACTAATTAACAGGTTTTGTTGTAAATTCACTACCCGAACAAACATGCAATATTTTCAATCTATTTTACTCGTAATGCATTTTATTTTCACAGATATGTTATCAAAGCCCTTCAAATTAGAATA
This sequence comes from Tiaroga cobitis, assembly GCA_030578255.1. Lineage (NCBI taxonomy): Eukaryota > Metazoa > Chordata > Actinopteri > Cypriniformes > Leuciscidae > Tiaroga > Tiaroga cobitis. Next base: position 5,706,486 of record CM060607.1, read on the forward strand.
CACAAGCTAAATGTTAATGCTGAATTTGTATTTTCATGCATCAACAGCCACGATCTGCTTGAATCAGGCAGCGGTGTGACGTGTACATGATGTTTATCATAATTTGGTCACACTTTACAATTAGATAAAAAAATTGTAGACAAACTTTAAGTTCTCTTGAAAAAGCCTAACTAGAAAGTTTGAAGTAGTTTTAAAAGCTTGAAGTTTGAAGGTTTTCAATTGGAAAGTTTTAGTTTAGTAAGACAGACTTTGTTTAGGCTGTAAGAAAATGTAATTTTGCCACAAAAAAAAAACTTTAATTTTAAGTAAATGTTATTTTTAAATTAGCTTCAGTGTGATATTTAACCATATTATCATGCTTAACACTGATAATATGAATAATTGTAATGTGATTATCAGATATCTAAATCAGAGAATATCATATGTTTGGGCTGTTGGATTATTTATTTTTAACAGTGGATTCGGGGGACTCAAAGTGCCCCAGATTAATGAATTTATCTTTAAAATGTACAAAATTTTCTTACGGGGGGGCATGCCCCAGGACCCACCTAGAGGTACCGAGATCCACCTACAAAACTACTGTGCCACAGCAGACTATATGATGGTCTACGAAAAACACACATTTTATTATCTTATTAAAATACATGATCACGATTTTACCACCTCCGCCTCATTTTAAGCCAGGAAAAACCCTGCATGTGCAATATAAAGAACTGGACAACTTTCTTTCTGTTTTATTGCTTTTAAAATAAATAGCATATTAAGCTAATTAAGCAAAAACCTCAACAAAAGTCTGAAGAAAAAAAATGGTATTACACTTGACATTCTGTCCCCCTCACTTTTGAAATGGTGGCTACGCCCCTGTGTGAATGTATGTGTTAATACAAGATGTGACATCATGATGATGGTAGTGGTGATCTCAGGGAGGGGCAAAATTCAGAATTTAAGAATTAGCTTCAGCTCCTGAATTGCGATGTAAATTGAATTAAGCAACACTTTTAGTAACACTTACAGGGATTGTGTTTAGTCTGGCACTGAATCAGAATCCACAGGTGTGAAGAGGAACGTGAATAAATACACTTGCCACAGAAACAGGATGTTAAAGAGGAGGTTTTTGTATGAGTCAGAGGTGATTGTGAACACTGTGTAATATGCTGCACAGAAATACACTGCACTGTCATTCAGTCTGAGGCTGTTGATAGTCAAAGTGCCATTTTTATCTCCATCTCCATCCAGTTTGATCTTGTTTGTGAATTCAGTCTCTTTAGTTTCATCCTTATAATAAAGATTTCCCATTAACTTGAGGCCAGACGTGTCCTGACTTTGTTTGTACCATAATATTCGGTTATAGTTCTGTATTTTGTGAGCACATATGATCACAGCAGATTCATCTTGATTCTTGATGAGGTTATCTGGCGTCTGATCCACAGATATACCAAGACATGCAGCTGTGGAGAAAAAAAGTGTTTGTTTATAATCATGTTTAGGCTCAAATAATCTGTACATTGTGTAAGTAAAGATTTAACAAGGTCATATGTGTTTATTTTTACCTGTCAACATCATTAGAGATACAGATACAAGGAACGTGTTCATCATTGTTTTTCATCAAGTGTTTCTGCTGTGAATCAAAGGCACATGCAGGAGGAAGTGATGTCGGATATACCAGTCCCTAACTAGTGTAACCTGAGAGAAAAGAGTAATAAAATGGGGACAATAAGATTCAGTTTACACAGAAAGAGTTGTGCATAATTAGCAGGACTGATATGCAAATCACAATGATAATGTAGTTTTACTACTTTTTAAAAAAGTCACTTTATGCAAACAGACATATTGATTTTGCATTGCAAATAGGCTGACATTTTCTGAAACACACTGCCCTCTGCTTGTCGATAGTTGTCTCTTTTAAAACTCTTAAAAACACTGTCTACAATTTCCCTTACAGTTTGATACATTGTTCTCGCTAAGTGAACAGAAATACTATATATTCAGAGATTTTGAAATCAGAAATCCACTGTCAGGAGTGTATCGGCCAAACATTTGAATTGACTGTTTTATTGGACAAACTTTTTTTTTTACATTCTGGAGGTGTGCGTGTGTGTGTGTGTGTGTGTGTGTGCGTGTCCCCTGGTGAACCCTACTTTATGGGGACATGGCAATATTCGAAATCCTTGTCCTTGTGGAGACATTTTTGGCCCCAATGAGTAAAACAACTTATAAACCATACTAAGTAAAACTAATGTTTTTCTGCATTTAAAATTTTTATTGGGAAAATGTAAAAATGCAGAATGTTTCTGTGATGGGTAGGTTTAGTGTTAGGGGATATAATATACAGTTTGTACAGTATAAAATCATTATGTCTATGGAGACTCCCCATAAAACATGAAAACAGAACATGATGATGTTAAACATGAACAAAATTTCCATTCGATCTACAGTTGTAGATATTGCAACACTTTTGCATTAAGAAACATTAGTTTACACGTGTGAATGTAATCTTAAATCAGTTGATGGTAAATGTTGGCAGGAAATAAAACCACCTCCATCTGGAGGAGAAACACAACTTGGTTCCATCTAATCTCAGAAGAACTTTTAAATGAGTAAATTAACATTGAATTCTTTCAATTACACAACAAAATATCCCATTAATGTTCATCTCTGGTCCGTGTTCAGTGTTGTGTCGACACTCGAGCTCTGCAGAACCAGTTGACCAACAGTATAGACGTTTACATTTCTGATAACACGTTCTTTTACAAACTAAAGGTTGAAGTTATTTTCTGTGATAATGAAGCATGTAATAAATAACTTGTATTCGACGCATAATACTCTTAATTGTTTAGACTTATCTCAGCTGTTGTCGTGCATTATATTGCTTGTCTCAGACTGCCACCTGTTGTCTAACATTGTCATTAATATTTCATATACTGGATGTTTTTGTACAGGTTTCTGCAGACTTTCACACACTGTGTTCACTCACTGAACAGAAATATATGGCACCGTCTTCCGGCTCTAGATCTTTCACTGTGAGAGATCCACTTACAGCATCACTTTTATGAGCTTCAAATTTATTCTCATCAACATCTCCAAATTCAGGCTTTGAATCAGCGATAGTGAATACTATAAGCCTCATAGTCTCTCCGGGACGCTGGCGGTACCAGTACATCTGGTAGTATGAAATGCCCTTCTTGTGTGAGCAGTTCATATCAGCAGAACTCGCCTTTGGTTTCCAAAGAATTTTAGGCTCTTGAACAACATCATCCCCACCCAAAGTGCCTGTGGAAAAAATGTAAATACATTTGTATGAATATAAGGTTATTGTTTCAGTTGCAATGGAGACATTGTTAAAGAGTGTCACATACCTTGGCTCCAGCGCAGGAACAGAATCAGGGAAATAATGTTTCTAGTCATGTTGAGTTTCGGTGGAGCGCACAGCGAGTCCCAACCTTTCAAATGATTCAAACTCTAGCTGTTGTTGAACAGGATATGACATCATAGGTTGTATCAGTAATGAACAAAACTGCATGAACATGGAATATCTATCTAGAAATTACAGGAAAGTCTGCCTGTGTGTCTGTCTGTCTGTTAATCGAATATCTCTCGAACCGTTAGTCTGATGGATTTCTAACTTGACAGGTGTCTTGCTACGGGCACGAGTAAGTGCAGTACCGAGTTTGATGTTGTTTGGATTAGAAATTCAAAAGATATTGGTTAAAGATATCGGTAAAAGAAGCACACATTGAGGTTGTGGATTAAAAATAAACGTTCTGTCATCTAAACATTAAGTCAGCTACACTGTTTACTTCTGAAGTAAAAAAGTAGCGATGCTTTTCGAGAAATGTAGCGATTCTTTTCAAGGTTATTATACATTTATTACAATGTAATTATACGTTTATTACAATGTAATTATATGTTTATTACAGTCTCATTATACGTTTATTACAGTCTTATTAACGTTTATTACAGTCTTATTATATGTTTATTACAGTCTTATTATACGTTTATTACAGTCTTATTATACGTTTATTACAGTCTTATTATACGTTTATTACAATATAATTATCCTTTTTTTACATTATTATTATTATAAATTTTTTACATTGTTTTGTTACATTCTTTTTGAAAAAAAGTAGCGATTATTTTTGAAAAAGTAGTGTAAAATAATGTAATTATACATTTGTTACAATCTAGCGATTAATTAGCGATTTTTGAAAAAGTAGCGTAAAAAAATTTAATTATACATTTGTTACAGTCTTATTATACATTTATTACAATGTAATTATATGTTTATTACAATTTAACTATACATAGTTTAAAAACTATTTATAGAACTATGAAAAACTATGTATGGAATTATGAAAAAGTATCGATTCACTTTTGAAAAAGTAGCGCGCCTTCAAACTCTCTTGCTCTCCCTCTCTCTCTCTCTCCCTCGCGCATATGAATCAAAATCAATTGAGAATTGACACGATGGTAAAAGATCGTAAGACCGAAGTTTCACGTGGCGGAGAATTGTGTAGCCTACATGTGATACAAAATGATTAACGTTAATAATTTATGCATAAGCAGCACTGACGTTAGCCTATCATAACAGTGGGCGTTAACACTGAACTCTTAAAGGGGAAACACCTCTAAAACAGACTGTTTGAATCAGAGGGGGAGAAACAGGGTGGGAAAAGCTCATAAATCACTACATTTTTAAAAAAAATTGTACAAAAAACTATAGTAATACTATAATTGCACATAAGGGAACATAATAAAACAAAACAAAAAACCATGTCATGACCCCTTTAATACATGCTAATCCAGAATCATAGTACAAAGGATATTTTCTTTAGCGGCATCATATTATTGCTTATTAATGAGTCGAGCCACAAAAATACTGTAGTTAGAAAGCTTTAGTCTGGATCTTTTTTTCTGATAAACCACGAGTGTAACTGCCAGGTTTCTGTATGAGACAGAGGGAGTTTAGATCAGTGTGTAATATGCTGCACAGAAATACACTGCGCTGTCATTCAGCGTGAGCTTACTGATAGTCAGAGTGCCATTCTTCCTTCCATTTCCCTTCAGAATAATTTTGTTGGTGAATTCCTTCTCCTTGTTGTCAGTTTCACCATTAAGGTTTCCCATTAGTTTAAGTCCCATGGTGCCCTGGATCTGTTTGTACCACATCATTTGGAAATAACTTGCTATATTGTGTGTACATATAAACACAGCAGATTCATCTGTGTCCTTTATGGATTCAGTAGGAGTCTGGTGAACAGTGTTACCAAGAGTAGAAGCTGTGAAGAGATAAATTACAGATTTAATGCTGTGTCAAAAATAAGATCTGTACACAGTTGTTGTGACAAAAATCAACAAACACTTGATGAAAGACACTATTACCTGTGAGCCACATAAATGTGACAGAGAAACTCATGCGAATATTATTCATGCTGAAGCTTGTGTGACTCTGCTGTGAGTAAATACAGTTGATGAAATGAATGAAGATGGAGGATGTGATGTCACCGAGGGAATTTCTGACAACTCAAGTTCATTTTACAAACTATATCCAGCCAGGTCTTCAGTTCCTAAATATGCTGACAATGATATTTGTATACTCTGTAATGATATATAGTGAGGAATTTCTGGCTCATTATTTTGTGATTGTGAACTGTGTATTTATCAGCGTGAATGTCACATGTTTTTGCTCTGAAAACATTTGATTTTAATCAAATTGAATGAAAAATTAATTAAATTGCTCACTTAAAACACTTAAGGTCCAGACTTTGTCTGAAAACTTTTAAATGATTAAAATTAGGCTGTTATTTTTTGGTGTACAATGACGTTTCCAGAAGTATTTTGTATGGATCTATGCTATAATGTTAATGTACTTTGTAATATTATACAGTGTGTATTGCATTCTGTGATGTGTCATTCTTGCAAGTCTTGTCTAGCACTATCTCTCTGTATATTTGTATGCATTATATGTGGCATTTATTAGTTGTGCCACATTGCCACCTGTTGGCAAATATTATCAGTGTCATTTGTGTAAGGATATTTCTTGTACAGCACTCCAGCCATTGACGTACTGTAAAATATACGCCACTTTTATCTGGCTCTAGATCTTTCTCTGTGAGAGATCCACTTTCAGGAGCACTTTACAGAGCTTCAGAGCTGTTATTATCAACATTTTCAAAGTCTGAATCTCCAGTAGTGAATATATGTCTCATTGTCTCTCCTGGATCTGTTCATTATAGGCAGAACTCTTCTTCTGCTTTCCAAAGAACAGGTTCTTGTTCAACATCAAGTCTGATGGTTTAATGATATCCAGTCTGAAATATGAGAAGTGTTATAGGCCATAATCAGTGTTGGGGAAAGTTACTTTTAATAGTAATTGGTCACAAATTGTAGTTAGTTACTTTACTACTATTAGTAAATGCAATTAGTTACTTTTTTAGGGGGTAAAACAATATTGTAATTTACAATTACTCCCTATTACTCCTCTAATCTTGTAACAGAGGAGGTTTTTGTATGAGTCAGAGGTGATTGTGAACACTGTGTAATATGCTGCACAGAAATACACTGCACTGTCATTCAGTCTGAGCTTCTTGATAGTCAAAGTGCCATTATTTCTTCCATCTCCGCTCAGTTTAATCTTGTCTTTAAATTCAGTCTCTTTGTTCTCATATTCAATATTCAGGTATCCCATGAGCCGAAGGTCCACGATGCTCTGGCTTTGTTTGTACCACTGTATGACATCATAGCTTTGTACTTTGTGTGAACATTTGATCTCTGCAAATTCATTTTCTTTCTTCAGGAGATCATGAGGAGTCTGGACAACACTTTCACCAAGAACGGTCACTGTAGAGATATGAATAAACAATATAAAGCTGTGAGGAGCTCATATATCTCAGTGACACAAATTATTAGCAACACACTAGACTGAAAGGAATTACCTGCGAGACACAGGACCAGGACAGAAACACGGTGAGGATTACTCATGTCGTCTCTCTCTCTGATGATTGACTCTACGGTGAATTAAATGCAGGCGATGACGGAAGTGATGTCATCTTGGCTTTGTTTTCTCTATGCATTTCTGAATTCAGATCCGCATACTCTTCTTATTTCTGCCATAGAGATATGGTGCACATAGCATGAGTAGTATATACTAGTATCTTAAATGGATAAGAAAAGCATTAGCTTTCACTCCACAAGATATTGTATGTCAGACTGCTGTTTAACTGTACCAGAGCGCCCCCTTTTGGATGGTATATTGATATGATCTGTACAAGGTGTTTTTGTACATCTGCCTTCAGTGTTTGACACACTGTGTTTGCTCACTGAACAGAAATATATGGCACTATCATCTGGCTGTGCGTTCTTCACAGTGAGAGATCCGCTCTCAGGAACACTTTTATGAGCTTCAAATTTACTTTGATCAGAATCTCCAAAGTCTGGATCGCTCACAGAACTTGTGAACACAATAAGAGTCATAGTTTGTCCTCGCCGTTGTCGATACCAGTACATCTGAGTGAATGTAATATCCTTTTTGTGTGTGCAGTTCATTTGAGCAGAACTCCCCTTCACTGCCATTAAAACACCTGGACTTTGTGAAACATCACTGGTACCTGCAATTGAAATAAAAAAATTTCTTTAGCAATTAAAAATGTTATTTTATTATGATGTCCTGGAGATCGGTTGAATACCTTGGCTCCGATGTAGCGAAAGAATCAACAGAATAATGTTCCTCATCATGTTACATTGAGGCTGGATGAGTTATAATATAATCTTCAGTGATGATTCAAATTTCAGTTGTTAATACAGGATGTGACATCATGATGATGGTAGTGGTGATCTCAGGGAGGGGCAAAATTCAGAATTTAAGAATTAGCTTCAGCTCCTGAATTGCGATGTAAATTGAATTAAGCAACACTTTAAGTAACACTTACAGGGATTGTGTTTAGTCTGGCACTGAATCAGAATCCACAGGTGTGAAGAGGAACGTGAATAAATACACTTGCCACAGAAACAAGCTGTTTAAAAGAGGAGGGTTTTAGTATGAGTCAGAGGTGATTGTGAACACTGTGTAATATGCTGCACAGAAATACACTGCACTGTCATTCAGCGTGAGCTTCTTGATAGTCAAAGTGCCATTTTTTTGTGCATCTCCATCCAATTTGATCTTGTTTGTGAATTCAGACTCTTTAGTTTCATCCTTATAATAAAGGTATCCCATTAACTTGAGGCCTGACGTGTCCTGACTTTGTTTGTACCATAATATTCGGTCATAGTTCGGTATATTGTGAGCACATATGATCACAGCAGATTCATCTTGATTCTTGATGAGGTTATCTGGCGTCTGATCCACAGTTTTACCAAGACATGCAGCTGTGGAGAAACAAAAAAGATGTTCATAATTAATGTTTAGACTGAAATAATCGGTATAATGTGGAAGTAACGAAAATATTTACTCATTGTTTACTTACTAGTATTTAAGTCCATATGTGTTTATAATTACCTGTTATCATCATTAGATATACATATATGCTTAGGAAAGTGTAGCTCATCATGTTAGCTCTATTTTTCTAAGAGTTTCTGCTATGAACTAAAGGCTCAAGCAGGAGGAAGTGATGTCAGCTCTCTCAATTCTCAAATGTCGAAACATGAAAAAAAGTTGCATATAAAGATCAGAACTGATGTGTTACTGAAATTGTACATGATTTTGATTTGCATCACAGATACAGTGATGAACACTGATTGTGAGAAGGCTGGAAATTTGTTGAACCACTGCCACCTATTGATCAATGTTTTTCTCTTATGTTAATATACACATTTTTCTACATCTCACCCAAAAGTTTGATTCACTGTTTTCACTCACTGAACAGAAATATATGGCGCTGTCTTCCGGCTCCAAATTTACAGTCTGAGATCCATTTTCGGGAACCGTTTTATTGGCCACACATCTATTTTTCTCCATATTCTGCATCATTGTAATATGTTGTGAATGCTACGAGTCTCATAGTCTCGAAATGTTCTAATTTTCAGTTTGATGCGATACATTTAATTTTCAGTAAAATATTTAGTTCAGTACAGCTTCATGTATTTGGGGTGTAAAATGTGACAACATTTTTCTTTTGACTTGTGGATATAAACGGTTAAATTGATTATACCTTTACCCCAAGAAGTGTTTCTGTCACGTTTAAAGGGGTCATGACATGGTTTTTTGTTTTGTTTTATTATGTTCCCTTAGGTGCAATTATAGTATTACTATAGTTTTTTGTACAAAAAACTTTAAAAATGTAGTGATTTATGACCTTTTTCCACCCTGTTTCTCCCCCTCTGATTCAAACAGTCTGTTTTGGAGGTGTTTCCCCTTTAAGAGTTCAGTGTTAACGCCCACTGTTATGATTGGCTAACGTCAGTGCTGCTTATGCATAAATTATTAACGTTAATCATTTTGTATCACATGTAGGCTACACAATGCTCCGCCACGTGAAACTTCGGTCTTCGATCTTTTACCATCGTATCAATTCTCAATTGATTTTGATTCATATGCGCGAGGGAGAGAGGGAGAGAGAGACAGAGAGAGACAGAGAGAGGGAGAGAGAGGCAGAGAGAGAGAGAGAGAGAGAGAGAGAAAGAGAGAGAGAGAGAGAGAGAGAGAGAGCAGGACAGTTTGAAGGCGCGCGCGCGGCCGGGGCTCTCTCTCTCTCTCGTCGTTCTTTCAGTAACATGCGCCCTGTCACACTCATCTACATCACTCACCGAACAAATAAGGCTTTGGCGGGCTGCATATGCTGCAAATAAACTGCATCCAACTGTTTTCCCTGACGTCTGGATCGTTCGGCAGCATTCAAACATGTTGTTTGTCCACAGCCAGGAACAGCACATCTGCGTGGCGTATACAGACCCCCTCTCTGCACGACAGCGCATGCGATGATGCGAAATGCACTGTTGCCAACTATTTTCAAAGGAAAGTAGCTAAGGCCTTCCCTAAAAGTCGCTAAATGTCGCTAGATGACGTCATACGTCAATTAGCATATTAATGACGTCATCGCGCCGTACTTGCATTCTGTCAGCCTAGTGCATTTTCTCTCTAAATTAATGCTCTATTTAATATAATATAGCCGAATGTCAAATAAAGCTGTTTTCATTTCCTTTTTTTTTTTTTTTTGTCAGACAATAGAACGAGTAGCTATAATAGCTATAATATAGTGAATGATTACATTTTTATAGGCCTATGTTGAGCATTATCTGAGTTGAGAGAGTTAGGGAACCGGATGAACTAAGCTCTGTGATAGTGAGTGTTACAAGTAATAACAAGCACAAGAAAAGAAATAAAATAAAAATGGTCAAACTAAATTCTTTAAATATAAAACAAAAGAAAAGCAGATAAGTGATAAGTCCGTGGAAAAACACGGCTCATTCGCGTCTGTCAGCAGCCGTGCGCTCCTCTCAGCCACTCACTGAACAGGGGAGACGCAGCTAGAGAGAGTGACGGCAGGGAGAAAGCAAGAGCTCGCGCTCGCAGGACAGTACTGGCAACATTTAGAGGTTACTGAGGTTTGTCCAAAAAGTCGCTAAAATTGTCGCTAGTCGCTTTTTTGAAAAAATGTCGCTAAAGGGGTCTGAAAAGTCACTAAAAATAGCGACAAAGGCGCTAAGTTGGCAACACTGGCGAAATGAGGCGTAGTTGTCTTGCGCTGGAGGCGGTCATATGCAAACGACTGGTACGTCACTTCGTACCGTGACGTCACTAAGTTCAGAGGATCTGGAACGAGCTGTATTTAGAGCTTGATTAAATAAATGCTTCGTTTATAATGGAGAGGACGTCTTAAGCTATGAAACTTGCAGGAGGTTTTAATGGTACAAAGACCTCTTAAATACCAAAAGATCAAGGCAAATTTGGTTTCTCATGTCATGACCCCTTTAACTGTACTATCTTAAATCAGTTGTTGGTAAATGTTGGCAGGAAATAAAACCACCTCCATCTGGAGGAGAAACACATTCTTTTAAACATTAAGTCGAAGTTATTTTCTGTGGTAATAAACATGCCACAGATGCTGCCTATAGATTATACCTTGTATTCAACTCTTAATGTTGGCGCATCTAAACTGTTCTGAGTCTGTCATGCATTATATTGGTTGTCTCAGACTGCCACCTGTTGACTAACGCTGTCATTAATCTTTCATGTACAGAATGTTCTTGTACAGCACTCCATACGGCAATGTCATCTGGCATCTCACTTTTATGAGCTACAAAGTCAAAGTATATTTTAAACTGATTATCAGATTTCAGACAACAGAGTTTTGGATTCCTTGACTTCAGTAACAGACTCAGTGAAATAACGGTTGTAATTACGTTCAGTTCTTTAGAGATGTCTCAAACCATAGACAGTATAAGAAGTGGACAGAGCCATCTCATTGAACTCAGTTGAGACAGTTGAAGGCTTGATGCCCATTTTTAGCGATTTTTGAGCACTTCCGTTCCTGACGCGCAGACTCAAACCGACTCAAAGGCCCTGTCCCAATACCCACACTGCGCCCTAAGGTCTTCCTCGAAGTGGACACTTGTTGAAAGTGCACTTAGCGGAGTAAGTGTGCAAGGGCCCGAAGCTGTGAAGAGCAGAATTGGGACAGTTTTGCACATCACTATCTACGTCACTTCTGTTGGGATCAGGAGACTCATTTATAAAACTTTGCTTATGCTTTGCGTCAGAAGTGGCGTACGGATGAAACATAGGGCGTGCGTACGCACAGAAATATTCAGATTTATGAAACCGTGAGCACGCACATTCTACGCAGTTTTTCCTTAATAAATCACAATCAATTCTAAATGTAGCGCAGCTTTTGCGGCTTCATGTCACGCCCATATTTGCCCATAAATAGTCCGTGAAACGCCCAAAGTTAATATTCATCGATTGCGAAAACATGGCAAACACAGAGAGGAAAACCAAGAAACGTAACTTCACTCAATGTGAAGTAGAAATTATCACTGGGGAGGTGGAAAAGAGGAGTAAAATGTTGTTTGGAGTGCACAGTGTGGGCATTAATGCCAAAAAAGGCACTTGAGTGGCAAAAGGTTGCATTACGCATTACATCATTACGCATTGTGATGGCATGGCATTTTATTACCATCCATTTGATTGCATCTGACAAGCTACATATGTGTTATGAGGATGAATTGCATAACATGCAATAATTATTATTGCAGAACATATTTCACTTTTATTTTTGCAAATATGTGTTAATTTGCATTTTTGTTGTTATCTTCATTTGATTTTGTTTGTTTTACACTGCAGATCGATCAAACGGGTGTTCATGTAGGCTGTTAATTGTAAGACTTGCTTTGTGAAGTCTTCATGTTATTTATGAGAGCTAGTATTGCCATTTCTTTTACACAACGGTCTACAGCTTCACACACTTTCACATGTTTCTTCCTTCTGCTGACGGTGTCGCCATTTCTCATTTCACCCGTTTTTGTGCGTACGCCTGGGTCAGAGCTTGCGTGAAGGACCGCACATTTTCCCGTCAAGTTTGCTTTTTATAAATACCAATTATTGCGTAGAGAGCGGCGTACGCCTTCTTTTGTGCGTACGCAACGTTTATAAATGAGGCCCCAGGGGAGCAAACACCGTTCATTTGGCTAATGCGCGTGCTGCTTATAATAGCTGTAACATGACACAATCAAATTAGTCAGGATGCTCTCCACTGTACACCTTAGCAATTTCTATAGATGTACAGTGGAGAGCATCCTGACTAATTCCATCACAGTGTGGTTTGGAAACTGCACAGTACACGAAAGGAAAGCTCTCAAGCGTGTGATTAAAACTGCACAATATATCTGTGGAACAGCTTTTCCATCACTTCAGGACATTTACAAAACCCGGGTAACTAAGAGGGCACATAACATTATCAGAGACACACTACACACCCTCAGCACATACTGTTCACATTGTTACCTTCTGGCAGACGCTATAGGAGCATGAAAGCCAGAACATCCAGACTTAAAAACAGTTTTTATCCACAGGCCATCAGGCTGTTGAATGACTCAGTCTTTTGACAACTCCATACTGGCACTTTAATCACTGTTGTTGCACTACATTGTGAATGTTTGCATTGTTCAATGTATATGCTTTTTATGATGCTTTTAATGTCTCTCTGCCGAATGCAATTCTACACTTGCATCTTTTAAATATATTGTGTGTATATTGTATACATTTTATACTGTGGGAAACTTTTGCAACTTAAGAATTTCATTGCATGGTGTAAATCTGTAGCCTGACTACGTCAAATCTGTGCATATGACAAATAAACATCTTGAATCTTGAATCCTTTGAATGAAAAAATTTATATCTTTTTTTACTCTTAGCTACCAACCTTTCTGTTAATGTTATTAATATTAAAACAGTTTTTGGCTAAGATAAATTGTGATAAGATAAATTGTGATTGAGGTTTACCTGAGCTTATACTACCTTACCGTATTCACAGCGAGTCGAAATGCAATTTTAATTGTGTTATTATGGAAATTGATATATGAAATTCTTCCCATCCCATACATGAAAAAATACATGACGTGTTGGTGATATATTATATATAGACAGGCTATATATTATAGTTTAACATAGGCTATATGAAATAAAATGACACAACCCTGTCTCTTGATCAATTTTACTGTTTTATTGATCAATAATAGCCATTATTAAAGTATAAGTAGCCTAAAAAGTATAAAAAGCTATATAAGTCAAGAAATAAAGCAAGTTAAAAGTTTCAGTCAAACATAAGTCAAAAGGCTAACGTTACAACGTTACAGTTAAATAGCCTAAATATATTATGAAACTTCACTTTGCCCTCAGCCAAAACGATTTGCCAGGGAACAAATCATAGATTAATGAGACCAAAGATCGCCCGTTAGATATACACAAGCCGATTTATAGCTCATGTTTAACCACTAGACACAGAGCCCGCGGGAAACGTCAGAATTACTAACGTTAGGCGAGGTAAGGCTGTTCCAGGCGGGGTACATGAGCGCTGAGCACCCGGATCTCCTGGAACTCCGAAAAAGTCCGATCACATTTTTAAATAGGAGACTTAAAGCCCGATATGAGCATGGCTGCGATCGCCATTCATTCTCAAAATGGACTGTGAACAGCTTGTTTTCTTTTACTGTCTATATGGTTTTCTCTCTCAGTCATTCATATATCTGACAAAGGTAACAATAGCAGATGTTGTCCGTTTTGTTGCTAGTTTTCGGGTAGCTGTGAAAAGATCGGAATTGGACAAAGGTCATGAATTTTGCCTTAATGAAAAAGTTCCATTCATTGAAATGCCATTAAACTTGATGACTAAGCGCACACTTAGGCCTACTATATCTAAACTAAATAAATAAAATAAAACGATGTCTGAGTGAGTGAAACGTAGTGGCTTTTGTTAAAACCTCATGTTATTAAGTGTTAGTTTGTCTAGGAGATTGCAGCAATTTTCTATGGCTCGTTTTTCGCGTCAACAACACGAATTAAACTAAGAATTGTTACATCTTTACAGTGAATTCGACCTAACGTTGCTAGGTCTAATAATGAAATTAAGGCAAATAATAATAGTTAAAAAAAAAAAAAATGGTTAGACTAAAAACATGAATGGAGTGGGTGATATTACATGTTTTAAAAAAATCATGACGTTACAAAATCACATTTTACTGTCTGGGGTCCTCTTATGAAAAGAAAATTCCCTATATATAAATGGTTTCACAGCATATTTGAAAATATACCGAATAATATATGGTGTTAATATATTACAATATATTGAAAAATACAAAAGGAATCTTCATACATTTCAAAATGCGTATGTAATTATATATTCAGTAATAAACTTCATAATACAGGGATTACATTTCTCCGCCGCTACGAGAGAGTCTGCGTCGGAATTCCGTCAATATCAGGGTTCCCCACTGTCCTCGTGTCTTAAATTCACTTTTCATAATTTTAAGGCCGTAAATGTGCTCACATTTCTCAAAAAGTGTAATAAATGTGTCGATTTTAAAGCGGAGTAGTTTTGAGTTTGAGTTCTGTATCATGCACTTTGTGCAAAAAAATGTGGTGATAACATAATGAAAAAAGGGTTGGTTGAGTAGCCGCGAAAGACGTTCACTTCGTGATCGTGATGCCACGAAGTGCGTGGCTGACCTCTAACCTAGCCCGACTGTGTGTTGGGTCCTTGTCCTTTACCACAACACATATCCACTGTACGTTCCCAGAGGTTATAAAGGGCAGTATGCGCCTGTAATTCACAACGACGGTAACCTTTTTTTCAATAAAAAACTTTATACCGTACGTTATAGATCGTTGTGTATACATGTTTACATAAACGTTTCAAACGAATTCGTTTGGATGGATGAATGCTTGATTTCTGTTTTTAAAAGTGGTTTTTGCGATGGGCCTATTTCACAAAATGGCGACCGAGACCGGAAGTAGGGTAGCGATACTTCCGGTCGCGCCGCCGCCCGCTGCCTTTATCTTCGGAGTTTCCGCTCCCGAACAGCACCTTAGCAACCGTTCTCCCCCATTGGTTAGCTGTTCGAAACGTCACAACACTACAAGGATTCTGGGTAATATCCCATAGCAAAGTGAGGTCTGATGCGCACTTGCGAAAGGGGTGCATTAAGTGCCCTTATGATCACCCCTGGAGAACACTATTAGAGGATCGGACCCTACGGTCTTGCACCCCTTAGCGAGAACGCCCATTGAGGGGCACAAGTGCGGATATTGGGACAGGGCCAAACTAAGCTTGATGACGTGAGCAACCTGTCTGACAGACGTAAATCTTCTAGTAGCTGTGCGTAAAAATTCCCAACGTTAATCTTGCAGAGACGGGGAACTTGAGCAAAGAGTTCTTTGGCGTGAGTGAGCAGGAGTAAGTATTCTGATTAATTATTAATTTGTATAGTATAGCTTTTATGGACTCATTATCTATGGGCTTCTCCCTTGACGGGACGTCCCCCCGATTGCCTGTGAGCTTCTCCTCCTGTCTGTACGGTAATTTCTGTACAGCGCAATCGTTAGCCTATTTTTACAAAAACTGTTTCTATGGGGCCATAATGTAACATAGAAGGTAATGGAGCCCTTTATACATTGTCGTGTTTCTTTAGAAATAAATAATAGACAAATGGAGTCTTTAAACGCCTCAGATGTAAAGTTATTCGCTGTCAAAGTGACGCCAAAATGAATCGGGAGTCAATGGAAATGCTAACGCAAGTGAAGTTCATAGATATGAGTGAAGTTCTGCTACAAAATGGCGGCACCCGGCCGGCTTCAACTTCCGGTCGATGGATTACCCCCAGAGCCCGTCTAACGGAGAGCCTTGGCACTTCCTATTCGCCTTATTCACCTCGAACGTTCCACCGAGCCTGAGGGGTACACTTACCACTTCCGGTAGTTCTCACAACGCGATTTCTCTCAGTGCAATGGCGCCTCACTGCTGTGTTCACCGTGCACCTCAACACAAAGGAAAAAACCCAACAGAGGACAAACGTTTTACCGTTTCCCCAAAGATCAGTAGTATGTATGTTATTAAAATCTACCACCACAGATTCACTAGTATAAGCATATTCTGAGTAGGGTGAAACGGTACATGTATTCGTATTGAACCAAAACGGTACGGGCGTCACGGTTCGGTGCACGAATTTACACGGACAATAACGTTACACGGTATAAAAAGGCAGGCGCGGGCGCGATCGAACTATGTGTGTGTGTGTGTGTGTGTGTGAGGGAGGGAGAGAGAGAGGGAGAGAGAGAGAGAGAGAGAGAGAGAGGCGCGGGCGTGATCGTGTGTGGTATTTTAGCTTCTAGTCACAAGCTAACCTAGGGGATACATCACATCAGTTTTCCTAGCTAGGAGGAGGATGTACAGGAGTCAGATTGAGTCTGATCAATACAATTATACATGGAAAGATTGGTGGTCCACACTGGGGTTTCCATTGCTGGTGCTGCTGCGTCGGAGTCAAACTTCCGGGTTTGACTTTGTGTACCCCTCAACGGCGTTCGAGTTTTCAAAATGGCCGCCAGGTGAATAAGGCGAATTAGCCCCATTGTGTATCAAATTGGTTGCAGTTCCATTAGAATTCCACTGGAGGTGATCACGGGCGAGTGCAGAATGAATGGGAGTCTATGGGGCTAAACGGCTAAATGTATCTCTTTCTCCTGCTTGTCGTTGAATCAACGTAGATTTTATTGTTGATTCCGCAAGTTCAATATAGATTATAGGCCAAAAGTCGAAAGAACAAGTATTTATGTCCTTTCGATTTCTTACAGGTTAGGATTTTGTTGGCCGGAACACGCTAGCATTCTGCTATTATGTGACGTCATCACATTTTTGAACGGATTTTTAGAACAGATAAGTGAACTTAAAAATGCAATTTTCAGCTGAGTGTATTATCTTAGCCCTCACTTTTGAATGCAACTTTCAAATTACTTGACAAAAAATTACATCCTGAGAAAAGTGGATTTCTGGGGGTGAAACCCCATAGACTCCCATTCATTCTGCACTCGCCTGCGAGCGCCCCCGCATGGACAGAGACGTGTTACTGCAGCCAGTCCAGAAACCGGAAGTAACCAGACAGTGCCAATTCTCTTCAATTAGACATTCTCTGTTACCCCCTTGTCTCAAACACTTATGTGAAGTGAAATATGATCTTTATGATTTATTATTCACTTTATGTAAAGCATATTGTACATTTAGAACACAATGCTAATTCAATCACCTTGTCTTGCCTTGATTGTTAGTAAAATCATCTCGGTAATATTAATTTTTCTCAAACAGTTTGCTGGAACTTCAGAACTCTATTAGGTCTACTAACACGATCCTGCCACACGTTACTGTAGTAGTACACAGTAAATCCTTAGACTTGTTTGTTTTTTATGTTAGTACAGTTAATCACATAATATAAACTGTGACCAACAGTTTTTCTGTCATTTAAATTGTGGTGTTATTTATGTACTGTTTATATTGTAGAGTAAGAGAACCCAGAAAACGAACCTGGCAAATACCGTGGTCATTTTCAACTTGCCCACTGCGTGATGCTATCATGTAAATATGGACCAAAATCTCTGAGGAATGTTTCCAGCACCTTGTTGAACTATGCCATGAAGAATTAAGGGAGTTCTGAAGGCAAAAGCGTGTCCAAACCGGAGAGTGTATGTAATATCAAAGCACCCACTTGCTTTATGCTCACATCAGTCAAAATCATTTTAAACATACCTGACCTTCTCCATAGCCATTGGTGCCAGGCTGCCAGGTAACACTCCTACCATCTTTTGTGTTTGGGTTGTGTTTACCAACGCATAGTCTAAAGCGTGCAGACAGAGCTTCACACAGAAGGAACCACGAGCGAGTGATCTCAGCGGCATTATTGACACAACGCCATCCAATGGAAAACACTAGAAAAGATGGATTCTAGAAAAACAAATATATTGTTGTCAGTCCTCAAACAAAGCTGTTAATTGTTTGGCCAATGTTCAGGCAAGGGATGTCAAGTTGCACAAAAAGACACCATAAACAAGATGACATTAAATAATTTATTTCCCTTTCTTGATTATACATGCTTTTGTATAAATTGGGGAAATGACCTGTACAGTTATGTACAAGAAATATCACCACTCAAAGGAGAAAAAAGTACAATAAATATTACATTTACTCAGTTTGACAGAAGTTTTGTCTCCATGACATCATCGCTAAGATGTTGATATTCATGAAGAACCGAGATTTTAAATTCTTGTCTATTTGACGTTTCAACAATTAGGTAAACTATATAGAGAATGTGTCTATCTAAAGAAAGGTTCATTTCATAAGACTTCTTTTGATGCAGATGCTTAGGGAATGTCACTCAAGCAGAGATGCTGTCTCGGCAGCTTCATTCAAAACAAAAAAAAGGGAAAAGCTGTCATTTTCTGGGATCACTTAAATACAAAGTGCAAATGGTAAATAATAACCGCAAAACATTCCACATGTTTGAAGACTAGTTTCTAACACAGTATCCGTAAAGAGAAACACTACACCATATTGTGTTATTTAAGCCATAGAAATCCATCCGAAGTCACTCTCTTCCATTTAAATAGTTAAAAGTGTGGTTAGGTAAGTGATGATTATTGTATCAGGAATAAAAAGGAGGATGCTACCAGGTGGAGTATTTTCATGTTTAGATCTTGAATCTCACAAAAAATTGTCAAGAAATGTCAGTCTCACCCCAAATTCAAAAGAATAAAATGAAATATATACATTTTGCACACAAAAAAAAACTATTTTAGGACACTGATGTTATTTTCAGAAAACTAGGCACAATACTTTAATTCTCAGGACTGTATGTGAAAAAGACATGTAATCAGCGGTGACGTAAACATCACAGCCGTATTTGTCATTTATGATGATTTTTTTTTACCTAACGACTCTTTTTTTCCCCAAATTACAGTAATACAAATGTGAGTGGGTATTAAATATAAAAAAAAAATGAAATGGCCCTGAAAAAAATTCTTCATTGTCTTTATGCACAATGCCATTTTTTTTTCTTTTGATTTTGGGGTGAAATATGACCCTGACTTTTCGTCGTGAGACTTTCCCTTGCATCCAACATAAGACGTCATGACGTAACCAACACGAGCCATATTTTAAATGACTTGAATGCAGTTGTAGTAGACATGTTTAAAATTGAATGACGTGAAAACCCATGGCACAGAAATCTTGTTCCCCACAAGTCACTACACCATCTCATTCATAAAACAGATGCACATATGATATTAATAAACTATGACATGAAGGCACTACAAGGACGTTTGATAGGGGGCTGAGAAGAGACTAATCTAGTTAAATCTACTCCAGCGGGAGCTGTGCGTCTCCAGTTCTGCGGCTCGATGACTCTACTTACGCACAAGTGTTGTAGAGAATAAAGCTCCAGTCTTCCTCTGATACTTCATTTGGGGATTAGACTTGTGCTACACAGCCTCTAGTTGTCCGTCACCCAGACCGCTTTAAAAACGCATAAGCAGCAAAAAAAGAAAAACTGGTCTTATATGATCTTTACAGGCATTAACACACCAATGCATCAAAGCCAGCACACATATTCTAGGCTCATAGGCCAGTATGAATATCAGCAGTACATGTCAGAGAACAGAGCTCACTCTTCACCCAAGCGCCATTTCTGGGACTCTTCCTGACGTGCATCTGGGTGGATCTGGTTCCTCATGCCTCCCAGCACATTGGACGTTGCTTCTGTGGCAACGATAAGAGGTTTAACAACAGCTGGAGGAAGCTGGCGCAGGACTCCGCCCACAGCACCCGTCATGCCCCTCTGCTCATGCTCACGGGTCGCAGTGTCATAAATGGTCAGGGCTGTGTCGGTAATGCCCTGCAAACACACAGTGCGTAAGGTTTATATAAACATTAGGGGTATAACAATATATCGTGTCACAATATATTCCAATACAAAAATGCAACAATATGTATTGTCACTTGGATAGTGACAATATGTATTGTGTATAGTTCACCCAAAATAACATTTCTGTGTGAGGAAAAAAAAAAAGAAGTTTTCAGAGTAAATATTAAGTTATATATAGTAGTTTAATGTTGAATATAATGTATAATAATGCAATAGGGGAGTATTTGTGGGTCCTGATAATGGCAAATGTCTTATCTTACCAGGACTACATTATTTTAAATATATCTAGTCAGTGACAGAGTGTAAGCATATTCGTCTAAAACAATTCTGTATTTTCAGCTTCAGAATGATGAATATTTTTATTCTGGTGTCACTATTGGCATTTCAGAGGGCTATTCTTAAAAATGCTGATGAATTGTGCAATTGCGAATGTGCATTAAGAAAAGCAATCATCTTTATTTCCTATTATTAACTAGCTAGGATTAAGTGTAAATGGGCAAAAATGTATATTGTGAGCCAAATAAGGGCACAAAGTGCTCATACCTCTTTTACTACGCTGTATGCCTTGGCCACCCCCTCTCTGAGGTCCACTGGCTGATGGGCCAGACAGTAATGTGAGTACCGTTTAATCTTTTTGCATTCTTTCTCATCTGGCACTGGAGACACCATGTCATAAGCCGTTTCAGCAGCCGCCTACACAAAACAGATCACAAGTCATTTATATATATATATATACGAATAAGTGGAGCGAATTAAGTTTAATGTGATCAGTATGATTAATATATTCCTCTGCCATTGTGACTGTGTGAATGTTTTCATCAAAATATGGCAATCTATGGGAGGCCGTATGAGACGAAACCCATTGAAACACTTGCACGTTCACATTAGACTTGCACAGACATGTGAAACTCTTGCGATACACATTGAAACTCTTGCGATACACATTGAAACTTGCATTCAATGCAAAACAAAAATGAAAAAATACATGCTAAGTAGCATATAAAATAAACATACATTTTTCTGGCATTAATTAGTCCACAAACAATATTTATTCTAAAGCCTAAACTAATTTATTTATTTAAAGCAAAACTAAAACCAGCATTGGGCATTTATCTGTAATAGGCTAAGTGTTGTATTTGTTTATATTATTATTATTATTAATAATATGTGCTTTTAAATATTTTTATTTATCAACTTATTTATTTAGCCTGTATCACCGCTTATAGGCGGGGGAATGGCTCCGAGTTTCGTTTGTTGGAAATATGAACTGAATTTAGAAATGCTTTTGAAATGAAAAACTTTGCGTTTAATAAACAAAATAATATTTTTTAATGAAGATGGAGTTGTGTGGTAAAATATTTCCCTGTTTAGTTTACCTGTATAGTTCGCACCATCCGATTGGTGAGCTCCAGAGCGGCCATTGCGGTGGATGTCCCGAAGGAAGCGGTGCCCCGCTGGAAGCCACGCACTATTCTTCCATCCTTACGGTACTGCTCAATGGGCAGCCAAACTAGATCCCTAAAACCCTGAACTATAGGTCAAACAAAGAGGAAACACTGCTTAACACTGAGAACTCTCATTAACTATGTAAATTGTAAATAAAGTTGTCTAGAGACATCAATATCAATATTTAGTCGATAGGACTTTTTGAATCACTTGCTGATGGAATAATGCATGTGTGAATGTGTTGTGCTAACCTAGCTGCACCAAGGAATGAATGGGTCCCACGCCTCCCAGAAGCCCCGGCAACTGGTTCTTCTTAATGTCATTCAGCCACTCATTAATGGCATATGAAAAGAGTTTGTCAACACCCAATAATCTGGAGAAAAAAATCATCTTCAATAAATAGGTTCAAATAGATTTGTTAGGTAATATAATAAATACCATTTTTTTAAATGCTGTTTTTTTTCTTACCCTTGTCTGTAACACAGGCGTCGTAATTTAAGCTCTGAGCAGTTCAGTTGTGTCAGCCCAATCACAATACCAGCAAATGTGCCCTGTAGAATAAGAATGCTTAATAATAAGCATTATGTCATACATTACAATTTTTTCATAGTCTACTTACTAAGAACAAATGAAATCTACAAGCTTGTTTTGAAGCTAAACGTTGTTACTTGACCCAGTGCTTTATATTTAGATGAAAAATACCATTTATTACAACAAGCAGTGCAGATCTGTTGTTTGACTGATGATGGGGAGCATAGTGACAACCGAGGGGGACACATAGTGACAACCATTTTCAACTTTTTATGCAGTTTGGCCATTTGTTTACACAACAACTGCATTTTGGGGGCCTGAAATGCAAACTTTTGAAACCGGGTTTCAAAGTGCTCAAAAGTTTCTGAAAACAATATTGTTATTGTCTCCATGTAAATGACAAAAGCGTGAATTTGTGAAAACTGTGACGTCATGCACATGCGTATGTGCATTACGTGTTGAGTCTATATATATGTTTCTTTACAAAGTGGCATCGCCAACTATTGGCCTGGCATAAATAATACAGCGTTTTAGTGGTTTTCGCAGATCCAAGTGAACGTGGATCGTTTTGACAATGTTGTCGTCTGTACGTAAAAAAAAAAAAAACCTTTTCCGTTTTTTAGTACATCACTGTCGTGTAAACGTACCCTTTGATTCCTACACAAAAAAATGTGTTGACTAATCATTGCATATATAGTATATATCGTCACTGTGCTCGTTACAATTTACAAATACAAAATGCATTTAAAATACATTTGGCATCAGTTTTTCCATGACATTATTTTAAAGAATAACTTCAGAATAAAATATGATGTTCATCAAAAGATTAAGACAATTTGTTGACTTTTGGATTTTGTAGATTGCTCACCTGCTCCATGGCCATGTGTTTTCCATGGTAGTCTAATCGAATTGGCACCTCTGAAGTGAATCGGAACTCTCTGGAAAACGACATGAGCAAAATAAATTCTGGTTTGTAGTTATTGATTAAACATTCACCCCAAAATCATTAAACAAGTTGTTCAGGTACGAGTTAATGTAGATGGACAAATTGTTGTAGATCTGGTTTATTTCTAGCCCTAATTAAACACATCTGAAGCAGCTAATCCAGGTCTTCAGGACCACTGGATGGCTAAAGCTACAGAGCTAAATTCTAGAGGACAGTAGCCCTCCCGGAGTAGGATTGGACACCCCTGTTGTAGGTGGTTATGAATACTGCTTCCTCTCTCACACACCTGAAGAATATGGGCTGGTCAGTGAAAGATGTGAAGGCAGTGTCCGTCTCAGCAGTGCTGTCTTGGCTGCCGGTGCGGACGAGGCTTGGACTGGCACGGCTTTGTGTTGGCACTGAGATGATGGGCGCAGGGTCTTGAGCCGCTGCACCGTTGTACTTGGAAAAACTGCAGGAAACTTCGGGGCCAGGTGGCTTCTTCATTGACACACAGAATGCTACAATACAAATCAATAAATAGTCACATAGATGAAACAATTGCTTGCAGAAGAGAATAGATGTTGCAAGATCTAGAGAGCTTTAGATTGATTGTTACCTTCCGTCTCTGGTGGGGAAAACATTTCAACGTCTGCTGCCAGACTGGTGAAGAAGTTCTTCAGGAAGAACAACGCATCCTGTAGAAAAAAAAAGTGACGTAAATGAGAGGGATCACTGACATTTAAGGTGTGTTCACAGTTGTAGTTCGGTTAGCTTGGTTCATTTGGTCCGGACCCCAAAACATTTTTTTTTTAGTCCTGGTCCGCTTGACGTTCAAATTGGCATTTTACCACCGAACCGAAGAGCACCGAAGATACTGAACCTAGAGCAGGGATATGTTCCTCACCTGATTGCTCGGCTTTTATCACGTATTTTTCGCGATGGAACTTGCCGAACATCCAAAACAATGCTGTGTTCTGGGCTAAATGCGCTCGTTGTATGTGCGTAGCCTACGTATGATGGTATTTTGACCAGCTGAGAACTCGTGAAGAGCTTATAAAATGTGTAAAGGAGGAAAAACAGCATCAGGAATCCCTCCGTCACACACACAAACGAAGATCTGCTGTGAGGAGACGCAGTTCTGACGCCTGTACCGAAATGTGATGGGCAGCATCGCGACTATGATGAGAAAAAACAGCTATGATTGAGCAGTCTGTCCTTTTTAGAGTCACATCTTGTGACATCATGTCCTGTTTTTGGTTCCTTTACATGTCTTTGGTATGGTTCGAATGAAATGTGAACGCGACAGGGACCAGAGTTCGTTTGGAAGCGGACCGAGACCCATCATTCAGGGTTCAGATGGCAGCGTTCACAATTATTTAAATTAACCGCAGTAACAGAGCAATCGCACCAGGGTTTGTTTTAATCCAACCGAACATGCCAAGTGTGAACACACCCTTAGTCACCAGTCTGAACTACACTGTTCAACAACTCTCCTCAAATCATATTTTTGTTCTGTACCTGATCAATGTTCAGACGGAGGGGCATTAATGACACACGTAGACAGCACTCCTGAGGACCCTGTCCAGCTTCCGGACACACGTGTAGGGCTCTGATGGTCAACTGATATACACAGACACCACATGCTCAGACCATATCATGTGATATTTTAGAAACATATTAGATCATTATCTGTCTGTGTGTATTTGATTGTACCATGTTGGAGTGAGCTTTCCTGGGCATCTCTTTACTGGAGTACAGGTAGAGGAACTTGTTCATCATGGAAGAGGCCAGCCTGTCTCGTATCTCCAGATCCTGCACTGAGAACACCTGTCTGGACACCGGCTGCTCCGTCAAAAGCTCTGGAGCCATCTGAGGATACACCTCATGCTGGAACCGCACCTAAAATAAGACATGAAGAGTCATAGAGTATTTGATTTTTCTGAACTGGATTATTAGATGGTTTAGTACTGGTTATACCACAGGATTGTCAAATGCTTGATTTTGATTGGTGGACGAACGTTCTAACTAAAGGCGTGCAATTATTTTCCAATAAACGCACAGCTATGAAGTAGTTCCAGGTCTATTCACCACTTTACAGTTCATCATGTGGCCAAATTATTTGAGCCTACAACAGTAAAAGAGCCATTATCCGCAAAGACACTGACCAAGCAAACAAATATACATTTTTTATTTTTATCCTTTTGTTTGTTATATGTTTTTCCCACTAAATTACCTTTTATTTTGTATTGAAAGCTTTCTTTCTCCCGCTCTCTCTCTCTATCATCCACACTCATAGGCATACTGTACAAACACACACTCGCACTCAGATGGAAACTTGCACGTTCACAGAAACTTTTTGTCAGCGCTGCCCATCGACTGACTTGATAAAGTAGCTACATGACAGCGAGGTGGGAACGCCACTGTTTTTAAAGCAGTTAAACTCAACTAAAACAAAAATAAAAACTACTAAAAACATTTCGTTTACTGAAATAAAATATTAAATATTCAGTTAGATGCCAAGGCAACAATTAAAAAATTTCATTCAGTTTAAAGGGTTAGTTCACCCAAAAATGAAAATTAAGTCATTAATTACTCACCCCCATGCTGTACCAACCCCGTAAGACCTTCGTTCGTCTTCGGAACACAAATGAAGATATTTTTGATTAAATCTGAGAGCTGGATCACTGCTACATAGGCTGCCTAAGGGACTGACACTTGACGGTCCAGAAAGTCATTAAAGAAAATGTTTAAATATTCCATGTGCCTACAGTGGCTCAATTATAAGTTTATCAAGCGACGAGACTACTTTTTGTGCGGAAAAACATACAAAAATAACGACTTCATTCGACTATTCCTTTTCTTCCTTGTGGGCCTGAGACGAGAGTTCAAGAGATTTCCACGACGCATGCGCGAGAACTGAGATGAGGACGTTCTTCTTTGACTTCTTCTTGTTACCGGCTGCTCACCGCATAGAAGTATTACCGCCACCTACCGTATAAGATGACGTGTTGGAAGCGCAAAACTTTCTGTTTACAAGCAGAGGAAGACGCGCGCTGTACATACGCTTTTCAATTCGACACTTAATGTGCTGTAGGTCTCGCTATATTATATACAATGGTTAAAAAGTCCAAATCAGTAGACATATTTACGAATTGAAACGTGTATGTACAGCGCGCGTCTTCCTCTGCTTGTAAACAGAAAGTTTTGCGCTTCCAACACGTCATCTTATACGGTAGGTGGCGGTAATACTTCTAAGCGGTGAGCAGCCGGTAACAAGAAGAAGTCAAAGAAGAACGTCCTCATCTCAGTTCTCGCGCATGCGTCGTGGAAATCTCTTGAACTCTCGTCTCAGGCCCACAAGGAAGAAAAGGAATAGTCGAATAAAGTCGTTATTTTTGTTTGTTTTTCCGCACAAAAAGTAGTCTCATCGCTTGATAAACTTATAATTGAGCCACTGTAGGCACATGGAATATTTAAACATTTTCTTTAATGACTTTCTGGACCGTCAAGTGTCAGTCCCTTAGGGAGCCTATGTAGCAGTCATCCAGCTGTCACATTTAATCATAAATATCTTCATTTGTGTTCCGAAGACGAACGAAGGTCTTACGGGGTTGGTACAGCATGGGGGTGAGTAATTAATGACTTAATTTTCATTTTTGGGTGAACTAACCCTTTAAGTTGAAGTACTAAAATTACCAACTAAAATATTTCGAATTTTTTAAAAACGAAAATTACTAAAAATGACAAAGGCACATAAAATTATTCAAATGAAAATTTAAAACTGAAAATATAAAAAAGCCATGTCAAAACATTACTAAAAACTATAATAATATATAATAATAATAATTCATTACATTTATATAGCGCTTTTCTAGGCACTCAAAGCGCTTCACGTGGAAGGGGGAATCTCCTCAACCATGAATAATACTAAAATAACAGTGATGTATATATATTGGCAGACAGATGATTCAAATTATAAAATGTTTTATTTTCATATATTAAGCATTATATTCATGTTCATATATTAAGCAGGCAAATGATTAAAATGTTCAAGTGTTTCTCTGACCTTACTGAGTTGAATCTCCATCAGAACATCATGGTTTCTGCCCCATCCTCCTCCAGCACGAGAGCCTCTTCTCACCTGTCTTACAGGAGTCTGTGACGGAGAACTGTGAGGAGTGCACCTACACACACACACAAACATGCTCTCTGAATACACACTTATGGCATGATTTTGAATCAAGAGTGGCCCAACTCCAAAAATGTACCCTTGACTGCGAGCTGGTGATGAGGACAGTGCGCCACCGCCGAAGTCCTTTCCTCCATAGAGATGCCACACAACAGAGATCTCTTTGACCAGGTATCTGATTTCCGGCACAGGGAAATTAAGCGGCCCCCTATTTAAAGTGCTGCCCTCCAGGGGGACACCGAAATGTTCTTCCTTGACCAGGATAGGTTCAGAGGTTAGCTTCTTTACCACAGGCTCCTCATCCCGTTCCTGACAGACAGATAAAACACTTTGATCGAGTAATGCATGCACAAATTAAGATCTTCATTTGAAAGAACAGTTCACCCAAAAAATGTGAGTAACATCTTGAAATTCAGTCAGTTCTTCACGCAAAGCTATTTCAATGCTTCTCTGCCTGAAATATGTATGAAACGAAGCTCTCACCTCTATTCTGGAGCCCGGCGTGTCCAGGATGCAGAAGTCATCAGAGTCGTGGAGCACAGGGGGGGCAGGAGGAGAGATGAGGGGCGAGTGCAGGGTTGGGTACGTGGGGCCCGGGTCCTGCCCCAGGTTTCCACTCTCATCAGGGAAAAGGAAGAGATCAGAACGGGGTGGCTCATGATCATGTGAATGGTCTTCGTTGATACCTACACAAAAGACAGACAGATTCAATGCGAGCCGTGTTATTTTAGTATTATTCATATACTATGAATTAATATTTTGAATATAGTGATAGAGATCCGCTCATCGCTGCACAAACGTGTCTACAGTGTGTTGCAATTTTTTGTATGTGGTTTTGCTTTAAGAAACTTGTAGCAATGGAGATATGGGCTGTGTGTCATCTGAAGGTTTTAGATCCAGTCACTGTTCTCCACCGGAGCTGATCCCGTCAGTTTTGTGTTCTACGCTCGAGTGACGCGACTCAAAAGCTCCACTTAGATATAAACACTGCCGTTGGTATAATGGAGATTTGACAGATGAACTCGAGGCTTGATTGGACATATTAAAAGTGATAAGAGTTTTCAGTTATATGGACATCGCTAGTGGTGCACGATATATCGGCCGCCGATATAACATCGGCCGATATGGTAAATTTTTTACACATCGGTATCGTTCCGATGTCAAATAGGGCCGATGTGAACAGGCCGATAATCATTCGTGTGTAGATGTGAGTGTGGGGCGGGGATGTTTGTTTTTGCACGAGCGCATTCATTACAAGCTCAAGTCCTGTCAGTTTAAACGTCAAGCGCAAGAAGACTGGAACTTGCCCGCTGTTTTCTGTCAGCCTTACTAAGGCGTATTTTTGTCCCGCCGAAGCCTTATTTGACCGGTGAGTGATGTAGACCGACTGCTGTTTAACTGAGGGGACGAGCAGAGAGAGTGAAAGCCCCGATCGCGCGCGCACCGTCTTCAAACTGTTTTGCTCTCTCTCCCTCCCTCGCGCATATTAATGCATTGAGTTGACTGAATATCTTTGAGAATACACGATGATAAAAGGACGGCAGACCGAAGTTTTTTTTTATGAACTACCACTGGTTGTGAATTGTGCTAAAACGTTACCTTATCTTCTCTGAAAAGCTTTCCACACATTCAGATGACATAAACCACACTTTCAATAAACAAAACAAAAATCTATCTAGTGATGAAATGTTTTCTGTGTTGAGACAAATCTTGTGCGATGTCCTAAACTGCCGAGATAATCACACAACGTGTACCGTGGTCCGTTAATGACACGTCCGATTCGCGAACTAATGACTCCTTTGAACCGATTCACTTTAATGAATGGTTAAAACAACTGATCTGTCCAACACTGAACTCAAGAGACATAAATCGGAAACACTTTACAATAAGGTTCCATTTATTAAAGTCTAGTTAACTACATTAGTTAACATTCTATTAATATTAGTTTCTATGCGGATTTACTCCATGACAAAACCACCCCAGTCATTCTAGAATGATTCATTCTTTCCAAATAGAGCTATTCAAGTCATCTGGTGAAATTGTTTTTATATCGCAACGTAATTTTTTACCAATATGGAGCAGCCTTAATCCTCGCTATGTGTTTTCTATACAGAGATATCGACATCGGTAAATATCGGTATCGGCCATAACAGCAATATTAATATCGGTTATCGGTATCGGCCACAATTTTCACATCGGTGCATCACTAGACATCGCCATCTTTAATATTACTTTAGTCACTGATAAGAGAATACGGGCTTGACTCCTGTTGCACGTTCATTTGAGAGGCTACTGTAAATTGCTGTTTAAACGGGACATTTCGAGACTCACACCTGTAAATGCGGTTGCGATCCCAAACACTGAGTGTGAACGTAGCCAAACTGCTTCACTGGCATGTAATTCGAAAGATAAAAATTTCCTGATCAAAATATAACCCTGTCCACCTTTGATACGACTTTCTTTTTCAGCTGACGTCACTGACGTCAAACACCTGGCTCCATTCTGCTACATAACGGAAACTTTTAACAATCCAATCAATTACTGACTGATATTATCAAGCTCCGCCACACATTTTTATCACTGAATATCCCGTTTCACTCAGAAATAAGTTATATTAGTAAAATTGGACGGTGAATGTTGTTTAATGTATGGTTTTAAAATAAGAGCTAGACTGAAAATTTTGGAAAAGCCATTCACCACAGAAAATAACAAAAAGCAGAGTAGAGTCTGACCGTTCTGTTGCAGCATATGGCTCTGCAGGCTGTCTGTCTCTTCCATAGCATCGCTCATCAGATCCTGAAGAATCTGCTGCTCCGCTTCAGGAAGTAGAGGTGCCGGAGCTGGTGGACGGCTCACTGCTTCAGTCTGGAGAACATGTTCATCATGACAAAAACTCAAATTAGCCAACTACTACTCAACTTGTAAAAAATTGGTAAGGTTGTCTGATAATAATTACTTTGATAGTTTGATTTTAAATATGAAGCATGGTGGAATGTGTCACTGTCGACATGTTAAGTCAGATTTTCAACTGAACAGACCTTCACCCTTTGTTTAGTGCTTCTGCGTTTGGCCTCCATTCCAGAAGGGGGCAGTAGATCTCCGTAGCTGGCTATGTACTGAATAAGGTTCATGAGAGCGGCACAGGAGTCTGAACAGGTGCGAATGTGAATAACATCACTTGAGCAACGCAGCTCAAACCTTGGCTCCGTCTAGAGAGAGATAATTGACACAAGATAAAGTCATTGGAACATTCTGCATTAGAGGGTAGACGACTCTGTTTTAACGGAGGACTTTTATACCATTTTGCCATCTGCTCCTGGTTTGACTGCAGTGATCCTCAGTTCCAGGGTCCCCATATCAACCACCTGCACATAGTCTGAAAACATAAAAATAAGAAAATGAAGCCAGAGCGCTTTGTAGACATATCCTGAAACAGCACAAACGTGTAGAACTCCTCACCTCGTGCCAGATTAACAGACACAGCGTTGACTTTGTCAGACAGAAACAATACAGCTTCATCTAAAATTATTCTATAGGGGAAGAAATCATAAGCGATTAGAAAAAAAGTAACTAGGAAATGTTCAGTTATAGGCAGTATATGTTCAGTATAGTTTTTACCTTAAATTGGAGGAAGAGTGATCTAAAGACACACTGCTGGAGATGCTAAAGGTCTCCACCGTCAGCAGAGATCTCACGGGTAAATACAAAGGTCTAGAGAGAGAAAACTTCTGCTTAGATTCAAATGGTCTTTTAATAGAAAAGCACAATAAAAACATTCTGTGCAGATTATGAGGATTGAATCCTGATCCTCATTTGTTTGCTTGAATGAAATGCAATGAAATGAATCCATTGTAAGCGCCCAAACAGTTTTGTGAGGCACCATTTCCCTTTAAATACTGGATACATGTATTGGAAAAGATAGTGCTAGAATCTAGCTAAACGCATCACCTATAATCCAGGGAGCAGCTCCATAGATGCAGGTGGAGGGTGGACACAGATGAAGGGGGTGTGTAGCCAAGCACCGGCTCATCTGACACATTTAAAAAGTCGACTATCTACAGTGGAAAGATAACCAATACGGTTTGGCACAGATAAATTAACGACAGCCTTGGTCAGAAATTAATCAGATTGTTATTGAGGCAACAACTCATTCATCACCAAAACTTTTAAGATGCAATCCACAATTCCAAAGACCATAGGCGTTTTTATTTCAGATGATTTGCATGAGGTTTTGTACATATAATAATAATAATATTATTACCTGGTCATACCAGCCCAGACTTGAAGGCACCACTCTGTGCTCCAGCGTGACTCCCCTCATGCCAATGGCTATAAGAAACTCCTGAACATACAGAAAGACATGCAGACAGATCCAGTTACAGGTTTAGAAACACAAACAGCTCAGAAAAGTTTGGGGTTAAGAAATATATATATATATATATATATATATATATATATATATATATATATATATATATATATTTCTTATGCTCACCAAGGCTGCACTTATTTTATAATAAAATTTAGCAAAAACAGTACGGTAATAATATGAGATAGGAATAAATAGAAAAGTTATTTATAATTTTTATACTGTCATGTCAAAGCTGAATTGTCAGCAGCCATTACTAAAGTCCTCAGTGTCACATGATCCTTCAGAAATCATTCTAATATGCTGATTTGATCCTCAGGAAACAATTATTATTAACAATATTGAAAACAGTTGTGCTGCTTAATATTTTTACAGGATTCTTTGATGAATAGAAAGTTCAAAACAACAGCATTTATTTGAAATAGGATTTTTTTTGTAACAATGTAAGAAAGAGTATTGATCAATTTAATGCGTCCTGAACAAAAGTATTAATTTCTTTTCTTTTTTTTTAACGAATTCTTACTGACCCCAAACTTTTAAACAGTAATTTATGTTGTAATTTTAAACAGTATTTGTCTAATCCAGTATGTGTGTTACCTTGACATTGCGCTCAGTGTTGTGGGAGGATATTTTAACAGCGACAGACAGCATGCTGTGGGCCTCCAGACCGAGCCCTTCTGAGGGAGACGCCCTCTCTGAGGCCGATTCAGTCGCATATATAACAGGCTCCAGCCAATGAGGACGCGTCCTGCAGGGCAGATTAACACTCCACTCCGGGGCATCCCCGTCCACCGTGCCTGACCAATTAGAAACACGATGGTGGAAGAAAAAAAATCATCATACATACTTATTAATCCTAAATATGAGATATTTGATATTTTAAAGTCCCTGTAAAGGCAATTCTAAAAAAAAAATCTAAACCCATTATAAATGTTAAAAATGTATTGCTAAAACATATTACAAAGACTGTGAACTGTGAATTACTGAATTGTGGAGACGTTAAACAGTTTTTCACCATTGCTATTTTCCGGATTTTTTGGGCGGGGCTAAAACGGGGCTTGATGACGCACTGGAGCCCCTGAGCTCGTGGACACGCCCCTACTTGATGATGCACTGAGGCTGGCCCCTCCCCTAACAATAGAGCACATTCGCATCAGTCCGCCGCTCAATCGAATCGCGAGTTACTGTCAGTACTCTTAGTTACTACAGCCTACAGTTTGCTAGCTAGCTATGCCTTCGACACAGAAAAGCGTAGGCTACTACCTGGATGCGATCATGTACAAAACAGATCGGTGTCTTTATTTAAATTTCCTAAAAACGATCACATCAAGAAGAGGTGGATTAATTTTGTGAAGAGCCAACCTTGATGGAGAGCTGAGGATCACCGCCAACACCCGTCTCTGTAGTGATCATTTTACACAGGATAATTTTATAAACTGTCGTCGGAGACAACAGGGATTCACTGATAATCCGCTGTTACTGGTGAATGGGGCCGAACCGACTATCTCCCGCCTCGGCCTTCATCTCCCCGTCCCGAAAGCAGAATCAGCTAATATCACCGTCGGCAGCGTCCCCACGAGTGGGCGTGGTTTCAGTGCAGCCAGCGGACATGCCCCCAGCGTTTGAGGGCAGAGAATACTGCTCACTTTCTCAAGATTTTGATAGCTTATTTGATGTACTTGCCGGCTTTTATATTTTTGGCTGGGTGGCTAATAACAATTTTTCTGTGGTGTGACTAACTCAGAACACATACTTAATTTTGACTTTAAAGGGACTTAAATGAGATAAAAATATTATCATACAAATAAGAAGCACTACATAGGAGCATATATTATTTCCACACAAAA
This sequence comes from Tiaroga cobitis, assembly GCA_030578255.1. Classification (NCBI taxonomy): domain Eukaryota; kingdom Metazoa; phylum Chordata; class Actinopteri; order Cypriniformes; family Leuciscidae; genus Tiaroga; species Tiaroga cobitis. The sequence continues at coordinate 5,740,193 of CM060607.1, forward strand.
ACGACAATGTACCAGACATCTATATAGACCATTATATAACTTAACTGAAAAATAACAGGTAAAAGAATGCAAACAACTTTTCTTGTTTACCATGGTGATAGAGGCAGGCCTGAGACGTGTGGAAGCAGACATAATGCTGGTCTTTGTAGCCTTCGTGCTGTGTCACGCCAAACAGCGTCCCGTTTTTCACCTCCATCCAGAATTCACCGTGTTTTTTTTGTAACACGCCATTATCATCCTGCTGGAAGTATTGGCATATGTTACATAAAGCCATGGCTATATAATGAGTCAATATTAAAGTATGATCTTTGCGATGTTGATGAATACCTTTAGGTGTGTTTGCAGAGCCAGCAGGCCGTGGTTAACAGACAGGACGATGGAAAAGAGGCTCTGAGAGTTCTTAGGCTGGATCTTACTCCTCTTCTTCCTTCTGTTCCTATAGCCCAGTTCAGCGGGGGTGTAATACTGCAGGATCTCTTCCTCAGAACCACTCTCTTCCTCTTCACAGACATAATGGGAAAAAAATCCAGAACAAAAAGACCAACAGACACATGATGTCAGATGAAACTATTACCTGAAAACAACATCTTTCTAAGAATAAGTGCTGGCAATAGTATCAAAAAGCATGTAAATGCTTTTTCTAGTCTGACATTGAATATTCAAGTGAGCAGAAGGGGAAATGATCTTTACCCTCAGGGCCAGTAGATCTAAACTGACTGAAGCTGTCTTTACTGTACGTGTTGTAGAGTTGACTGGCTACAGACAGACCCACACCATACGGGATGTTCTCCACCGTCTCGACTGGAGATGGAGCGGTGGGTTCCCATAGCAGCAGGTCGTTATTAATCCTTGGAGAAAAAATAAAAAAAGAAGAGCACATGGTAGCTGGAACTCACTAGAACATGAATATGAAGTTTGATGTAGATTTAGAAGACAAAGCTGTAATTTTCTAGCCTGGTTAAAACCAGACCATTCTCAGTTGTAACTAAGTTATGGTCTGGCAAAGCGTCATAGACAAATCATTTCCAGAGGGGCGTCACCAACGGACGTCGCGGGTAGACCTAAAAACAATCAGAGCGATGAAGGAGATGACGCATGCAGAGCGGCGGAGAAACATCTCCGAGTGTCGTTCTTTGCTCGGTTTTTAACAAAAAGGAAACGTTCAAAACGCTTAAAACAGACGCGATAGCTGATTAGAACGAGTGATGTTCGACGGCGGCATCCATCTTTGTTATGTAGGATACAAAATCTGCTTCAAAATCCCAGCGCTGTCGTCATCGTGTAAAGCCCGCCCCAACGTTTCTGATTGGTGCCTCGATTTCGACGGATTGGAAATGGGCTTGAATGAGCTCTTTGCCAGACTAACTTTCAGAGCAAATCAAAATATGCCGGAAGTTGTCTGGGTTTTCCCAGGCTAGTAATTTTCTCCATGCATTAATAATAATTACCTGTTGTGTAGTTTCTCATAAAAGTCATTATTGGGCAAAGAGAGCTGCACGTTAGGGAAAAACAGCTCAAGGATGTAGCGGGAGTTGCTCATGGTTTTATCTTGGAATTCTGTCATCTCCACCACGTCTCCTGGAATGACCATCTGCATGAGGCGCAAAGTTATTATCATAATTAATAATTACAGATAATAACTAATTAGTTGATCCATAATGGGTGCATGTATTTTTCTTAACACCAGGCAAAAATCGCTTTTAAATTTATTATATTATAAATAATTAGCCAAAAAGAAAATGAATTAGAAATATCAACAAATCTACAAAAGAAAAATTTATTTCAGAAAGAAAAGAAAAATCTCCATACCTCCTCATTTTCATACATGACACGTCGTGAGGAGAAAGGGGATGGCTCAGGTTTGCCAAAATCACACACATCCTTCAAGGAGTGGGCAGCTCCTTCTTCTTCCTCCTCTTCCTCCTGTGAGTGACTGTCTGCTTCTTCCTCCTCTTCCTCAGCTGTTACACGCTCTAAGATGGAGCGCACAGCCTTGGGGTTCACCTTCAAAACCACTCTGAATGGGTATGGAGCAGAAAGTATTTTAGTTTCTGTATCTGGATACATTTTATCAGTAAAGATCCACAGAATGACTATAAACAAAACAGGATACACAGAGCACAGCCTACCTGGGCCAGTCGAATTTGCCACAGTCGGACGATGTCATGTCCTCCTCCATGGTGTTAGCTACTCGTAAGAACCTGGCTGCAGGGTGACCTTTGTCTTTTTGAAATGACCCTAGTGTAACAAAAAACACATTGTGTGATTAAGTGTGTTAAAAAACAAACAAACAAAATAATCATCTAATATTCTTTGGATATTATGTTATGAGGTTTTGTATTGCAATATCATATTTCCAATTTCTTTTATACTCTAAGAAATGTCAAATTCAATTTTAAAAATCTCCCATTGATTTACATTGCTGGCTAAATTTGTGCACAATCTAACAGAGATGACATAATTGTAATATTGGCATTTTATCATTTATTGATATTTTAAAAAATTACAACTTGAATTGTTTTTGTCCTCCCTTGATTTTTTTATACTAGATTGGTCTTTTCTCTCTGGCATCTATTGGTGCCATTACACTGCAAAGTGCATGTTAGACAACAACAACAAAACAAGAAAGCATATATAAACCTTCAGGAAAAGCAAGTCTAGCAGACATAAAATATGGTTTATTCTTTTTAGAAAAGAAGAAGTGAAGCATGTCTATAAAAAGGATCTCTGTATCCTCTATGTGGGGGACACCTGTAGAGGAACATTTGAATTCAATCCTCATTTCCTCATCAATGATTACTTTCAGAATTTACTCAAAATGCAAAGCTGCGAGATTATTTTCATGGCATGATCAGGATGAATCTGTTTGTAAATTAGTACCACTGAGCTCTTTGAAAGTGAGCTCCATCTTGTTCTGCTCTGATGAGTTTCCTCCAGTGAACTCCGTCTTGAGCTCCAGATCCTCCAGCTCCAGCTGAAGCAGCTCTTTCTGCAGGGACTTCTTAAACCAGGGTCCCCTTTCCTGATCCGAGCGCAGGTCTGGGATTGGAAATCGTACCACTAGTACCAGTAGAGGTGCATTTATTGACACAGACAAGTGGCAGTGCGCTGGGGTGCGACTATCATCCAGGAAGACCTCTGCGAAGGCTTTGTGCTTGTGAGGAAAACACACAAACACAATAAGATGCAAAGTGATATAAAAGTAAAAGAAAGTAAATTAAGTAGAGGGAGATAGCTGCTAATGTTTCTCACCAGACTGACATGTTTATTGTAGGAGGTGTACATGTGAGATGCCATCATCTCCGTTGTAACCAGTTTCTGAGGCTGGAGTAGGGAGTTGAGCCTGTCCACAATGCTAACGTCACACTCTGAGCGCACTTTACCCAGCTCCACCTGCAATTCTGCCTTACGAGGTACAGTACTCAGGCGTACCTGCCCGCCCTGGTAAAAAAAAAAAAAAAAAAAGTGGGACCATGTTTACTGTCAGCAAGTGACTAGATTTGTGCTTAATTTGAAGTATAAATACTAATGAATGTAAATAATAAAATATCATATAGATGGACTAGTCAAAGACAATCGCGTGGTCATTTACTTTAGTATGAAAAAATACTCTAATCAGCTCCAATCAACACTTCTAAAGAAGTTGTTGCAATATTTCAGGCAGTTACCTGCGGGCCTCTGCGTTCTGTTAGTTTGTAGTGTAAATGTAGGCACGAAGGAGGGGGAGACTCACTACTGGCTGGAACGTCAAACGTAAGAAGCTAATGTTTGACACAGAAAAAAAAAAATCATTGTTATTATATAAAATAACTATTCTGTGCACATACAACATTTGTTAACAGACAAAAAATACCTCTGTGTAATGGGCTCCACTCTTTGTAGTGTGGCTGTCAGTAGAGTACAGGCATTCCAAAACCTCCACCTGACTCAGAGAGTGATCCGTGTTCAGCGTACGTACACTGGAGCCTTGGCAGTGCTCGTATGTCACCTTTAATCCCTGACCAATGAACCTGAAGATGAAGAAAAATGCATTAAAAATGTTCTGCTATCTTTAGTGGCACCTTAAAACACATACTCTCTAAAACATGAGCAAAGGTTAAGTACGGAGTTCCACAAGGCTCTGTTTTGGGTCCTTTCTTTTAATCTTTATACATGTTTACTTTAAGATACATGACTTTATCTTTTCCTTTGAATGTTATGGTGATGACCCACAGATATAAATCTCGTCTAGACCCGTTAAAAATTTCAGTGTTCCCAGTCAATGGAGTGCATAGAGGGCATTAAATACTGAATGCAGTTATCGCTGTCCCACCTCATCTTTTTTGTGAACTCACATGCAATGTCAGCCATCCAAGATTATCCAATTATTGATAATTGCAAGAAGGCTGATAACAAAATAATAAGCAACCATTCTTATAGTATTCTAAAGGGGTTGGGATATTGCCAACCATTAAAGCTGTATTTTTAAAAAGGCTTTAATAAAAAAAAGTGAAGTTCAATAAAACATATAGATTTGAACAACATTTTTAATTCTATGTTCGTTTGTCAAATACATACTCAACATATAATAAAACATATAAAAAAAGGTTAAGAAGTGAAAGCTTACCTGAGGTGATCATGTGGACAGGCTCGATCAAAAACGGTTCGGGATTGGAGGAAACCACCAGCAGGGAGTTGATTTACAGTCAGAATGCGGAAAAACTCAGAAGCCATTGGTGCAAGATGGCTGCGGGAGGAGTTTGGAGGTGGGAGGGGGTCGATATGGAGGACAGACAGGCAGAGATTGCCCACTGTCAGCCTGAGAACCAGCTCAGGCCTGGACTCATCACAATGGCCTTTAGATGGATGAGCTAGAGATCACACATAGGGTATATCATTGATTAAAGATAGTCATAAGGGTTAACAATTAACATAAATCATAAAGGTGATGATGGGACTCACATGTCTGCCGTAGCAACTTGTGGGTAAGCTGAGAATCTCTGGAAAGTTGTGGCGTCTCATTTATCTGTTTCTCCTTCTGTCTAGGAACATCCATGTACTCATCCCACACCGTCTAGGGAATGCGTCAATAAATGTTTTACATTTGCAAAATCTTAAAGTATGTAAGATTTTTGAGAATGCACATTCTCTAAATCCAGTTTATTGTTCATTGACTGCTATAAGTATGACATTCATGGGTTTATCTCTCTCAAAAAGTGTAAACACTGAGCCCCCAGGCACCATCTAAACATTAAGAGCAGATCTGTCAATCTCTTTCCAGCTCAACTAAGTGAGTTTTGGGCATGGCTATTGTAGCAAGCTGGGCCAGAGGGTGTTTAGCCGATGTGGGACCATGGTTGACGCATTACATGGGAAAAGACATACAGCTTGGGGTACAGGAGTGAAAGCCAAAATTTGTTGCATTTAGGCTAGACCCTTTAAATATTAGACAGGTCATAATCACGTCAAAGCGACAATGTACGCTTTAAAGGAATTGTAGGTAGGAATTGTATAAAAAAAACTTTTTTCCAAATTTGTTTAAACTTTCTGTATATATCAATGCATAATTAAAATGTAAGTACTCTGAAAAAGAAAGTATAAAAATCGAGTGTCTGTAGACCTCTCACGACTGTTTTAAAGACAGCTCATTATTGCCATTCACTCCACCCCCTCCCTTCTGGGCTCCTTCCAAAGCCACGCCTCCAAAACACATGAACGCGCGACTCCGACCGCTGAGCTGAAGACGCATTATTGACCTGAGACGAGCAGAGAGGAAGGAGCGCAGTGCATGTAGTGACGTCATGTCAGAATCACATGTAATAAAAAAATCTAACTATCATTATGAAGATAAACAAATAAGATGTATTTTAGTAGGCTACTCACTATCAAGTAGCATATTGATATTGGTAAAGTTTAATATATATATTTATTGATTCGCTAACGAGCTAGTTATCTATAAGGCAAAGCTAAAACAGGTTGCATGATACACGTTTTTCCATTGCCACCATTTACACTGTGATGAAGATGAATTTCGTGTAAGATTCATAACATATATGGTGTTCTGCATGTAAGAGCTTCCATAATAAAAGCATTGTTGACTCTGATGAGGACTACACTCCAGAGACAAGTACCGCATCGTCAGCTCGAGGACAGATCCGGGGTCGAGGGATTTTTGTTTAAAAACAAAACAAAGGCGAAAAAAACGTGCAGGTAAACTTCCAGGTGAACATGGTAAAAGAGTTAGACAGAGGGTAAATATAATTCTAAGAAAAATTCCTGGATGCGGATCGGCCTACTATCTGTTAAACATGTATTTAGTTATCTAAAGCAAAATTATGCACAATTCAACACTATAGCTATCATCTTGAGCTAGGCATATATATTATTTATCATCTCTACTACGGCTCGCTAAGTAATGTTATGTTAGCTATATTAGGCAGCTACGTGTGCTAATGACACATGCTTCATGAAAACATAAAGAAAAAAATATGTATGATCAAAATACAAAAAGAAAGATTTACCTGTCCAGCAGAAATATAGCCATCCAGGCGTCACTTTTCAGCCCCTTGAGGTCTCTCAGTTCTCGCCATCGCTGGAAAGCCATGCCGATATTGGCATGCGTTTTATTTTGTTGTTTATCCAAAGACTTTTTGTTCATTACCTTTTCTAGTAACGTTACTGTCTTTCTTTTTTTGCCTGGTTTCCCTTCGCGAACTGCATATGTGAATTTTGGTTGGTCTTTCTAATCTCTGCCATTGTTTTGCTATTCCTAGGTTCCGTGCCTCTTGAATTCCTCAAATCAAACGGATGCGCGCGCAAGTGGGCAGGTCCTGTGTGGCAAAAGGGTGGTTGCCATGGTTGCGAGAGAGTGACAGTCGCCTAAGCCAATTCTTTGTTTCGTCCCGAATGTAAATAATGAGCTGTGTTTAGTGCAGATTAAACGGTCTAGAGTCACTCGATTTTTATACTCTTTTTATCAGAGTACTTACATTTTAATTATGCATTGATATATACAGAAAGTTTAAACAAATTTGGAAAAAAGTGTTTATAAAATTCCTACCTACAATACCTTTAATAGAACATCATCATGCACCTGTTCCGAAAGACATACGTTCCAGTTAGGGCTGCAACTAACGATTATTTTGATAATCGATTAATCGGACGATTATTTTTTCGATTAATCGATTAATCGGATAGAAATTCAATTACATTTTTTTTTTTTTATACCTAAATAAAACCGTAAATCAGGGTATTTATGTGTAAAAGTGTACTTTAAAAAGTGCAAAAGCCACACATTGAGTTTTACTAATATCAATATTTGCATTGTTTTTAATGATAATTGCTGATGGCAAGTTGACAAACATGATTATTGTTAAAAAAATGATATCTAACATATTATGTTTTAACACAATTTTTGTTAAAACAAATTTACACAGACATGTTGTTCAGATGTGAATATCTGAACTAAAAACAAACTAAAAACATCTAAAATATATAATTCATTTAATTTTTATTTAAAATTAATTATATATAAGGAATATAAGGATAAAGAATATAATATATATTATATATAATATATAAAAGAATATAATATAAGGATAAATTGATTAAATAAATATAGAAAGACTGAAAACAATTGTGTAAACGTAGAGCCGCAGTAGATCGCGTTTGACAAACAATTAAAACTTAGTAGACTAATGCTATAAAAAGAGAACGGAATGGAGGTAACGTTACCCAGCAAGCTAACAGGCTTGAGTAAAGGACAGGAGAAATGATGCATTAGTGCACAAGCATTCGCTGAAAACCACTGAGTACAGTGACTAAAAAACAATATTTTACTGCTGCTGTTATTAACTGCCTTTGTATTTAGTGCTTCACTTTGTAAACACCATTTTAATTTAACCTATTTCTGCGGTAGCGCTATTTTAATCCATCACTTACGTTGCGAGCGAACTGATTGCGCAACCTGATGCTCGAGACAAAATACAGACATCCCAAGATCCCGGAAGTCCCGGGAGTCTCCCTCATATTGATTGCGGCTCCCTGATGCCCGCGAATTAGTTCAAACTCCCGAAATCTAGAGCGCGCAAGCAAGAGCGCGCATGCGAGACAGAAGAGACTGCTCCAAACCGTGTAGCGCGCGCGCTCGGCAGAGAGAGACCTTGCGTGTGTGTGCGTACCAGTAAACGCTCCCCGTGACGTAAGCAGACCAACTAATCGATAATGACATTCGTTGACAACGATTTTCATAATCGATTATAATCGATTTTATCGATTAGTTGTTGCAGCTATATGTTTTACTTTGACATGTCTAGTACAGACACCCTCAAATAGTTCTGGCGCATCACGTCAAAAAATACACTCGTGTTGGATGGGATCATTGTAAGTGAGAAGCTCACGTTCTCTTTAGTCAAAGGGTTAGCCTACTTAAATGCTTACTCAAGACCCATTGCAACACAGTTAAAGTATTCCTAATATGTATTTGTGATATTTGAGTTGTGGGATGCGTGACACACGAAAGGGTTGTTTGCAAAATATGCTGTACTTTTGTAATTCCAGTGGGTGCCTTCCAGTGTCTTAGAATGAATTACACAATCTATCATTTAATGAATGAACGGTGACACAATCTATCATTTAATACTACTTATGCATCACAGAGTTCAAAAGTCGAGACTTACTGTTACATTTCCCGATGGCGAATCCCCCAGGGAGGCGGAGTAGTTGCTATTTACAGACAAATCTAGATCCACCGTGGGTGGATCCCCAAGAGGAGGCAGAGATGATAGGCTGTGTGACATATCCATATCAGCCATGGAGAAAAAGACATCCTCTGTCCGACCAATAAGAAAGAGATTCATTAAATATGTAGTTAGAGATATGTAGACATTCTGCAAAAGCAGAAGAACTAAAGAATTCTAGATGTACTAAGTAAAAGATGTGATGTGCTAAACTAACCTCTGCTGGACACCGTTCTGGTGGTCTGGCTTTCAAACAGGTCCTGGTCAGTGGCACCTGTTATGGTGTCTTTCTTCAGGCAGCGGTTGAGCTCCATGTGGAGGCGATACTCATCCTCCTGCTGCATGGGCCGACTTTTCCTGTCCTTTCCTATTGCAGACCAGTCCTGCCCGGCTGTATTCCAATATTAAAAACACAATCACATTCAGCGAAAACCATTTATCACTCACTTTATTCAGAGAGGGACACATATGGTCGAATCATGAATAAAAAAAATATTCTAAAAAAGTGTCACCTGAGCTGGAGAAGACCCCAAACATGTCCAGTAAGAGGTGGACTTGTTGTGGTGAGAGCAGCATGATTAGAGAATCAAACTGTCCGTCAATATCCAACTGTGAAAAGACCAGCCATTAAATATTAATATTAAAAAATTAATTATGGCTTTATTTTGACTTCTCTGTCCATTCAGAATTACACTTAAGACAGCTAAAAGTGTAGCAATGCAAATTATTAGATAATAAAAAATCACACCAAGTGGTATTTATATAAATAAATACCACTTGATAGACACAAGAAGAAGTTTGTTGTGCTTTTCATTTTAAACAACATTTCTATTGTTTTTTAATTTAGACAAAAAGCATTTGAATACTTTTTAGTTGTCAATGTAGTGGAACACATTCACTCAAGGAATGACCACTGTGACAAAGGAAGCTAATCTGTGCAATACCTTTATAGCCAGCTAGCATTCAAATTAGCGTACATTAACTGTAGGTTATACTGCATGGACCCACCTTAGCTCCTGGCATAGCCTCGTTTTGCTTCAGAACCACGGACAGCTCCAGTTTCCCACTAAGGCAGCACACCTGCACTGGCTCGAATGGTGTACTGGAAGACACGGGCTCTGGGAACTGAGGGTGAGGCTCACAGATGATTTTTGGATTCCAACTTGGTGAAAGCTTGGGTTCAGTATCCTTAAATGTATAAAGAACATTTTTCTTAGATGGCTTTGGAATTGTACTGGTAAATAGTTACACAAAAACTCACTTGAAGTTACTGTACTTGGGGTTAAGGGAGGCTTAGGTTGCACCACAACCTGGGTAAAGATGATTTTGTTTATTACAGCAGAACAGATAAACTCACTGCTTGAGTGGGCGATGATTTGGGGCCGGCACGTGCCGACTCTGAAAACTCATCCCAGAACACAGAGGCTCCGTCCAGAGTGAGGTTTTTATGTGCAAATGTAGTAGGCTGATGGATATTGACACTGGAGCCCTCCTCCACGCTCTCATCACAGTAAACCATTCTAAATATCACAAAATGTACAGACAGCATGGCGATGATTCATATGTAAACATATCATTTTGTTGTGTTGAAAATATTTAGTTACAGCTCTAGAACTTACTTTTTGATTCGGAGTTCGAGGGCAATACCAGTTTTCGAATTTTCAGGAATGTGTTCCATCCGCAGGACAGTATCCACAAAAGTGACCTTGACTCTTCTCAACACTAACAGAGAGAACAGGGAAAGGTTTCGTCATTGATAGGGAATCAGACTAAATACATTTGAGCTCTATACAAAACAAAAAACAATAAATAAGATTTTGTGGTCTACGGGAAGAGGCATACCAGTCTCGATAGTCTCGGCAAACTTTTCCAGACCCTCCAGAGGTTGGAAGCTCTCTCCCTGGTCATCAGTGAGTCTTTGGCTTAGACACTCTTTGGCCAGCTGCATACTGCTGGTCATGAAGCTGGACCAGCACATGGGCTCCATGCCGGACGCTAAAAAAGATTTACAATGGGCATACACAACTAGCCTGGTTAAAACCAGACCATTCTCAGTTGTAACTGAGTTATGGTCTGGCAAAGCGTCATAGACAAATCATTTCCAGAGGGGCGTCACCAACGGACGTCGCGGGTAGACCTAAAACCAATCAGAGCGATGAAGGAGATGACGTATGCAGAGCGGCGGAGAAACATCTCTGAGTGTTGTTCTTTGCTCGGTTTTTAACAAAAAGGAAACGTTCAAATCGCTCAAAACAGACGCGATAGCTGATTAGAACGAGTGATGTTCGACGGCGGCATCCATCTTTGTAATGTAGGCTACAAAATCTGCTTCAAAATCCCAGCGCTGTCGTCATCGTGTAAAGCCCGCCCCAACGTTTCTGATTGGTGCCGCGATTTCGACGGATGGAAAATGGGCGTGAATGAGCTCTTTGCCAGACTAACTTTCAGAGCAAATCTAAATTTGCCGGAAGATGTCTGGGTTTTCCCAGGCTAATACAAAACATTTAAGTAGTCATAAAATGGAAATTCACTTCACTTCACTTTAATTAATTAATTCATGCATACGTTTCATTTCAAATTAATTGACCTCGTACTTTTTAATCAAAATAATTGGATCTTCCAGGGAAATTACTCTCATAATGTACCAGACTACTCTTATAAAAGTCCCTACACGACACTTTGTTTTTTCAATAATCTGTTTCACTCAGACAATACAATGACGTGTCACTTGCCAGAGAAAAATCATTATAGAAAAAGAAAGTATTATAAAACAATGTGTATTAAAACTACTAAAAAATGTATCATTAGACAGAAATAATATACAATATAAAAATACAAACCATTAAATGCAAAATATTAGAGTGTGAAGATTTTATAAATAAGAACAAACTTTACAAAACACAGAAATGTAGAATGCACAGCATTGCAATCAAAGCATTTGTCAAGATAATCATCTAAAGAGAAAGCGATTTGAAAGATGCTTCCTACCCATTCGAGGTCTTGGCCTGAACACCATCTCCAAGCCCCTCACTTCCAGCGCACAGTTGTCCTGGAGCAGTGAGGCCCATGGCACAGTGAGACATATGGCCTGGATGAAGCCCTCACTCACCTCAAACGGTGCATCCACAGACTCCAGGATCTCATTCAGGGACTGAAGAAGCATGAGACATGAAAGTCACAGAAGGTAAACTGCAGATAAACATCCTTTTTTATGATTTTTAGGGGGAGAAGTATAAAATATTACTATGTAAACCACTCTCAGTTATATCTGGCATTGGAATGTTCCCTTGGTGCTACACTCAGATAAGATTTAGCCAATTTCAGAAGTTCAATCATGTGTTCAGCTTATCTGCTCATGTCTATTCTATATCTTTGAATATTTTTATTGTGAGAAAATTGTGTGGCAAACTATCAGGTTTTTTTTGTAAAAATCAATTTTTGCTAAAAACTCTATAACAACCCTCTACAATGAGAGTACAAGTGCTGCATCAACGTGAACGGACAATTTCACACAAAATTATGACAAAATTCTCATCTTTGTGAGTATCCTATATTCAGTATTAATATATTGGATCTGCGCATTGTCTTAAAGTGACATCAGCCTAATATCCCTGCTGCTTTTTAATGTTAATCAAACAAAAAAGACTCAATGCAATAAAATAACTCACTGCTCTTGACTGAACAACTTTTGTAACTTTAAATAAGGATTCATCTATATTTAATTTATACAGTTTAGACTATGCAGTGCCACTTCACATTTGATTATTTTATTCAATTTCTGTACTTTACATAATCTGTATCTAACTGTTGGTAGATCTATTTATTTCATGTGTGTCTTTGTTCTATTATTTATTTTGTGCTATTGCTTGTAGTTTGATTATTTGTCATTTTATTATACCGTTTACTTGTCTTTAATAATGTTTGAAATTTATTTTTTATATTTATAATTTATTATATTTATATAGAAGTTTTTCATTTCCATTGTTCTTGCATTCCATGTAAAAAGTCTGGCGAGTAAAATAAAAAAAAAATGACTAGACAATGTTGACTCGCGCTTCAGTGTGTCCGTAGTAGAGGGTTGGAAAACTATATTTGGTGGTTTATCTTCTTTGTTAAAAATTTCTCCCAAAGTGTTTCTAACAAGGTTAAACACAGCACAACCTAATAAAACATGCTTCTATGATAAATGATTTTGACAAAAAGAATATGTTGCTGGATCTTTTTCTAATATTAAAAACTTGAGTGTCATCATGGAAAGGCGTATTCGGCAACAGATATAGACAATCTGGTCCCATCGATTTAAAAAAAATGATAAAAACATCTTCTCTCAACATTGAGGCTGATTTCATGGAGCTTGTTCTGTATGGACTCAAATATGGGTAAACAGCACAGAAGTAGAAAACGTACCCATTTGTCCAGCGGCACTTGAGCGAGTGAGCCCGTGCCTTGATAGAGGTCCAGACTAAGCTGGTCCAAACTGAGCTTCTCCTGGAGGAAATTTCCCAGATATCGATGCAGCAGGTACCTGCAGGCCCGCTTCTTAATGGACTCAGAAAATGGCCACGGCATCTTGACCAGCTCTTGGCTTCAGTGTGTACTGAAACACATTAGGACAGCCAAGGTATAAATGCCACAGACTTAAGAGTGTTTCACTGTGAACTGCAGTGGATAGTGTGGTTTGGTGGTGTAGTTTGTATTAAGCTGGAACAGTTAAACATAACATGCTAAAAAACAGACGGTTTATAATATAAATAATACACACATGCCAGTCTAAAAAATTCTCATGGAATTGATAAGAAGTTATCTTCATTCTCTGTGACTTTGACATTGCTTTGCTGAAAACACACACCTACACAATTATTCAGTGAAGGGTTGTTGATGTCAATGATTCAGTATAAATACATGCTCTGATTCTAGATGACTAATGAAGACCTCCAACTGATGTGGCTGTCTGAACAAATTACATCTGTAGAACTAGTAATTCAATACACTGATGCAACTGTTAAAGCCTGGGATTACCTAAACAAACCTATCAATTCACAGAAAATCAATTCGCTGGCATCTAGCAACTCAATGCCTTTAGAACAACATCAGAAAATGTGGTGATGATGATGATGAGCTCATTTTAAATGACTTGCGGTTATATTTATTTGTCTGGCATGCCTGACGCTGCTGTCTGACCCCATATATCTAACTTACATATACAGTATAGTGACCAGCAGTGCTTGCGCAATTAAGGTTGGTGAGTTTGTTTTTTGCAGCTAACACTGTCAAATCACGGAGACACACTGGACAACAGCAGGTTTACCGTTTGTTCGTATGTACAGTGGTCATTCAAAATAAGACTGTCAGAGAAAAATAACTCACCTGTATAATTAAAATAGCTGATTAACCGTTGTTCCTTGGCTTAGGGAGAACTAGCATGCTGGCTAAACACAATCCTTTATACCTTCATTCAACTTTGTCTCTTCAGCTGATGCATCGCTCGTTGATATTATCTATATTCAGCTGGAGATGGGAGTCTTCAGGCGCATTATAAGTCAGGTCGTGAGAAAGCAGCATCTCTGTGTGTCTGCATATAAGGCTAATGGTGGTGTTTACAAACACGCTCGTGACTGCGCACTCTCGCGCGCCGCTCCATGCGCGCGATGTGTTCACGAGCATCCGCGCTGCGCAGTCACTGCGCAAAACACGCGCTCAGCTACCAGAGTGTTGTTTTTACTACGGATTGGAATAGTAAAAGCACTTTATTTTTGGTGGTAAGTAGGCTCAAATTAAATGGTGTAATGAATTTAGTTATTGATATGATATCAAGGTTTGTAAGTCATGTCTTTGTCTATTTCTTTAAATCTGTTTTAATCCGTTACCCTTACATACTTCAAACTGATACTAGACAGCACAGAATATTATTTTTCAGAAACGGGCCAAAATTCTGCAATTTATTCGCCACTGTTTATAATGTTTAACTTCATCATGGCTGATTACCATACGTTTTTTAACATTACATCCTAAATTCATTTTAATAACTAACTCAACTTACTTTTTCCACTGGTGAGTGATTAAGCATTCTAAGCAAAGTTTAGGAATTAATGGGAATAATGGGATCTGATGACATAATAAGTTCCATTTCATGCATGTACAATCCAGTAAATTTCCATTGGTGATTTTCAGTCGGAACACTTGTGGAAATGCAAGTGGCGTCACTATACAGTTATAATTATAAGATAACGAAAAACAGAATAACTCAACTAATGAAAAAAATGTAACATGTAATGATGAAGTGTAATTAAGTACATTAAATGTATTCAGTTCTTTCAACTATTACTATGCATTGATGTTATTTGTGGAAAATTAAGAATTCTCTAGAAGCCCCTCCGCCCCCAAAGCTCGCGCATCCACCCACAGTTTGTTATGTAAGGAATTTAGCGGTTAGCTTTGCGTTATCATTTACAGCCAACAGCTAAATTATAGATTTATTTACTATAGTTTGATAAATTTGTTTCTTAAAATATCGCAGATTCTGTAATGTTAGTCGAGGCGGATACGCAGAAGCTGCTCTGCGCAACTGCTGCGCATAATTGATACACATGAGTCCTAGCCGGCATGAGCCGGAAGTATTCTAACGAACCACCCCAGGAGGAGGTTAGTAACTCATAAAATGATGTTAATAAATAAACTTAAACCGCTTCAGACCTTAGCATATAACAAATGAACTTGTTATGTATGCCGTGATACCATTAAAAGCCGGAATTGGCGTCATATGGAACTTCAACGCTACAAGAGCCTCGATTTGCATTAAAAATGTTGTTAGCTAACACTTTATATTTTTTAGATTGTCTTTATGCAAGTTACATCATACATAACACTAATGATTCGCATTAAAATGTTTCTTCCACACACACACACACACAAACGTTACTCTTACTAAGAGTTAAACGTACTTAATGACTTGTCAGTTGAGGAATTTGGGGCGTTAGCTAGTAACTTAGCATGACTGTACGGTGCTCGCGCCCCCTCATGATCAGGTGACGTCAGATGTTGTTTATGGACATGCCGTTTGTCTGATACTCCATACGCTGTTGTATTTAGGGGATGGAGGTGGACTGTACGCCCGAGGAGCTGTGTAAGTGCTCGTATGAGGAGCGCTGTGTGGAGCTGGGAGAGGTGAAGGACATGAGGCTGGAGGCTGAGGCGGTGGTCAATGATGTGCTCTTCGCGGTCACAGACATGCACGTCTCTCACAGTCTCACCAGCGGACTAGATGTGGCTTATATAAACGTGGAAATCAGAGAGGGGACCCGTTACTGCTTAGAGCTCACCGAGGCAGGGTTAAGGGTGAGTGATAAAGTATCATTTGTTCCACCAAAAACAGCATTTACTCAATAATATTGACAATCTGATGTTTTTCCAAAAGGCGAAGATGGGGTCCACTTTCAGTCTAGGCCTCTACTTTAAAGTCAATATAAAATAAAATGACCATTCTTGTTTTGGAGTGTCTATTTACACTAAGTGCAAGTAGCCCACCTAGTTGGCAGAGGCTATTTACACTAACTGCACTGTTTGGGACAGACAAAATTTGGGAAGATGCTGGATTATCATCAGTATCAAAACCAGAGTTCAAATACACCTTTTGGCCAACTCGCTCTACTCCCTTTTCCCCTTTACGTATCAGATCAGAAGGCATTTAATTTCAATAAAATAAAAAAATAAAGGTGGAAATTAATTGTCTAATGTGTGTTTAACAATAAAGTGTTTATCGGTTAGGGGTAGGGTGTAGGGAGGGCTTTATTTTCCCAATAAGGCAGCATCCATTTAATAATTTTAATAAATATAACCATTTACACTCTATGCGATTACTGCATACTGCAATTTAATGTACAACACTGGGGTGCAAATAGTATCGACCGCTATTTATAATTATAATAAGAAGGCAGAGGCTATGTGCACAAATAGCATTAGATTATATTTACACTATGTAAATAGCAGTATTTTCTTTGCAATAGGTGTAAATAATAGCAGTTAGATGCTAAATAGCATCTAACTACTATTATTTACACCTATTGCTGCATAACAAAATGACGTCCAGCTCCACCTCTCTGGACGTCACGGGTGGAGTCATGCGTAGGGTTAGGGTGTGGTTGGATATTCTAGCTCCAGATTACATTCAGAGAGGGGGAGCTGGACTCACACTCCACCCATGGCTCTGCAGTGAGAAGACTCTCTTACATCTTTAATAAAAAATAACTTCCTCTTCCAATGTCATCTCTTCTCTAATGACGTTTACTGGCAGGAGTCAATCTCTCATGGGGATTACAGCAGTAACAAAAAAACATCAATCCAGTCAATTCTAGATGGACAAAATCAAGTCACACCCTGTATTTTATTTTGATATACATCACAATAGTGAAGACAATACTATTGCCACTTTAATTTATATATAGGGCTATATAGTGGTTACACCATGGTATTACATATGATTTTCTTTATTTGTTCCACCAGATGGCTTTCATGCGTTTTAAATAACTGCCCTGTTTTTAACTTAAAGGCACATTATGAAACTTGTGGCCCTCTAGCAGTTATAAAACAAAACTGCATGCATTTTTGCACCCTTCACAATATATAATGATTTACAATGATCTCTGTCAGAGAACTACATAATATGGCAATTTATCTGTTCAATAAAATACCTTACTCACCAGTTGAGTAATAATAAAAACACTATCATCTCTGTGATTTAGCAGCTCCATGTCAACCTTTTTCGCCACACACCAGAGACGCGTCAAAGTAGGAAGAGCAACTTTTCTCTATTTACTGATTCGATGAGACTCACACGGGCGAGTGATGTATTCACGCAATTTCCTGTAAAAACCATCCTGTCAGGTCTAAAATAAAATCACTTATAATAGGCTTACCTTAGTGAATCAGGGTAAGACAAACACACGTTTTGGAAGAAGGATTGATGTATTGACTTTTTTTGTACATTTTGTTAATTTGGGGGGGGGGGGGGGGGGGGGGGGGGGGGGGAGCTTACATAGTGTACCTTTAAAGCACCACTAAGTTAGTTTTTTTTACCTTAAAATAATGTTTCCAAAATCGTTTCAGTGGTTCATTAAGTCGTAACAGGGTGAAAGGCACTTGTGCCTCTGCTTTGCGGTCCTGAATCTGCTATAACCACGCTATGTAAGATTGCCAGATCGGGTCGCGTTTCTGTAGTTCTAATGAGACATAAGAAAACTACAAATTTGACTTGCTTTACGTCAAGCGCTACAATAGTCATTATTTTGTTTTTCTTCGTTTCTGATGTCTGGATACATCATACTTTCATGAAATCATGCAACATACTCTACCATGTCTGTGGACATCGTTCATTCCAAAGCTGGTGCTGGATAAACAGCGAGCGCGCGTGCGACAGTAGGCTGCGCTAGGCTAAATTATTTACGACAGCGGTAATGGACAACTCCGCTTCCAACCTGTAGGGCGACCGCAGAGGAAAAGTTACTTGGTGTTGCTTTAAACATTGTATCAGTTGGAGATGGTATAGAACTATATGTTGCATAATTTAGAGGTGAATATTGTCTATCACCATGAATTCCCCTCAGAATACAAAATATAGTACATTCATTTCTTTCTTTTTTTTTTAAATGTTACACGATTTCTTCTGTCAGTTTTGACCGCTGAGGATCACAGATGAAAAGTGAGAAATCCGAGATGTTTAACCTGTGGGATCTTGTGTTTGTTGTCTGTCAGGTGGTGGGCTACATCTTTGATCAGGTGGACGAGGGCTTGAACACCCAGTATCATGAGACTGTTTACTCACTGCTGGATTCCCTCAGCCCTGGATATAGAGAAGCGTTTGGAAATGCTCTGCTACAGAGACTGGAGAGGCTCAAACAAAATGGACAGTGAGGGGTTCAGTATCGTTCAGAATATCTTTGCTTGCTAACGGTTCTATCAAGTCCTGCGCCGCTCTCAGCTTAAAGCATCAGTGGTACCTTTATCAGTTTTTAGCCTGTGATATGTTTTAACAGACCGTCATGGTGTTCATTTGACAAACTGACTTGCCTGCGATGTTTTAAAGTATTTTACTATAATTTAGAGCGCTATCATTGGAGGCAGTGCTATAACACAGTGGGCCCAGATGAATACTCAGTTTTTTTGTTTTATTTTTTAACGTTTATGCAAGTGGAATAACCCTCAGAAATAGCGACGTGCTGTTTCAAAGACTATGGGTAAATGTTTGAACTAAAATCTTTTATGTTAACATACAAGTGATATGATTTTGTATTAACTGGGTCCTGCAAAATGAGTTTTAGAGCTCCATACTGTACTTCCGTCAGCATGGTTCTTTAAAGTATTGTCATTAAAAACATATCAGATGCCTTACTACTTTCATTCAAATGTCTAGTTTAACCTGTCTACAGGATAGTGGTGTCTGAAAAGAATATCCTGATACATTCACTTTCTTCTCTTCGCTTGCTATTGATAATGTATCAAACTCCATTTGTGACTGTAAGAATATGTCTATTGCTTCCTTGTTTTCTTTCTCAATCTGTCAAAAACAGGAGAAAGGACTGATGAGCCAAAACATGGTGGTGATATCCATCCACCTCCACCCCTTTCAAAAAAAGTATTTTTGAAGAAAATGAAGACATTCGTCATGCGGTTTCTTAAAAAAAGGTGCATTTTAGCACTGAAACCGAAGCTTTATACTTTTATTGATTTGAGTTATTATGAGTTGAGCAGAATCTTTCCCTGCAATTACATTACAGCATGTTTGTGTGTGGGAGTCAATCCTCAGCTTTTTGTTGTAATGAGAGGGACATTTCCTGTGGCTTCCTATAGTTCTATATCATATCAAATGTTATGTATCGGCATTTATAAATGATTTGTTGTTTTTGACGATGAAAGTTTATGCGTTATGTAGAACTATTGATTGACTGGTTAAAACAACACTACATATCGATACTGCGCAGAATTGCACTAAAGGTAAAGCGGCAGCCATTTTCTGAATTTGTTTAAAAGGGCTGCGTAATAAATGCTACAAAGTTACATTCCATTTCTTTTAAGTTTAGAACAGCATTTAAATTTTAAATAATGCATACAGGAAGTTCTTGTATGATGGGTTTCTACCTCATGTTATTGCTTATTTTGGCCATCTTTAGCATGCCTGTGAAATTGATGCGCGTTTCCAGCTGGCTTTGGATAAGGCAGATGAAAACGGCCAATGAAAACAAGTGGTCCTCTGGTTTTAAGAAATTCCGGTGAAACACAATACAATATCTCGGTCCCCAAAAAAAAGCATCCTTATAATTTAAAGATTGTTTGCCCAGACAACCAAGAGGAAAAGAATGAGAGTGTGACGTACATGGCACAAATAACTTCTGTACCTGAAAAAAAAAAAAAAAGTTGCTTGCTTTTGTTTCCTTGTAATAAAAAGCACACATTCAGATGTTACTGTGGTTTGATGATTCAGTTTTGTAGCCATATAGTCTTATTCTGCTTGCTTTAGAATTTATTTAAAGGGTTAGTTCACCCAAAAATGAAAATTGTCATTAATTACTCCCCCTCATGTCGTGCTATCATTCATCTTCGGAACACAAATCTGGAATTTAATTAAATCTGAGTGCTTTCTGTCCCTCCATTGACAGCTACCACTTTAACGCTTCAAAAAGTGATCGTAAAACTAATCCATTATATGAATGGAGCGGTTTATTCCAAATTTTCTGAAGAGACTCGATCGCTTTATATGATGAACACTGAATTTAGGCTTTTATTCACATAAATATTCATCAACACACCAGTGGTGGTAAACAGAACAAGCATTTTTGTTTCTGTTCGCTGATCAAGGTTTATGTGAATAAAAGCCTAAATTCAATCCGTTCATCATAAATCACGTCTCTTCAGAAAATTTGGACTGAACCGCTTGATTCATATGGATTCGTTTTACGATCTCTTCATGAACTTATTGAAGCGTCAAAGTGGTAGTTGCGTAGCCGTTAATTGAGGGACAAAAATATTTCGGATTATATTAAAAATACCTTGATTTGTGTTCTGAAGATAAAAAGGAACGTCTTACGGGTTTGGAACGACATGAGGGCGAGTGATTAATGAATGTTTGGGTGAACTATACATTTAAAGACAATGACAGACATTAGAAAAGACATTATAAAAGTCTTTTAGCAAGTTTCCAGTAAAATATTTGAGTAATGACAAAGTTAACCAAATTATCGATAATGTTCAATATTTAAACAGTAGAGGTCAACCACAAATTCTTTTTGATCATAATAAATGTATAACATATTGAAACAAAATTTGACAATTGACCTAGTAACCACCAGCCCTCAAACACGTGACCTCTCAACAGGAATATAAAAACTGCAGACTGAGAAAGCAGAACTGAAACAGAAGCAAACACCTGACCCAGAAATGAGAAACAGTGAACAGATCGCTTTAATAGACATAACTTCAAATAAAAAAGATCTTTAGCTGTAGAGACGGCACTGTCAGCTTTAGATTGATTTGTTTGAGCCTTTTACACAGATAGTATTGTGATTTACTTAGACTGGAATTCAGTTGAACACAAACACTAGATAGTGTCCCTGACTCTTAAAATCATCATAGAAGGGTATATAATGAATCTATCTAATCTTCCTACATCTTATGACCAATTCCTTTTAAATTATTTTCAAGTCGTTCATGATTAAACCACAATAATAAAACAACATGGAAATCATTTTGTATTTTATGGTTTTATTTTTTTAAATGATGAATGACTAGAAGATAATGGCTGGATAAATAAATCACTGGTCACAAGGTGTGGGTACCCTGTAGGAATATTTTAAATTTTGCCCTATTTTTACATCCTGGACAAAATCCTCACACAGAAGAAAATCAAAAATCATCGTTTACCATAAAGAAAAAAAAGTTTACTTCAGTAACATACATGTTAACGTTGCATGTAAAAAGTGGCTACATTCGCCGATGTTTTAATAAAATAAGCTCATTTTAAGATGCAATCTTTATTAAATATGCAAATTAAAAATGCTGGTAAAAAGTTACTAATTGACAACCATTAGCTCAAAGAAAGTTTGATTAGAAACATTACAACACTGTAGCCACGCAGCAGCTAGTGCACACTTGATTTAATCACCGGCACTGACCACTGTTTGTCCCGTCAGCGTCTCGTTCTGGTGAATCATTGATGCAATTTAGCAACAAACTAGAATTAGGCAATGTTTGCAAAGTGGCACTGTGTGCATAGTCAAAGATAATGTTAAAATAACAAATCTGTCAGCGTTAGGAAAAAAAGTAGTATAAATCATAAAATCTTTGTCCACTAATATTAGATCTAAAAGGTCCATAGAAAGGTGTTTAGGCACAATTGTATCCCTTTGTAAGCGTTTTCATCTTGGCTTCAGTGTTGGCCTTCAGCTCACAATCTGAACTGGGAACTTGACGCAAAATAAATCTTTGTTGGAGTCGTCTCTCAATTCCCATTCCACAACCAGTTTTATCTAATAAACAAAGCAACAAAATAAGGAAGTGAATGCCTGTGACATTAACGCACTGTTCAGAACTAGATAGAGGAGGAACTTAAACACTTACTGGTGGATACTCGCTCTTGACGGGCAGCTGGTTGACGTAGCTGTACATTTTTTGTGGAACAATAGGACACTGAATTCCAGACTTGCAACCATCATCGATAGGGATTGGGAAGGGGACGGGGACGCCTGCGATCACTCCATGAACGATAGCTTTACTGGTCTGACTCGCAACAGCTATGGGAAATACAAACAAGTTGTTGTTTTTCTAAATTAAGATTGGAGCTGCTACTAGACATATAAAGCAACTCACTGCTGCTGAAGGTTACATTGACCGCATAGGACTGTCCCTTATGAAGCTGGCATGGCTGTTGTGAGCACGGCTGAATGTCAACTCCAACAACTTTTCCTTCTACTGACCCTGTAAGGAAGAGGCAAGATTGAAACAGGAACAAAAACAATACAGATTACTCAATTTGTCAAAGGGATAGTTCACCCACAGACGGAAATTATGTCATCATTTACTCACACTCAAGTTGTTCCAAAAATGTATGAGTTTCTTTCTCCTGTTGAACACAAAAGATTATATTTTGTTGACCAGAGAGTTGTTGGACCCCATTGACCTTAATATATATCTTCTTTTTTTTAATATGGAAGTCAATGGGGCCCATCAAATGTTTAGTATCTATATTCTTCAAATGATCTCCTTTTGAGTTCAGCAGAAGAAATTCATACAGGTTCGGAACAACTTGAGGGTGATTAAATGACGACATATTTTTATTTAATATAAACATGAGTACTTGCCACAGTCCACAAATTTCACCGGCTCAGAATGAGTGTAGGCGAGAAAAGAGAGTAAAACGACGCAGATCATGCTGTAACCCATGGTTCAGACGAATCCTGTGGAGAAACAACAAATTAACGTTAACGTTACCTGACTGACAGAGAACATCACAAACACGAACTTACATCGGTCAATCACATGACCGTCAATCTCTGCGGAGTTGCGGTAAACTTCCTCGTGAAGATGAATTTTACTGTTACAAATGAATACACAGAAAACTCACAAAATACGCCCAATTCAAACGTTAAAACACTTACAATTTATTTAATCGGTTGCTAACACACCAGTTCCTTCAGACCCCAATTTGCTCCTGCACACTATTTCCTTGTCACGAGATCAGAATGACTCGTCCAATCAAATACTGTTTGTATGGGCGTATTTATGACGCACACGCCTTCTTGGTGAATTCTTAACCAATGGCAGTGACTCATGGAAATGATCCGAAACAAGGAGAGCATATTGTTGCCAGATCCATAAAAAACCCCTCTTTCAGGCTAGAGTAAATAATAAAGAGAAGTAAAACAACACCAAAACGCTTCTTTCTTCAAGTTGTTGGTGGGTTATTCTTCATTTGTGGTGGCAAGCGATGTCCATCTACTTTGAAACAGCTTAAATAAACTTTTAAAACCAATAAATCATAAAATATTTGCATCTTTGTATTCCGTAGGGTGAAAAAAGTGCATTCTTAAAGGGGTTTTATATATATATACTAAGAGATATCTTGATGTAAATGCAACAATATAACATTTGAACACAAAAAATGACTATGTTGTGAATATAGATTTAAGAATTCAAGCATTTTACAAATGCTGCCTCTCATTTGCCACTCCAGTTAAAGAATGACCCTGTTTGTATTAAATTAGCATATGTCTTTGAGATACTTTACAGAGCTGAAATCTGGCTTATTTAATGTATATTTCAGTCATACTTAAAGGTACAGATATCAGTTTATGTATTTTCTATATAAATAAGAGTTTATCACAGCAGGCTCTTTTTACACTAAATAAGTAATTTGTTTGCCAGTAAAACTTAACATGTACGTTTGTAGAAAAAAAATGCACATTGAACTTGCTTAGTGACAGCTGTCAATTGTATGCATTTGTGACATAAAGCTGCATCAGAAAGTTAAGCCAGAAACCTTTGCCAGATAGAATGTCAACATTAAATCTCGGAGCTATACTAATTAGACCTTCCTCTTTTTTACCGATCATTAAAACGTTTTTTTTTATATAAAAAGTTTCATTATTATTATTTACCGACTGAATCCCTTTCAATACCAACTTATAAGTCTTTATATATTTTTACAAATCAACATGGAAATTACTTAAAACCAATAAAGGGTTAAATAATTGAACCTGGCAACCCACCTGGCGATAACTCCGTCATGCGCATGCGCAGTAGAATCCGAGTTATAGAAGATGTCATTCGCCAGAAGACTGCTCATAAGCGCACCTAGATCAGCGTCATTTCAGCTTCTCAAGTATGCACAAATTAGCGAAATGTTAGTGATAAATGTATTGTCTAATATAAATTGACTGCGTTTGGTACCTGTTCTTCAGTTAATAGCTATTGCAGGTAGCTTAGCTAGCTAGCTAGCTTGAGAACAGTTGACTTGCAACTGAGCTAACGGAACAGATGACAACATTTGATAACTAAAAGTAGAACATAAACACTTATGGATGTCGACAAATAATCTCCTCGTGTGATTTTTTTACGGTGAAATTACTCGTTTCGGTTTGTTGTCAGTTGCTTACAAACAATCTTCTCCGTTCTGTTACACACATTTAGCCCAAACTTAACTAAGCTTTAGTTTGTTTCATAGTTATTTTGAAATGAATACAGCCACAATACTATGCTGTGGATATCGAAACTCGGTCAAATCAAGGGCATTGTGTGTACAGCAGTTCGGTGTGTCACGTGTGTTTGTTGTCGTTCAGCATTTCCTCGGCCAGAGTTCAGACAGCGAGATGTTCAGCTCTTCTCAGCTGCACTGCGCATGCGCGATACAGCAGCAAACCGCAGCCAGACTCCGCCATCCCAGCTGATGACCTTCTTCTCAGTCAATCCTGTGTCAAGGTTTGAATTCACGGCACTTTATCCTATATACTTCAGTGATCACATTTTAGGCAGTAACAAAAAGAAAAAAGAAAAAGAAGCTTCGTACTTGACATGGACAACAACAATTAATTATAATAATCAAATCAAAATGTCTTTTTTTGTTTTGTTATTCCTGCAGAGGCTTGCTGAGATTCTGGATAAGGGACAGTATCTGAGGATAGCAGTGGAGGGAGGAGGATGTTCAGGATTCCAGTATAAATTCGCGGTGGACGCTGTTAGAAATGAAGATGACAGGTAATTACAAAAATCAGTTTGTTGGCACTTTTCTCAAACAGGGCTTGAAAAAGTCATTTTTTCCAATATAGAGTCAGTCAAAGGAGGCGCTTAACTTGCTCAGAAACTCAACCTCAGCAGGTTAATATTATATTATATTTGCATGCATTTCATATGAGTTTAGCAAGAAGTTTGGAGTGGTAGTTTGGAGCCATTTTACCAAACTTTAAGACGTGACCATATAAACCCATGATTTTGCTATTTTCTGGCAATAAACATATAATAAACAAAGATGAGATAATCTAGGATTTAATTATTATCAGTTAGAATAAATAGTTATTGGACTTTGATAATTTTATATACAAAATCTTTAATTGAATTGCTAAATTAAAATATTTTAAATGTCAATATATTGTAATATTGTTGTATTATTATTATGATTATTTGTATAAATATTGGATAAGGATGTGAGTTCCTTTTTAAGGATAAGGGTAGAGACTTCTAATCAATGTAAAACTTGCAACTTGTAAAACACAAAAGAAGATATTTTGAAGAATGTTGGTAACCAGACAGTTGAAGGCACCCATTGACTTCCATTGTTTTGTTGTTTTTTTAACTATGGAAGTCAATGGCTACCATCAACTGTCTGGTTACCAACATTCTTCAAAATATCTTCTTTTGTGTTCAAAGGAAGAAGAAAAAAACTCATACAGGTTTGCAACGACATGAGGGCGAGTAAATGATGACAGGATTTTGATTTTTGGGTGAACTATCCTTAATTGTATCTAGTTGATCTAACATTTCTAATAGTTCTCTCTCTGAAGAACGTGAGATTTGTGCCTTTGATGTGAGATTTGTGCCAAATACTGTTACTTTCCACACTGAACAACAGCTGAAATGCATAATTTTCCTGTTATCACTGTAAAGCTGCTTTCAAATACTTGAATACATGGAAATACTCCGATATGGAGGTAATAATCTTCATTGTGTTTGTTTGTGGTAGGTTTATGCTGTTCTTTGTTTACTGTACCTTCTCAAAGTCTATTTATTGTGTGTAGTTCTGTTAGTTCTTGGGTACTTGTACTAGCTGTACTGGTACAAATGGCAAATAAAACTTCAACTTGAAACAGTCTGCATTGTATAAAGCGCTATATAAATAAAGGTGACTTGACTTGACCAAATCAAAAGTCTCAAGAATTCATACCACAGAAATCCAATATGGATGATTTTTAATGAAATTCTTTTTTGTTGATCTCTTGCATTTATTTCTGTCTCCTTTCCAGAGTGTTTGAGAAGAATGGTGTTGGGATAATAATCGACCTGGACAGTCTGGAGTTTGTGAAGGGATCCACTGTTGACTTCAGTCAGGAGCTCATCCGCTCTTCTTTCCAGGTGTTGAAGAACCCACAGGCTGAACACGGCTGCTCGTGCGGCTCGTCCTTCTCTGTGAAGCTCTGACACGCTCTCTCTCTCCAGCACAGCGGTGCAGTTCATCAAGTTGTTAATGCATGCAGGCTATGTGCTTAGGAAGCTTAGGAATTAGCTAATAACGTGAGAGATTGCGATATACAGTATGTTTGAACTTATTGATATGACCACTGATGACATAACGAAAGAAAAGCAAAAATCCGAACCTACAGATGTTACTTTAGTGTGTTGTATATAATGGAGATTGTACATATATTTCTAATAAAGTTATAAGATGATATCATTTTCCATTGCCTGTTGAGATTATTCTTAAAAACTTTGAATATTCAGCCAGTGATAATGCGGTTTGCATCACAGTGTTTGGAGGAATCATGTGATCAATGGGATACAGCTCAGCTTAAATGCATTAAATGATGGATTGATCATACAAATGAATTGAAAAGTATCCTGATTGCGTTATAACAATCAGTAAACTGCAAGTATCATATTATCTGGGTCATAAGGAAGTTTTGTATCATAGTGTGCAATTATTTTCCTATTTTTATGCTAACAAAGTCTTTCCCTTGAGATTTGAGAGGAATGTTCCTGGTTCAAAACAAGTTAAGAAAAGACCTTTGACATTTAAGTACATTACTGTAAACTATCCCCCGGATTCACAGACAAAACTTAAGCTAGTCTCAGACTAAAATACATGTTTGAGCTGTTTTAACTGAAAGCAACTAGCACTGATATATCTTAAAACATGTCATTGTTTTGTCTCAAGATGCACAGCAGTAATGTTTTTTTCTAAGGCATGAAAGTCGCTTAAATGTCCTAAATCAGGCCTAATCCTGGCTTAATCTAAACCCGGTCTGTGAAACCAGGCCTATATTTACTCTGATAATCAACAATATGCCACAGATTTGTATTGAACCCAGAACAGTCAGTCCACGTCACTTCAGAACGAGTGGGATTTCAATAGCTTGCAATCTGTTGAACGAGACAATTCAATAACCGTGACAGTGTTTTACGTGAACGTGTCATATATGTACATCTTTTTTTATTATTAAAGTTGGCTTTTAAGAAACATTTCACAAAAATATACAAAAGAATGTCTTTACAAATGATATTTACATTGATAAGAAAATCATAATATGCATCTCTTTCAATCAGAGTGATACACTGAAGGAGAGAAAATCTTCACGACGATCCAGCTGAGTAAAACCAAATGAAAAACCAACTGATTCCTAATCAAAATGAATGTGATGTTATAAAGGCTTCAGCAGCAAGATGAACTGATTTCAGATAAGACAGCATTGAAACAAACTCTTTTCATTCATTTTCTGAGGGATTGCATCACCATTATTTTTTTTTTTTAAACTTTGATCTCAGACATGAAACACGAAGCATACGGTCCATTCCTACTCACACAAACAGACATCTCAAGTTCACTAATCGAGCTAAAGCTGCTACATATGAGGTTAGGAGTGTATCTACTGTTAAGGGAGATCAGACCACGTTCAAGATCAACATTAAAAGACCACTGGACAACCACAGTGAGCAGGTCAAGTATACAGTGCATAGAATGCTTTGGCATGCTGACATCCTAGAATATAACGCCAGTGTTACATTCAGGGAGAAGGCCACAGGAGATCTATTAAACCTCAGAGAAAATCACCAAACTAAACCAACATTAAGAAACACAACACTCAATATCAAATGAGAATCTCCAACAAAAACACCACACCTGAATGAACAAAATAAATGAAAAAACACTCAACGGGTAGTTTAAGGCTAATCGTACTTTTGCTTGCTACAAGTTCTTTTTCATTTGGAAGAAAATCTCATAAACATCATGGATAATTACGTTCTGCATCTTGTAGCTCAAGATTTTCTTTTAAAGAAATGAATAAAAACATGAGGGGTAAACACTTACACATCTGACAGATCTTTTACTGTACGTTGGGTCTTGTGACACATTAGCCCAACTCTCATTCAAAAACGGTTGAGTTCAGGTATGGGTGAACATGCATCCGGTCACAGAGCAGTCATGTGACCCGTCAGCTGGGCTTCGTGATGTTTCGAGACCGCATGCCCTCAGTGAGGAGTGTGGACACACCGCCATACAAACAGGCTATAGAACATCCACAGAGAAAATGTAACATTATGAATGGGAAAGTTTCCAACAACATTAATAACACTCCTTTTATTACAGCTACCAGGAATACTTGATTCTGATTAGTTCATGACAGCATTCTGCAGTCAACTTAATAATTGACCCAACTGATTCCCTACGGTACTAGTTTCATGTCAGTTTCTTCATTGTACATTTGGTGTTGATTGATTGATTGATTGTTTGATTCATTCATTCATTCATTCAAAATTTCATTTTGCATTAGCACATATTGCAAAAATTTCATTTTGGATCCAAATTTTGCCTGGATCAGTCATGTGTCTTTCTGAAATAATTATATACATGCACTACCATTCAAAAGTTTGGGGTCAGTGAGATTTTGTATAAAATTCTTTTATGTCATTATCATTTACATATTACACCGTTTTGAGTCAACAGAACAGAATAAAATGTGTAAATGCTTTTGTAAAAAGTGAAACTAAACTGACAACTTGGATTGGATCCTGCAACTGTAACACAGAGAATCAAACACTGAATCTGTCTCTATATGCTGAATGATAAAGTACAGCAAGATGGGTGCCTGTGAGGAACACAACTGAACACACACCTCCTATCATCGCCTCCAGCGCTGACGACGAAGCGATCCCCACTGGTGAAGCGGATGTTGGTCAGGTGGGCCGAGTGGCCCAGAAAACGCTTGTGTTTGGCCTGAGGAAACAGATTCTACTGAGACAATTTGCTATTTTATCCTCAAAAAGGCTGAAATATGTGCAGCACAGGTCAGAAGAGTGGATGAGGGAACATTTTATTTGAATATATAACAAGTATGGATATAAAATGAAAACACAAAAGATTTTACAATCCAATTATACAGCTGAACTTTGGTTGTTATGAGAATGTTTTGATCTGTTTTGGCAAAAACTGTCACATCCAGCCCTTTTACTGTCTTGTGATGTGCTGTCACATAACATGCCATATACAATATGCAGAGACAAGCAAAAGTTACTCTGTGGTTTATATTTATCTGTAGGAAACAGCACTGTTGACCCTTGTGAAAAAGAAATACACTTTAGCATACTTATTACATAAATAATAAAAAAAAGAAAACGTTTTCGGGCATTTACAGTAACCATGCTTTTTACAATTAAATTAGTATACATTTATATTAAATGCAATTAGCTGAACTTAAGTGTGATTTGCTGGCCCACATTAGTAGGACGTAAGTACATCTTTATATGTAATTACTATTGTCTTTGAAATATGGTTAGAGTGTACTGTTGAATATGGACAAGAAACCATAGTAAACTAAAAATATAATTGAATGGCATTTTTATTTAAACTTGTATGTTGTGTATTTAAAGATATTTGAAAATTCACATCTGTAATGATGAAGTTGCAACTGAGTAAATTTAAAATAGATTTAAAATAAGATAAAAAAATTTAAATAAAATATTTTACATGTGCTTTTGAATGTTAGTCAACGCATCAAAATAAGTGTACTTCTTTAAAGCACAATAGATTATTAAAACAATGCATTCTAAAGTAAAAATGATAAATTGACATTACAAAGTGCACTTTTTAAATGTGTAGACTACTTAAGTGTGTTAAAGGGGTCATATAATGGTGCATGCACTTTTTCAAGTAGATCGTACTGAAATGTGTGTTGGCAGTGCCTGTACACAACCATCATATAATGATAAAAATCCATCCAGTGTGTTTGTTTTAATCTCCTTATATGTTTTCCCCTGTCTCAAATCGAGCTGTTCGAGCCTGTGACGTCACACGGTCGGACGCCCCTCCCACAATTGTTGATTGACAGCAGCGTTTCAACACAGACCCGCACTGAGCGAGCTGTCATCATAGTCCGCCATTGTTGATACGCTGGAGCAGATCTAAGCGAAATGACTTATTGTCTAAGCGATTGTGGTGTTCTGTTCTTCTTGGGTGTAATAACGAACACAGCAGTCATGTTGATGTTCCTAAATCCGAACCGCTGAAGACGCAGTTTTGTTTTCGAAGGGAATATTCCCCACGATCAACGTCAATGCTTTCATGTTTTCGCAAATCATTTCTCACCAGACTGCTTAAACTAGGGTCAGTATAAAGCTGGTTTTGCTAAGAAGCTGCTCCTGAAAAAAGAATCGGTACCAGATATTCATGTTCCCTCTGCACCACCAGAAGAAGTAAGTGTAAAGTTTTATTAACCTTTATATTAATCTTTACAAATCGCGGAAAAAGTTTTTCATGACCATTAGTTGTAACGTCAATCTGTCAATGAACTAACGTATACATCAGTAAACACACAGCGTTCGTATCTCACTACTCTACCCTGCCAGTGCATACAAAAATAGATCAAAGTGACATTACGTTAACCAACCATTCAGAAACGTCCTGTTTGAGCCTTAATTGTCGAACTTCTTTTGTGGCCGACATCTTGTTCCGGGTCCGACAAAATATACCCTTAACTGTTGTCAAGTCAACACTCCACGTACGCTGTGTCGGAACACCCGCAGAACAGAGAGGCGGAGTCAGCGAAGCTCATTATCATTTAAAGTCATATGCACTGAAACAGCGTGCTGAAACCAGAGCTGTTTTTGACCAGGTAAAATAAGTGTTTTCTTACAATACTAATGAGAATTTTTAATAAAAGTATATTACAAAGTTTTCATTTAGACCCTAAACATTCATATTAACTTGTACAAAAATGGCATTATATGACCCCTTTAAGATACATACAGTAGTCATGAAAGTGTACACTCTGTAAGTACACTTAAGTTGCGTTTTATTTCATTAATACTATAATGCAAGTACACTTAAAAAAAAAATACATTTAATATATGAAGTACAAAACAAGTGCACATTCGATATAATTAAGAGCACTTAGTTTTCACAACGGGACTGAAGTCAGGTCCATTTTGGGACAATCTGGGACAAACTTACTGTCGTATCGTTGAGTGACTTCGGTCACTTTACAGAAATAGATAATCGCAGAAACTGTAATCATAACCATAAATTTCACCTATCATATTATTTAGGTATAATTCAGGGTAGAGTTAGGTTTTGGGGGATGGATAGGATTAGGACTACATTTTCAGACAGGAATATTAATCCAGGAACATGTCTTACTTGGCCAAATCACAGTGACCAATCGCCATGCATCACAAAAAATTGCGTGTTTTCCTGTAAAAAACAAAACAAAACACAGTATACTTACAAATTTCTCTGGACAGGGAAAGTCGAACAGCTTTACCATTCCAAAGTCATCGCCTGTCACGATGTTGAGGCCGGAGTGAGACACACAAGCGCAGGTTACGTCTGCTTTATCTGTGTTCCTGGACCAGATCCCCACCACTTCATCCCCTAGGACACTACAGACCAGCAACTGTTACCAAGCAGGTCTATAATAAAGGTGCATCAGGCAGCAAAACAAGAAATTTAGCTTGAGTAACAAAATGAATTATAGGCAATGCAGCAATCACAGACTTTCCTGTCTGGAAGGCATTAGATTCCTCAGAGGACCCGAGTTAGCTGACAACTGCAGGTCATTTGCTGTGTAATTATTTACCGATCATGTGAAGAAAAACACATATGTGTTAAATTTAACCCTGAATAAGATCACACAAATTTATCTAACCTCCTCACCAAATGGATACCTATCATCGTTATGATTATTGCTTACACTTATGTCATAAACACCTTGTGAAACTTTTAATTGGGTTGATATAATCCCTTCATATTTGTGACAATATCTTGCAATTGACCATTCTTGAGTCACACAAGGACTTCAACATTTAGCATACAAAACACAACAATGGTAACAATTAAATTTTATTTAAAGTAAATTATCTCTCTACAATTCTTTTTTTAGTTACTAGAACTCTCGTGTAAGTGAACTATAATGAGCTTTTGTCTGTAAAATTTGTCTGTGCCTATTTAACATCGTTTTTTTAAGTCAATCGCTTTGCATGCTTTTTTAAGCAAGTCTAATTCGATTTTACAGTGTACATACTATATCTGATATTCACTGGGAAAAGACCTTGTAACTTCATTTGAGCTTAGTTTCGGTAAAATGGTAACAATATAAAGATGCGTACAAGAGTCTGGCCTTATATAAAGCCACAATATCAACGTTGACAACAGTTTTTAAATATGTTAAAAGTTTCTCTTTTTTTACCCGACAGCGACGATAGGTATCCATTTGGTGAGGAGGTTGGGTAAATGTGTGTGATCTTATTCAGGTTAAATTTAACATGTATGTGTTTTTCTTCACATGATCGATAAATAATTACACAACAAATGACCTGCAGTTGTCAGCTAACTCGGGTCCTCTGAGGAATCTAATGCCTTCCAGACAGGAAAGTCTGTGATTGCTGCATTGCCTATAATTCATTTTGTTACTCAAGCTAAATTTCTTGTCGATCATTATTCAACATGATTTTGCTATGCCACCTTTTAAAAGAAACCTATTTATTACTTTCCTTCCTTTGAAATCAAATAACAGTGATTTATTGTTGCATCGCTGCATCAATAGGAAGAGAATTACAATAATATAAATGAAGTTCCAAGTGCCCGACCAAAGGGAACACTGATCACCCTAATGGTGAGTTCAAACAAAAACATTGTAGGAAAATCAACATCAAATGATGAAGTCAGCTTATGTGATGCTTTTTTTCTTCAGATTTTTCAGATGTACTGACAATTTAACATTTAAGATGACTTTGGGAAATGAGTGAGAATTGCCCCACTTCAAAAACTGTTTTCTTTCCTTGACAAAATGACACTCAAACCACTCAATTGGTCTTAACTTGGGTTTTATGAGTAAACAAGGCATAGTATGCGAATAGTAAAGATTACTAGATTTTTACAATTAAATTGAGATATTAAGGAATGTTCATTAAAAAGTGTTAGTTAGAAAACCTATTGGATTTGACAGTGCATGGAATTAAACACACCATGTTTGTTCATTTGGCCAGAGGAGAAGTGCGGGTGCGTTGCAGCGTTACCTTGTCCATGTGGCCCAGGTTATTCTGTCTATCACTGCTTGCTCAGTGACCTGCTTCCCAGAAGGCACCTCATAGACTACACGTTTATAAGCACCAGTAGACAACTGTAGAGAACAACACATGCAGACAGTGAATATCTCTGTAGAGCGGATCTAAAGCTGTGAGAAACAGCATAGAGAAAGTCATTACAACACCAACACTGTTTCTAAATGGAGAAGAGGAACCTTATTTGTTTCTACCTTTAATAACATACTTTGTTTAAAGGATAGCTTAGGGCGGGGATTTCCAAACATTTTTGTCCCATGTAACCGAAATTGCTTACTTGAAGTACCACCTCAGATTTTAAGTTAATATTTCAATACTTTAACAACACATTCACATGTGCACGGCTCTGATCTCACAGGTGACACAAGTCAACAAATAAAATATTTGTAAAATAAAAACATATGTATTTTTAGTAAGTGTTTGATTTTGATTTTAGTAAGTGATTTATTTTAATTTTACATGTTATTATTTAATTAATTATTACATTTTCATATTTTTTTTTTCATAACAGTGTGAACAGCAGAAACCACATGGAACCTGATATTTTTGATTTTGATAGATTTGCTTCCATATGTGCTCCTAAATCAGATACAGGTCTGAAGTTTTGCAATGCAACCTCAGTCTGAACAGTCATATCGGAATTCACGTGACTGTACCGTCGCTCTAGATCAACTTTCATCACAATATTTCACTGATTTCACATACCGGTAGTTCTTTAGTCACTCAGTGAATATGGAAGACGGCAGTGAAGTTAGTCAGTGGAGGGACGGTGAGCTGTTATACTCATAAGTATTACGGTGACAGCTCTATACAAGCAAAACTTAGAAAAAATGCACGAGAAAAACGTTGCTCTCTTGCTCCTCATCATCGTTTGTGTCCTTCCTTATCGGCTGCACACTAATTCACTGACTTCAGCGGCACGGCAGCTTATAAATGAACGCTTGAACACTGACTTCAGTAATTCTGTTTACTTAAATATGACAGCGTGCTGCGCCATCTTTGTTATTGTTCTTGTGTGCATGTGAGTCAGTTCAGGATCGTGACCTTCACACTCAAATCTGATATTGGCCACATTTAAAAGATAATGTGAACAGCCAAAAAAAAAAAAAAATCTGATCTGATCTGAGCAATAAATCAGAATTAACCATTAAGGCTTGCGGTATGAACGTAGCCTAAAGTTAAGCTAATTGCATTTAATATAAATTTAAACTACAATACATTTTCTTTTATAGCAATTAAGTGTCCAAATCATTCCATTCAGTTTGCACAAGTATATTCTTTTAATTTTATATTATTTCTGTAATTAGTACTCTTTTTTTTTTTTAAGTGGGCTAAAGTGTACTTCTTTTTCACAAGTGGCAATCAGGCAATTATCATTGTTTTGCTCACATTCTCTCCCACAAACAAGCAGACACACACACACACACACACTGTACCTGCACATAGCAGCTGTCCGCAGAAAAATCCATCTGCATGACGAAGCTAGGGATGTCCCTACAGCAGTTGATGCGGTTGAGCTGCGGTCCTAAAGTCAGGTCATAAAAATCCACAGCGTTCTCACTGGAACCCACAGCCAGGTATCGTGAGTCTGGACTGAACCTGAAGGAAAACAAGTTGCAATGAACCACATTAAGGGTAGAATTAAGCCCAAATTATACATTCCGCGACAGTCCGCACACTGTCCACATGACGTCATTTCCATCATCGGGACGGTCCGCGGAAGTCCGCGCACACCGTCCACAAGTAACCCAATTTTGGTCGGTGTGCATACAACAGCGCATGTGCGAGTGACTTGAGCACTTGAAAAAAAAGTCCACTAGATAGTGCGCATGTGCCGAATGCATCTTCCCGTGCCCACGGCCAAAGAAGTATACTTTGAAGAAAACTCATGCTCTCAAATGTGCACGAGACGGAGAGGAACGCGGAAAATGAAGCATACCCAGGGCTTCAAATAGCATTTACCTATGGAAGCTTGTTTCTGTCTCAGAGTAAAAATTATTTTAGTATCTCATAATTGCGAATTAAAATTGACTTAAAATGTTTAAGTGGAAAATGGATTTAATTATTTTTAGTGGCTTGGATTATTATGCATGTTTACAATATGAAATAATACATAAGTCTCACCTGATATCTTGTATAGCAGAGCGCCGATCTCTCTTCTTCCCCCAGATCTTGAGTGAGGTGACGAGGAGGATGATGAACTCTCCGTTCTTCATGCCGATGGCCACCATGTCGCCCTCTGGGTTGTAGCTGACCGTACGCGCAGGATGACCGAGGTTCACTTTATTGAGCATCTTCTGTTTTTCCATACAAGAAAGCATTTGAATAAGCTTGTATTTCAGAAAAAATTATTTAGTATGCACAGGCATTATATAATTTACCCTCTCTGAAATGTCCCAGAGGCGCACAGTGCCGTCCTCGGCAGCAGACAGGAAGACGTCTCGCGTGGGATGAGCTCCAACACCCCAGATAGGACCGTCCATGTGGCCGTTAACCAGGATGTTACAGGCTGCGTTCTTCTCACCAACCTCAATGATCTCAGCATTACGAGTGCCTACGAGAATCTTCCCCTAAAGAATCAAGCAAGAGGACACAAGGTACCATAACACCACTGGGCTAACTGGTGCAGTCACACTATTCATGAGGAAAAAGATTATTAACCAGCATAATCTTTCTGATCAAGGTGGTTGAACCAGGCTAGTTGGTTCTAACTGGCAATAGAAATGTAATTTTATTTATTTTGTTTCCACTTTCTTAAGACAAATTCAAAATCTCAATGGAATCTCCTTTGCAATGTTTTTTTTTTATCTCTTTTTTATATATTCTCTTTTTCCTATAGCATTACTGCTATCCATCTATCTATCTATCTATCCATCCATCCATCCATCCATCCATCCATCCATCCATCTACTGTTTAAAAGTTTGGGGTCTGTGAGATTTTTTTTATGTTTTTGAAAGAAGTCTCTTATTCTCATCAAGGCTGCATTTATTACTTAAACAGTAATATTGTGCATTATTATTGTTTTCTAATTTAATATATTTTAAATGTAATTTATGTGATGCGAAGATGTGTTTTCAGCATCATTACTCCAGTCTTAAGTGTCACATGATTCTTCAGAAATCATTCTAATATGCTGATTTGATGCTCAAGAAACATTTCTTATTATTATTTTGAAAATATTTGCTGATTCTTTGATTAATAGAAAGGTCAAAAGAACGGCATTGATTTATAAATTTTTTGCTAGATAAATGTCTTTACTGTCATGTTTGATTTGTTTAATGTGCCCTTGCTGAATAATTATTAAGGTATTATAATTTTATAAGTATTATCATTTTAAAAAAATCTTACTGACCCCGAACTATCAATCAATCAATCTGTAAGTCTATCTATCTATCTATCTAATATCAAACATCGTGGGTGAGTTGTTGAGTTATTAATTACATATGCACACCAGCATCTAGTGATGCACCGATGTGAAAATTGTGGCCGATACCGATAACCGATATTAATATTGCTGTTATGGCCGATACTTTTATTTACCGATGTCGATATCTCTGTATAGAAAACACATAGCGAGGATTATGGCTGCACGATATTGGTAAAAAATGACATTGCGATATTTAATTTTTCTGCGATATAAAAACTATTTCACCAGATGACTTGAATAGCTCTTGGAAAGAATGAATCATTCTAGAATGACCGGGGTGATTTTGTCATTGAGTAAATCCGCATAGAAACTAATATTAATAGAATGTTAACTAATGTAGTTAACTAGACTTTAATAAATGGAACCTTATTGTAAAGTGTTTCCGATTTATGTCTCTTGAGTTCA
This sequence comes from Tiaroga cobitis, assembly GCA_030578255.1. NCBI lineage: Eukaryota > Metazoa > Chordata > Actinopteri > Cypriniformes > Leuciscidae > Tiaroga > Tiaroga cobitis. Next base: position 5,778,048 of record CM060607.1, read on the forward strand.
GTGTTGGACAGATCAGTTGTTTTAACCATTCATTAAAGTGAATCGGTTCAAAGGAGTCATTAGTTCGCGAATCGGACGTGTCATTAACGGACCACGGCACAAGTGTTGTGTGATTATCTCGGCAGTTTAGGACATCGCACAAGATTTGTCTCAACACAGAAAACATTTCATCACTAGATAGATTTTTTTCTTGTTTATTGAAAGTGTGGTTTATGTCATCTGTGGAAAAGCTTTTCAGAGAAGATAAGGCAAAGTTATTTTAGCACAATTCACAGAAAAAAAAAAAACATCCCCGCCCCCACACTCACATCTACACACACGTCAAATGCACAGGAATGATTATCGGCCTGTTCACAACGGCCCTATTTTGACATCGGAACGATACCGATGTGTAAAAAAAATGACCATATCGGCCGATATCATATCGGCGGCCTATATATCGTGCACCACTACCAGCATCCCATACAAGGCATAATTCAGGGGAGTAAATCTTTTTAAAACACATGAGATCAAACATTTATAAATCCATAAATAATTAAAAGTGGGTCCACACTATTACAAAACACTTTTTAATGACTGATGACCAAAATGTACTGTCAGAGGTCCAGTAGTGTCCATCCTCTAGTCTATAATGTATTGATTTGGTATAAGCGCTGTACCTTGCCCCTGCAGACAGAGCGAACACAGTCTATGATCTGGCCCGTCTCCAGTCTGAAGGCTCTGCATCTCTTCAACTCCTGATCCCACAGTTTCAGCGCACCTCCCTCCTTAGACCTGCAGAGGGCAGCCCACACAAATATCACCATTTACTACACCTTTTCAGAACTTTCATACAAATTCAGAAAACAAAATACCTGAGGTATAGATAGCTGTAAAGATCAAGCCACTTACGGTCGTTCTTTGCCTCCCGTCACAATGAGCCCGTCACGTAATGTGGTGTACATGGTGAACACAGGTCCAGTGTGAGCCTTAGCAACGATTCTCACTAGAATGTGTTCCTTCCACACACACACATCTCCACTAATGGTACCTGTAAATGTCAAGTTATTCTGAAAAGAAAACAAACCTGCACTAATCTAGTGACCTCTAAGAGAACAACAGCACAAACATGGCAAAGCACAGCATTTTCACATCCTTTTACACTGAATCTTTAAAAGTGTGAAATGTGATTTTTTTTATGTTAAACATAATCATAAACAAGTTTTTGAATTACTTCTTGACTTAACATCTTGTCCATTTAAGCTCTGACACACAAGTGCACAAACAAATGCACAAATGCACACGTATGCATGTATGTATACATAAATACCTACTCACACACATTCGCACATTCAGTTAAAGTTATAGTTCACCGAAAAAAATAAAAACAGTTACTGTTTGGGGTCAGTAACTTTTTGTTTTCTTGTAAAAAAAAAAAGAAGAAATTAATAGTTTTATTTAACAAGAAATGAGTTGAGCTGAGTAATTTCAGCCTTATTTCTTGTTAAAGTCTATAGAGACAGAGAGTATTTAGGCCACGCCCACACCGGTGGGGGGGGGGGGGGGGGGGGGGGGGGGCGGGGGGGGGGGGGGGGAACAATCCAATTGTCTCCCTTGACTTTGCATTGCGAGAGGCTGCCTCCTTGTCATTTATGACTTATAACGAAAAACAAAACAATGTCTAAAAGCTGCTGTGTGACAAGGTGTACACCAAACAAGTAATACATTTTTATAAGCTGTCGACCCCAAAAAACGTTTGTTTCAGGACATAAAAGTGGATCAATTGAGACAGAGCGCAACTAGTACTCGAACTACTCTGAGAACTACGCCCACTGGAACGCGACATGATATTGTAAAAAAAAACAAAAAAAAAAACATTCCTAATTTTAACCGTGTCGATTGCTTATTTCACCACCCTATGTGAACCTGAGAAAGGGACATTTTATTGGAATGATGTATTCTTTGTATAATCCTTTTCCAAGATTCTCTAGTGTAGACAAAAATGTCAATTTATAAATTAATAAATTATCTAAGGACAAAAAATAGAGCCAGATATATAGGGAAGTTGGAGTGCAGTGGATATCGATAACTAAAATAAGCCTCCGGAGCTGAAATACAGATATGGTAATGGACGTTTATTTTCCGACATGCGCTGTAAATGGTAGGCCAATCACAACAGACTGGGCCGTCTGACCAATCAGAGCAGAGTAGACGGAAAGGAGGCTGAATCTTTTTTTTAACTTGGATGGATGTAAACCTATTGTTGATTACCTCAAAAACAAAATTAAGAACCTTTAAAATAGCATAATAGGGGCATTTCAAGCAGCACAACTGTTTTCAGCACTGATAGTAATACACAACAGAAATATTTCACAATATTAATGTTTTTTACATTTTTCATCAAATAAAAGGTGAGAGGCTTTTTTCAAAAACAAATCTTACCGACCCCAAACTTTTCAATGGTAGTGCTTCTTTTTGGAGTTTGAAGGCATCAATTCCCATTTGCTTTGATTTTATTGAAAGCATTCTGCAAAATCTCATTTTGTATTGGTTTGGAACACCATGATATTTTTAATTTTGGGTGAACTGCACCTTAATCTCTCCCTCCCTAAAAACAATTATGAGTAGAGCTGAACATCATGTAGAAACAGAAGAATACTCACAGCTCCAAATGCCACAGAAAGCATGGTCTGCATACGGGCGTCCTCAATGGAGCTCAGCACTCCCTTATTACTGAGCAGGGCTTTGCCGGCCAGCGTCCAGAAGCGCACATGTTTAATCCCCACTGACACAAACTGAGTGTCCGAATCGGGTCTGAACTCTGCCACAAAGATCCGCTGGGTGTGACCGGCCCGACTAGCTACTTTGGCACCTTCAAAAAGAATTCAAACAGGTAACAAACCTGATATAAAAACCCATGAAAGCAGACGAGATGCTGTGGGTTGGTTGGTCTGTACCTTCCTGCCACTTCCAGATGGTGAGGGTGTGTTGGGGGTCCAGACCCACAGAAAGCAGCAGTTTACCGGTGGCACTAAAGCTTACAGAGCAAACGCCCCGAGAATGATGGCAGCGCAGCACAGAGAGGGTCTGTTTGTTCATGGCTTCCCACACGTGGATAGAAGGAGACGTGGCTGCAAATACAGAGAGAATTTATTTATCCACTGTTGCTCAGATATGTAATCTAATATGACTATATTCTAAAGCATTTTCACATATTTGAAAGCACATAATTTGCTCATAAGAGTAAGTAAGCTAATAACTCAATACGGCATTTCAGAATGTTTGTAAACAATAGGCACCAAGATACTTCCGGGTGGCAGAACGCGAGCGGCTTCTACTAACTGAAGAGATCCAGCCGGCTACTGTAACAGTTACATTGTTAAACACACTGTTGTTGATCAAAGTTGAAACGATGATGAAAACGTCTTGTGTTTGGGGTTGCGCTGCCAGATATACAGCAAAAGGTGTAGGGGTTGTATCGATTTGAGTGGACGTTGTGTCGTCAAAAGTAGGAAATCTTAATGATGCCCTATATATATGATTCATCCAACGTTTACATTTCTGCTGCCGACCCTGCTTGCCCTTCAACTCTGCTTCGTGTATTCTCAAAACGGTCCATCTACAAAATCATAGCAGAGCATTTATCTTCAGCCGGAGAAATTCGAGACTAATATTAGTAAACTTGTCTCTTTTGAAGATCAGACTCATTGCCAGTCACTGCCTGAAGTAAAAGAGGGCTGCCCACTCTCACGCACTGACCGTGAGACTCACGAAATTGTCACTTTTCACACGCTCTCACGCCACACATCCATTTTCTCACGCAACTTACCGAAATGTATATTGCTCATACATAATAACAACCAATCAGTGTTTTTCAACCACGCAAACAGGTTAATATAACAGCTGGAGAACAATTACCGGTATGTCACATAACATTTACCTCAGGAAAGCCATTTAATAAAGGAAAGCCGGTTAATGCCGCATTATAGCGGCATTAACCGCTATAATGCCAAAACAATCTGTTACCTTAAATTATATGTTTATCTCTGTAAAGCTGCTTTGAAACAATCCATTGTTAAAAGCGCTATATAAATGAAGATGACTTGACTTGACTTGACCATGATAGGCTATGGAACGTTATTTTGGCTAGAAAAAAGAGCTAGAGAATATTTTGCTAATTATGTGTAGGCCTACTATATTACATATTTATTATATTTTTTACTTATATCATTAAACACAGTTGTTATTATGATTAAAAAAAACGCATTATATTTAATTCAATTTTTTATTTTTATCACATTTTTACAGTCGACGGTGGGTCTCCCTTCCAAGCAATTTACTAGCGTTGCCATAGAAACGCTTCGGGTTTTGCCACCCGGAAGAACATCTATTACTGTTGTGACGTCATGGTGAACTGTCGTATAATGAAGTGCTGGTGTGGGACAGGTTTCCATGGCAATCTGTTTGTTTGTTTGTTTTTTAACGGAGAGTGTATCTTACCTGACATATCACCAGCATCACCTAAGTGAACAACAATAGCAGTTAAGCATGGTAGGAGGAACACATTTGAAAAAAAATTATAATTTTTAACTGGTGCAAAAAAGTACTGTTTTCAAAGGTGTAGCACCACACTGTCCAAACTCAAAAAGAAAATAATTTTTTTTTAAATAAAGAACAACATTTCAAGCAATATGTGCAAATGGCAATAGAGCACAGCTGCAAGGAAAATTTCAAAATCTATATTTTTTTTTCCAAAAAATACTTTGTTTCATTCTTCTGAATTGTTTTTTTCTTTTGAGAAATTAATTCAAGTAATCTCATACATTTTTCCTCAAAAATTCATCACACTTTGATTAGATATGCCAAGATACCAAAGTCTGCGATCAAAAACTATTTCAATGTGAACTTATTTCTCATTAAATTCTTCCAAGACAAACTTCTCTAAGCTATGCTTTCCATGTTATTTTATATAGCTCTATACTCTGACTGTATGTCATTGTCTCATTTGTTAAATTTTTTAGAGAAATGTCAAAGGACAAAGCTGATACCATGGCAGTCAAAGTGAGAAGAGAGGGTGAATGTTTCCACGAACATACCTACTTGGCCAGTTGCCACCACATTGGGGAACTTTGGGTGCTGATTAATAGTCAGGCACAGAATATCATCACTGTGATCCAAATAGAAGCTCTGGCATGCTGACGGCAAACAAAAAGGAAAAAAAAACAAAAAAAACAATGATGCTCAACAACATTTTTGTCACGTCTTTATGCCTGATTGAAAGAACTTGATGAATAAAATCCATATCTAATCACTTACGCCCACTCTGGCGCATTAAAATGCATGAAACATGCATCACATACGGCAGGCATCTATGAGTTTTCTCCCCACCTGTTGTCAAGTTTAGGACGACCCCTACTGAGGCAGTGTGGTAAATGATGTCCGCCCCCTCATTAAGATAATGCACATTGTTACGGCAGTCGTTGCCACGGTAACCAAACACCAGTTCAAGCACCAGGTCCTGCAGAGAGAGTCAAAGAGGGGTGTCTAAGGTCGTATCCATGACAACAGCTGAAAGTATCTGGCTCTCAGGATGTGAAAGGGCAATCAAGAACGGTTAGGAAGATCATCTAACCACTGAGGGATAGAGCAGTCTGTAATCAACAATTAATAGATTGAAAAGGTACACTACTTAGTCATTTATTAGTATAGTATAGTATAGTATATGAAAGTATAGATAGTATATGAAAATAGTACAGCATGGAGTAGAATTGCATAGGATACTACAGAAACGTAAGAAAAGTACTGTACAGTATAGTATAGAATAGTAAAGTAAAGTATATCAGTCTATAGTAGAGATGTTCTGATACCCTTTTTCCCTTCCCGATTCCGATACCTGGACTTAGGGTATCTGCTAGGAGTGTGCACGAATATTCGAATTTTCGATCTGTAATTATTATTCGAAAAATAAAATACTATTCGAATTTTACTACGTTGCTTTGCTGGCCGTAAATGCAGTGAATCCATGATAAATCCCAAGCACTAGCTCGCAGTTATAATTAAATGCACTGGGTGGCGCTGTGAAGTGTTTTAACAAGTTGTGTGCATTTGATCACATAATGTTGTCGTCTGCCTCGCGAAGTTTGGAATTACTTAAAAATGATCTTACTAAATGGAATTACTTTTGATCAAATTAATTAATTAATCTGAGTTATAATATCATCACAACAATGAGAAATCACATGAAATCCAAACAGTCGACTGAGGAAAGACAGCTGTCCATCACTGCATCACGACTGCAGGTAACTTAAGCGCAGTTGGACACCGCGTGATCCGAGATGATAACTTATCTTATAGCTTAATGATTTTGAGACATATACTTCCTTTAAGTTTCGTTGAGGGAGACCGGTTTAAGAACAGAAAACGCAAAGTGCTGTTAGAAACTTAGAACACCGTTATCTTTGTGTCTCTGAAGCGTCTGTCAGCAAAGCGCCTTTTCTCACTCGAGCATAAATTGCTGGCGGCGTCCCTGCATGTGGATATTATTGTTGTATTGTTGTAATATAAACGTGAAACAATATAAACACGATAATCATACGCTGACTCGAGTGTGTTTGTACGTTCTGTACGATATCTGGCGCAATCGCTTTATTAGGCGTTTTTTCCCGTTCGCGCTACTTGAGCATGCTTTTATTAATGCTTTTGTTTTTTTATATTTTTTGTTTACACATAGGCCTACTGTTTAATGTTTTCAACTAAAAGAAAACGTTAACATATATTGTTAGCTTGTTGTGTATATTGCCTAATTGTAAGCTTGTTCAGAAATGGTGACAAAAACGTAAAAAAAAATTAAACTTAAAAAATAACGTATTTTTCGTTAAACGTCATTTAAATAAACGAATATTCGAATATTCGATTTTTATGAGCCCGAATATTCGAATGCAATATTTTTTAAAAATGCCCAACCCTAGTTTGAATGAAGCTTCCAGAGATTGTTGATTCTGGCGCGGCTCATCCTTCTCTGCCCTTGCCATGTGTTCTGCGGGGTGACGTGTCTTCAAATGCTTTATTAAGTGTCGAAGCTGCTAATCGTGTGCCACCCCTCGAAATTGCAGTATGGCATATGAGACATGTCACCGTTTTACTGGCTGGTTTGTCCAGTCTTAAATACTGCCAAACAGCGGACATACTGCTAGCACGCACTTTCTTCTTCGCTGCTCTAAACAGTGGTTGCTTGTGGCAACAGCACGACTTCCTGTGTCGCCACAAGCAACCACTGTTTAGAGCAGCGAAGAAGAATTGATCTCCGATTTGCAACGTTAAGCAAAGCTAGCGTGCATAACTAGTTGTTGTTTAAGAAAAGGCTATCAGATCGGTACATGGGTAGAAGTACTCGCCGATGCCAGAATTTTTATTGGTATCGGCGGCATTTCCGATACTAGTATCGGAATCGGAACAAACTCTAGTCTATAGCAGGGGTTTTCGAAGCTTGGGGTGCGCCTCCCCAGGGGAGCATGAGGGCATGTCAGGAAGGAGTAAGGGTATATCCTGGCGACAAGTGTCAATTGACCGTTCGCAAAGACCCGCCCCCTTTAGTTACTGTTGCTACGTCCGACAAGCCATGGCACTCTCACGCCACACATCATGTTCTCACGCAGTGAAAGGTACAATGTGGTGCAAAGAGGACACTGACAATGCGTCGAAAGACGGGACAGACTAGGTTACTTTTGATATGAAACAAAGTCAGATCGCCTGTCAATCAAACTCCCTGCGAAGGGTGAATTAATAGATATTTTGTAAATATATCGCAGAACACGAAGAGGATAGGATAGGATACAATACGATAGGATAATGCAATGTAACAAAATAAAGGGCAGAACAAGACAGGACAGAAAAGGACAGGGTAGGATAGGATAGGATAGTGTAGTACAATATAGGAGAGGGAGGAAAGGAAAGGAAAGTACGATATAGGAAGGGAAGGGAAGGACGATATAGGAAGGGAAGGGGAAGGAAGGAAGGAAGGAAGGAAGGAAGGAAGGAAGCAAGGAAGGAAGGAAGGAAGGAAGGAAGGAAGGAAGGAAGGAAGGAAGGAAGGAAGGAAGGAAGGAAGGGAGAGTACGATATTCGACGGGAAGGGAAGGAAGGAAGGAAGGGAAAGTACGATATAGGACGGGAAGGGAAGGAAGGAAGGGAGAGTACGATATATAGGACGGGACGGGAAGCGAAGGGAAGGGAAGTACGATATAGGGAGGGAAGGGAAGTACGATATAGGAAGGGAAGGGGAAGGAAGGAAGGAAGGGAAAGTACGATATAGGACGTGAAGGGAAGTACGATATAGGAAGGGAAGGAAGGAAGGAAGGAAGGAAGGAAGGAAGGAAGGAAGGAAAGTACGATATAGGACGGGAAGGGAAGGAAGGAAGGAAGGAAGGAAGGAAGGAAAGTACGATATAGGACGGGAAGGGAAGGAAGGAAGGAAGGAAGGAAGGAAGGAAGGAAAGTACGATATAGGACGGGAAGGGAAGGAAGGAAGGAAGGAAGGAAGGAAGGAAGGAAGGAAGGAAGGAAAGTACGATATAGGACGGGAATGGGAGGGAAGGGAAGGAAGGGAAAGTACGATATAGGACGGGAAGGGAAGGAAGGAAGGGTACGATACAGGACGGGAAGGGAAGAAAGGAAGGAAGGAAGGAAGGGAAAGTACGATATAGGATGGGAAGGGAAAGTACGATATAGGACGGGAACGGAAGGAAGGAAGGAAAGAAGGAAGGAAGGAAAGAAGGAAGGAAAGAAGGAAGGAAGGAAGGAAGGAAGGAAGGAAGGAAGGAAGGAAGGAAGGGTACGATACAGGACGGGAAGGGAAGAAAGGAAGGAAGGGAAAGTACGATATAGGATGGGAAGGGAAAGTACGATATAGGACGGGAAGGGAAGGAAGGAAGGAAGGAAAGAAGGAAGGAAGGAAAGAAGGAAGGAAGGAAGGAAGGAAGGAAGGAAGGAAGGAAGGAAGGAAGGAAGGAAGGAAGGAAGGAAGGAAGGAAGGAAGGAAGGAAGGGAAAGTACGATATAGGACGGGAAGGGAAGGAAGTAAGGAAGGAAGGAAGTAAGGAAGGAAGGAAGGAAGGAAGGAAGGAAGGAAGGAAGGAAGGAAGGAAGGAAGGAAGGAAGGAAGGAAGGAAGGAAGGAAGGAAGGAAGGAAGGAAGGAAGGAAGGAAGGGAAAGGTAAGTGCCCATCACTCACTTCAATAGGCCTCTTTTTCTTGCCCACATTGTTGGTCTGTAGTTTCTCTGGCATTGGTGGAGCCCTGCTCACTGGGGGTCTGCATCCAAAGACAAAACACTGCCACAGTCAGACTCACAGCAGTAATAAGGTCAGGCAGTGACCGGTGAAAAGGACACCAGACATCTGGCATGGTTACATTTCACTTCACGTTTTCACTGTAACATGTAACCAAATACTAAAAACAAAGATACTGAGTCGGCTCTATATCAGACAGTTTGAGATGCATGATAAACGTTTGTGTGAAACTTTTGTAAAACTAAAATTAAAAGTTTGAATGCGAGAAAAAATCCTAAGAGTATCAGGTAGAATGAGGTGTAAGGGATCAGTCTATTCTTACCTTGAGCCCCTTTAAAAGCAGCATTAACAGAGAGAGAGAAAACGTTAGAAGTGTCAGTTGAGCAGTTCCCTCAAGTGCTCCAAAAAACAAAGAAGCACAACACAGGGACACTGAGAACACACAACAAAATACAACAAAAATGTATTCATGTTCACTTGACAGCATATGCCAAAACACAGAATGACATATAGAGCAAGTCAAGCAGGAGACCAGCTCTGTCTAAAATTAGCTCAGTAAATAGGATCATTTCCTTACACTTAAAAGGAATAGTACACCCAAAATTCTTACTCAATGCCATGTTGATCCAAACCACTATGACTTTCTTTATTCCTTATAACACAAAAGGTGAATTTGTGAAGAATATCTTGGCCAATCTCTTTAATATAATGAAACTAAAGGACGACCTAGGTTGCCAAGCTTCAAAATGACAAAAAGAGAAAAGACACCATGAAAAGTGTCATAAAAGTGGTACATATAATTTGTGTGCTATATTCCAAATATTTGAAAGCTGTACAATAGCTCTTTGTGAGGAACAGACCAAAATTTAAGTTGTTCACCTAGCTCTCCTTGACATGTTCATGTACGCTCCTGAGATAAGTATCCTGTTGTTTCAATAGAACAACTTTTCAGTACATTCAACAAAACACCTTAACCATATTTCAAAGACAATAAAAGTGAAATCATAAATAAAGATGTACTCAAGTCCTACTTAAATGGGTCAAAAAACACTTAAGTTTGAATAAATGTATTTAACATTAAAGTCAGTTCGCACTTAAGTATATTCTTTTAATGTAGTATATTATTTCTGTTATAAGTACTCCTTTTTTTCAAAGTGTGTTAAAGTGTTCTTTTTTATAAGGGACAATGTCAGATTCATAAACAAATCATTGTTGTTCTTATTTTTTTGAGAGAGAGTCAGAGCGCTTTGATAAATTTGATCCAAATTACAAAACAAGTCTGAATGATTCGTTCACTAATCGGACTGATCCTTCAACAAGAGTTGAAGATTATTAATGTATAACTAATTACATTTGATCTGTTCCTCATACAAAGATATAGTATGGCTTTATAAACTTTGCAATGTCGTGCATGAGTCATGTTTCATGACACTTTTTTGAAGCTTGAAAAGCTTCAGTCCACATTTATTGTCATTGCATGGAAAATAATGCATCCATCCATCTTCCAAACCACTTGTTCTATGTGGGGTGGCGAGGATACTGAGTGGCCAACTACATTATTTTAAATTTCTCATTGTCTTACATGGAAGAAAGTAATTTAATGGAAGAAAGTGAAACAGCATGAAGGCAATGTCGTATTTTGGTTAACTAATCCTTTAAACGTCTTAAGAGAGAATGCAGGGGGCAAAGCCTGAGCAAAGTTCCCAGCAGCCAAAGAAGCAGCGTTACTCTTTAAATGATTAGCGGTGGATAGCAGTAATATAGTCACTTCAAAGCAATGATATTTGCCAACAAAGCACTTAACACAATACTGTGCCATCTACTCTAATTTAAGACTAAAATTACCTGCTTTTAAAGCCTCTCGAGTTTAAAATAAGAGCAAAAACTTAGCGACATGCGGTTTTATGGTTCAGTTCAGGGAAAGGTACATGGGTTTATGGATTTGATGGCTGTTGCCATGCGGCTTAGCAAACATCCGAAGAGCATGAGAGAAGGAGGCACATGAAACTGGTTATATTCTCAACAAATGACACTTTTTATTGATCTTCTTACCTGACTACGCCCTGCCTTCACATGGTGAGAGAGAGGAGTGGAGTGCAGAGACAGACAGAGGAGTGAGGAAAATTGGAAAAAGACAGACATGAGGGTAGCATGTCACTCAAAGCCAAAGAGTTCCAGAATATGCACTCAATGTTTTTAAATGCCTAGTGGTAGTTACAATTGTTAATAAAACTTCAATTGAACTTGAGCTCAATTTCGATTAATCCCTGAATTTGTCAAAACAAAAATCATATCTGCAGTAATACATTTACAATGGGAATCTATGGGCAAGACAATCACAAGTAGGGCTGCACAATTAATCGAATTTCTAATTGCGATTACGATTACGGATGCCACGATTACGTAATCGTTCAAAGCCGCGATTACAAAAGAAAATCCACTCTGCGTGTGTGTGTTAGAGCATAATTATGTTATGAGAGGCGAATCACGACTACTTCAGAAAACCCAGCACAATATGACATACCAGGCAGTGATGTAAGTGTACGCTGAAATAAAAAGTCTTTCACCTCAGAAAAGCGGACTTTACTGTCCTGTCAGCCGTTATACTGTGCTCGTAGCGCGCACTCTTCAATTGCACGCGCAAATGCGGCGGCGCGCGCTGTGTATGGCTTCACTGTATGAAGTGCAAAAGAAACTACGAGGCTCGTAGTACGAGCATCCACCGTCGTTACAATGTAAATTACCGTAGTAAGTCACGAAATAAAAGTAAAATACCACTAAATCACGTGTTAGCTGAGAAGGATTTGCATGCAGGTATGATTTTCATTCTATTTACCAGGAGCTATTTCATTAACAGTTCTTGTTAGTATTGTGTATTTACCATGGTAAGTGTCGTTTCCATAACCCCAAAATGCCACTTTATTTTCACTTTGTGTTATTTTTTATATTTTTAAATGACTGTGGTGGCTCATATCAACATTGTATTAACAAAAACTAGTTTGGGACTGCTTTTTAATTGCTTTAGCATAGTCCTAATGTTTTTCTAGTCTTTAGTATGACTCATTGTTACAATGTATGTGTATGTTAAGTAAAGGGGGACAGTACATGTGTGTGTTAACAATTTTTGTGTAAACATGTATTATAATATGCCTATATATATTCAATGTAAATTGTGATAATCGTAATTAATAATCGCAAGCATGTGAAACATGTATTTTTATGTGAAGAACGTATTTTTAAATACAATTCAGTACAAAACTGTGTTATTTAAAGTGCCCCTAATATTTTAACGGTCTCCTACAATTGGGTTACCTGCATCCAAGGTCAAAAAATGCTATAATTGTCTGAAAAGGTTAGATAAAGGAATTTGTAGCATGGATTTGCAGTGCAGAAAACAGTGTCTTCTAGTCATTTCTACAACTCAAACCAAACTTTTCCAGCCTCAACTACAACTACAGTGTTTGAGAGCGGGTCAAAGCAGACGTTGTTTGCAGGCTGTCAATGAAGACCATAGGCTGGTATTATGCAAACTTGTTACATTGTTATGTAGGGTTGTAACAGGAATTGAGACTGGAATCGATTCTTTCTTTTAAGAGACAATAACTTCTCATGCACTCTGATCTTTAAAACTTAAAACCTTTTACTTTCACATACAGCTATAGTATACACTGCATGAAAGGTAATGTTTGAAAAAGCATAATAGGGGTCTATATCAGTGATTTTCAACCTTTTATAACTTTAAGACAATATTCGAAACAATAATAATACAAAATAAATAATAAATAAACTTAAAAAAAATATAATGACAGTTTAATGTTGAACATCTTTATTTAGTGTTTCTTTAGCATTTACATTAAGATTATGTGAATATAACTTAATTCTAATAATTTTAATACTTATTTGCCCCATTGGAAGTTTGACAAGAGCCCCTCGTGGACCCTGGCCAACTCTGGTCTATATCATCACTTTAGCGGTGACACTACTATTCTAAATGAAGGAACTTCTGTTTTGTAAGGTCACTATTCTCATGCTAGCCCATATAATGTCTTAATCTTGTAGCTATACCTTTAATTCCGGGGAAATGCCTTCGCCCATAGACCTCCAATGTAAGTGCTTTATTGTAAACGTAATATTCGATAAGCAAGCCGAAATTATTAACTATGGTAAAAAAAAAAAAAAAAAGAATAGATGTAAACTGGTATTCAACCAGGAACATCCCTCTTAAATACAGTTTAGTGAGGTATTCCAGCAGGAGCAGGAGACAAATAGTTTGGCTTTAGAGATTGTGCCACCAACATGAGCTCATTCAAAATGGTATATTAGTGGTAGAGTGATGATGAATTTGAAATACAAGAGCTTACAGAAGCAGTAAAGTGGATAACTAATGGCGCTTTTCCACTACACAGTACCAGCTCGCCTCGGCTCGGCTCGACTCGCCTTTGTTTGCTTTTCCACTGTGTAAAAGTTGTACCTGTACCTGCTTTCGGGTACTTTTTTTCGTACCACCTCCGGCGAGGTTCTAAGCGAGCTAAGGCGATACTAAAATGTGACGTGAAAACAATGCCGACTGCTGATTGGTCACAGAGAATCTGCGTCATCATTGCACGAGCCAGATGGAGTATCCAGAATAAATAACCCCACCATTTTTAAATAGTTTGGCCAGAGTTACTAAACTTACTACTATTATTATGGCAACTCGGAAGAATACGCCGTGGTCAAACGAGGAGGTGCAGACATTCCTTTGTTTGGTTGCCAAAGAGAGGATCCAGCGAGAGCTTGATGGGGCAACGAGGAACGAAAGGCGTCGCTATGACGACCGGGTACTATTTGTGGCGGTACTTTCTGCAATGGAAAACGGAGCGAAAAGCGAGCCGAGTCGAGGCGAGCCAAGGCGAGTCGAGTCGAGTCGAGCTGGTACTGGTAATGGAAAAGCGCCATAAGAGTATTCAAAACTTCATATTACAGGGTTACAGCATTTAAAAAATCCTTATATCTATCCATCCATCCATCCATCTATCTAGCATCCCAATATAAATGCTTATTTGAACCCTGTTAAATAGAACTATAAATAACTTTGCAACTACATGTCAACTAACTCTAATTAGAGTATTAGTAGACTGTCTGCTTAGTATTTTGATGCTCCCCAACAGATATTCTACCGACTATAAGTAACTTTGCAACTACATGTCAATTTATTCCACTAACCCTATCCTAATAGTCTACTAATACTCCAATGAGAGTTAGTTGACATGTAGTTGTAGTTACAAAGTTACGTATACAAAGTTAGTAGAATGTCTAAAGTGGGTAAAATAAAGTGTATTCTTTAAGCTACCAAAGAAAAATAAAGTAATGATAAAAGAGAAGCAATCCATGCTCCATCCAAAGTTGTTCATCCTTACTGTTTGACCTTACTGTAACATAATATTACAGAATTGTCACAGTCTTACTGTGAACATCAATGCCACTTTGGGTGTCATTCCTAACCTACCTTTCGTCTACCGTTGGCTCCTTCTGTTGGAAGTGGGGCTTGACCCCCGTCATGGGTCGCAAGTTTGTGGATAAGGCCTTGATTACATACATGAGCTCATTCTCCCGAGTTACATCACTGTCATACCCTACACAGAGCAACACACAGATGGAGAGACACTTTACTTTTATATCTTGCCATATGGTAATTACACAAACATTTTGTCATAATGGATGGCTACCCTCTTTAAATCTAGATGGCAGTGGAGAGCAGTGATAATTGTTTTTTATGAATGATCTTTTCACCTCCATCATCTTCGCTCTCAATGTCAGACTCTTCGCTGTCACACTGTCTGGCCTCTCGGCAGCCCTCGTTCTCATGGTTCCAGATCATCAGACAGGTGTCGGAGCCACCGACAGACGCCAGCAAAGAGTCGTCATGTGACCAGCGCACATTAGTCACATGGGTACTGTGGGCAATGTACCGCTTAAACTTGGCGTATTTTCCCTATTCAGATAATGACAATGTTAACAGGCACGTAGGTAAATAATAAAATCAAAATATCTACAGTAAAAGTGAAACGGCCAGGCCATTTTTTTTAAAGAGCATTTTTATATTAGTATAATAGAAAATCATGGTTTCCGATGTAAACCTGTTTTGTTCAGTTCGTATAAAAACAACTCCCCATAGAAAAAATTAAAAGAAACAATTCTGTTTAAATAGTATTTTCACTTGACAGCCAGAACACATACTGGCTAGCTTTCTGACTGCAGAAATTATTGTGTTTTGTTTTTTAGTACATTAGAGAAAATATGATGCGTATTGTAAAAAGACACCACAACAAACATTAAGGTAATTTGAAGTTGTATTTGTCAATATTAAGTAAATTCAATTAAATGAAACATAAATTTAACAAAATGACTAACAAAATGTTTTTAGTTTTATCTTAAGGGGGAAAAAAAACTACTTTCATATTTTTATTTAGCTTTAGTTTATGGTGAAAACTAAGCTATAAAAAGCAACAAAAAAAAAAAATACATCTGGTTTTATAATAGTTTTTCTTCTTCTTTAAAATTTAGGGTTTGAACAAACCATAAATTTAATTTAGGAAAACCTAATACATTTGGCTGTAGCATTTTTTTTTTTTTTAAGTTGATCAAAAGTTAAATTTTTAAGTCTACATCTAAAAATCTAAACGATCATAATAATCCAAAAGTATAACTTTTTAAAAGATACAATAATTAACATTATAATTTGATTTGAGGCATTAATGTGTTAAACACTTTAACCGGTTATCACATACAATGAAAGTCAGTAGAGTCCAAAACAACACTGAACCCCAATGAATTTCAATGTATAGACAAATCAAATGTCTTCTTTTGTGTTCCACAGATTGAAGAAGAAAAAAAGAAAAAGTTATATAGTTTTGGTAAATGATGACAAAATATTTTTTGGGGGGGAGAACTATCCCTTAGTAATAATAGTGATAGTAATAATTAATGACTAGATAACACTTTCCTAACCTTGACTGGATATTTGAAGAGCTTGACATATCCAAGGTCATCCCCAGTCGCTAACAACTTCTTGTCATTGCTAAGACACGCGGCCGTTACTTCGGTAACTTCACTGACCACAGGCCAAATTCCCTCACAGGAACTTCCGAGCACACACGTCCATGTGCTCCAGTCGATCTTGTCCACCTGAGGAAGGAAAAGGCAGCATGGAATCTTCTGATTAATATCAAAATGGCCAGATAAAAGTTACAAGTTAGACCTCTTCATAAAAAAGCTGGCTTATTATATTGCTGAGTCTTCCCCTAATCAGAACAATATTTTTTAATCAATACATAGAGTTCATGCTTTAAAGCTGAAGAAAAACTTTGAGCAACACTCTTAATGAAAATGAATTGGCAGCATTCATTTCAATATTAAAATCCAACTTAATCGAACAGAGACTCTGGCCAAAATGCCTCCTATAGAGGCTAAAGGCAGGTGATCAGAAACTTTGAAGGGCTTCCAGCTCTTACTAAATCTTAAGTTATTAAGGTAAGCGTTCACTGTCTGTCCCAACGTACCGTGCCCTTAAGCACGGCCTAATTCCCCGCCTCCAAATTTAGAGTCAATATAATGAAAAGTGGGCCATGTTCTTGCCCTTAAGAGTGCCCTTCCCCTCTCAGGGTGACACACGGTGAGATGTTCAGGATCCATACCTCTGTGGCAGGAATGATTTGCTTCTTCCCACGAGGGGCCTCAAAAAATAGCTGTTCCTTCACCGATGTGTTGACCTGCAAAAGCTTCCCTAATACAAGATAACAGAAGAGAGATGCTGCGATGTAACACAGTTAAGCTCAAAAATTAATTCTCAAAAATATGAATTCTACCAAGATACTGTATGAGAAACCTGCAGTTTGTGATTATATGTAGAGTGACTATATTAATCTACAAGGGCTGGACAATGAAGCTGAAACACTGGCCAATATAGTGCTGGAGGTTTCACGGCTATTTACGTATATATGTGTCGCCTGGTCTGGTAATAGTACAGCTGCACAAAAAATATCGCAATCCACACAACATAATGGGAGAATTTCAGAGTTCAAATGAGGACAAATTGTTGGTGAACGTCTTGCTGGCTCTTCTTTGACCAGGGGCCGGTTGCACCAGCTGGACGTAAATAAGTTGGGTGTAAGCTCTACGCTGGAAGTAGTTACGTCCAGCTTTCCGATGAATATTTACACCTGTTGCACCATCTAAAGCAACAACTAGGCGCAGCTACGCTTTGTGTAGACGGTGACTGTACACGCTGACATGTTCTACCGCACTGTTATGTGTTGTAACTGAGAGTTGATAACTCGGATTGGTGGATTGGTGCGGCCTCTCATTACTCTTTCACGCCGGAAAGCCCGCTGATCGTGTAGCCTATACACCAGACACGCCATTGTCTCAACGTTTTTCTTTATCTTTATTTTCACCATGGTAACAAGTCAAGACTTCTCACTTTACACCTACCTTTGACTAGGCGTAAGCTTTAGTCTCGGACGTGCGCTACGCCCAGATGGTGCAACAGGCATTAATTCCCCATAGGAATTAAATCGCATTTTACGTTAAGCTACGCACCTGGACTCTCAGGAGCTCCACAGAGTCAATATTCATGGTCGAGCTGCTATAGCCAAACCTTTGGTCACTCGTACTAATACCAAATGTCGATTTCAATGGTGCCAACAGTGTAAATCTCGGGCTGTGGACAATGTGGAACATGTAGTGTTCTCTGATGAGTCCACCTTCACTGTCTTTACTGAGTTACGGTGTGGAGAAGCCACAAAGAGGCTCAACACCCGGACTGTTGCGTGCCTGGAGTGAAGCACGGCGGTGGATCAGTGATGGTTTGGCCTGCAGTATCATGGCATTCGCTACTGTGCTTGATGGACGTGTCACTACCAAGGACTACCGAACAATTCTGGAGGACCATGTTCACCTAATGGTTCATTCATTGTACCCTACGTGGGTGCCGTGTATAAGCATGATAATGCACCAATACACACAGCAAGACTTGTGACAGAATGGTTTGGGGAACATGAAAGTGAAGTTGAACATCTCACATGACCTGCACAGTTACCAGATCTAAATACTTTTGAGACACTTTAGGTTTTTTTGGAGGAGCAGGTCAGAAAACGTTTTCCACCATCATATGACCTAGACCAGGGGTAGGCAAGTTCGGTCCTAGAGAGCCGCTGTCCTGCAGAGTTTGGCTCCAACACCGAAAAAAACCTCTCCTGCCTATAGCCTTAGTAATCCTGAAGACATTGATTAGCTTGTTCAGGTGTGTTTGATTAGGGTTGGAACTAAATTCTGCAGGACAGCGGCTCTCTAGGACCGAACTTGTCTACCCCTGACCTAGACACTGTTCTGGAAGAGGAATGGCTCAAAATCCCTCTGGCCACAGGACTTGTATTTGACATTCCTGAGACAAATTGATGCTGTTTGGGTGCAAAAGGAGGTCCTACACCACACTAATACATTATTGTGGTCTAAAACCAGGTGTTTCAGTTTCATTGTCCAACCCATGTATGTGCTTGTTTATGCAAACTTCATATAAAGCCATATTAGTTGGGAAGCAGTTTCACTCCTGAAGGAACGTTCACTCTGACAGCTTATCATGTGGCTGCACTGTTGGTTGACTTCAGCTGTGGCATTATTTCCACTACAGCGAACAACTGTGCCCTTAATTAGATTTGACTAAAGTCAGTCTTCTTTACCAAGGGGACAACAGTGTCAGTGAAGAGCTTGAGATGAAATAAGACACATGTGTGAAGAAATCAAAGAAAAATCAAGCTAAATATCCTATGTAAACAGAATATTTTAAAGTGTGTCATATATATTGTTGGACACTGCTAGTTCTAGTAGCTACATTTAATAAACTGGTTAATTATTAATTTTCTATTCATTAGAAATATTGGTAACACTTTACAATAAGGTTTATTCGTTAACATTAGTTAACTACCTTAGTTAACATGAACTAAGAATGAACAATACTTCTACAGGATTAAGTAATCTTAGTTCATATTAATTTCAACATTTACTAATATGTTATTAAAATCAAAGGTTGGATTTCTTAACATTAGTTAATACACTGTGAACTAACATGAATAAAAAATGAACAGCTGTATTTTTATTAACTAACATTAACAAAGATCAATAATTAATAAGTAATTAATTAAGTAAGAAAATGAAGAAAATGTTTAAATATTCCATGTCACAACAGTGGCTCAACTATAAGTTTATCAAGCGACGAGAATACTTTTTGTGCGAAAAAACAAACAAAAATAACGACTTTATTCGACTATTCCTTTTCTTCCTTGTAGGCCTGAAACGAGACTTCGAGAGATTTCCACGACGCACACGCGAGAACTGAACTGAAGTAGTTGAGGGAGATCGCAATTCTCGCGCATGCGTCGTGGAAATCTCTCGAAGTCTCGTTTCAGGCCTACAAGGAAGAAAAGGAATAGTCGAATAAAGTCGTTATTTTTGTTTGTTTTTTCGCACAAAAAGTATTCTCGTCGCTTGATAAACTTATAGTTGAGCCACTGTTGTGACATGGAATATTTAAACATTTTCTTCATTGACTTTCTGGGCCGTCAAGTGTCATTCCCTTAGGGAGCCTATGGAGGAGTGATCCAGCTGTCACATTTAATCATAAATATCTTCATTTGTGTTCCGAAGACGAACGAAGGTCTTACGGGGTTGGTACAGCATGGGGGTGAGTAATTAATGACTTAATTTTCATTTTTTGGTGAACTAACCCTTTAACTAATGAACCTTATTGTAAAGTGTTACAGAAATATTAAATGTAGAGTTAAAAAGTGTAGTTAAATCCACATTTATTTTATTTCATTTCTATTTTAAACCAATGACTTATAATGGATTTTTTTTGTCAAATACCTTTTTGCTTTGAATGAAATGTAGCGGTACAGCTCAGAAGGGGTTGGTGTGGTTCAAGGCCCCTTATAGAGCACTTTTGTCCTATCTAGACGGTCTGACAGCAAATGGAATATATTGCTTGTAAAAAATAATGTCCTATTACATTTAGAAAATGAATTAGCTTAATTATCATTCTTGGGGACAAATAATTTGACCAAAAATTGCAGCAGTGCACAATGCATCATATCATGAACAAGTTGACGGAAAATCAATGCATGAATCAAACTTTCTTGAAATATCCCAATTTTCGGATCTTGCCTACTTTCAAATCTACAAGAACACAGATCACAAAGAACTCCAATGTCTTTATTTCCACTAGTCGCCACATTGCGTAACTGCATAAAGTTGCCTCAGCTTTTATCGCCTCTCTGTATTTATCTCTCATTGCCTGAAATCCCCAACTCTTAGTGAAGATGAATGACTTCTGGTCATGATTTGTTGCTGCAAAACTCTGTCAGTGTGAATGTCCCTTGACTCATTCTCTCTTCGAAATACAGCCTTCGTGTCTTGTATCTCTCTCACCTCTCTTGTCCCAGTCCAGATGGGTGATGTAGTTCATGGATCCTTTGCACACACCAACCCTCTTGCTGTTCATCACGTTGTAAATATCCACAAAGCTGTCACCTGATGCCACAGCCAAATACTTGCCTGTTACTGTAATAAAAAAAATCAGATTTTAAATTTTGAGCTCTCACCATGACCCAGATATCACATTCTCATTAATATGTTAATACATTCCTGTAAATATTGGTTAATTACATTAGTGTATGTGAAGGTACAGAAATAGCTCATACTATCGTACTGAATAGATCAGATGAAATAATTCAAATGTTATACTCTTGGTCTCAGTACTCTAGGCATTTCCACTGTATCATTCTTTGGTTACACTTTATTTTAACGAGTCTTTGTTACACTGTAATTATACATTTAAGTACTAAGGAATACTCAGTAATTACATGTACTTACTATAGGGTTAGGATTAGGGTTTGGTTTGGTTTGCATGTAATTATGCATAATTTATAGTTAATAACCAGTGTGGGGAACGTTACTTTAAAAAAGTAATTAGTTATAGTTACTCAATACTTGTTCAAAAAAGTAACTGAGTTAGTAACTGAATTACTCTTTAATAAAAGTAACTCGTTACCAGGGAAAGTAACTATTTGCGTTACTGTTAAAAAAAATGCTATATGTCAAAGAATTTGGATTTTTTTTAACAGTTTTCACAAGTCAGTTGAAATGAGTAGAACAGACAGGTGTTTGTACATAACTTTCTATATTTATTGCACGTCGACAGACAGCAAGAGGTTTATCCTGCACTTCAAGTATTATCTTTGTAAGATAAGATAATACAAATAAATAAAACATCTCCAGTTTACTAGCAGAGCATTCATTTAGTTCGCTATTAAATAAGAGATCTAGCGCTAAAATGTGTTGGTTTTGAACTCCAGCTGAGCGCTCGTTGCCGCTGCTATCAGTGTCATGGATACAGTTGTTCTCTTGTGGTGCGCGCAGTCTTCACTCGGACGCGCTCTTCAATCTATCAGTGTTGCTGAGACCCTCTATTCATTCCGGTGAAATCACAGAATAAAATGCACACAAACGTGTCCCTGCTTGATGTAGGCTGTAACCACTGATGAACATATTCAGTTTTGATGAGAGAAAAAAAAAACTACGCGAGTGCGGATTAGAACCCGTAACATCTGACACGCTTGGCAAAAGATCTACCGCTAGACCATTTAAGAACTCAAACAACATTTGCGGATCGATGGATTTATTTACGGGTTGAGCAGAGAGGCTGCACAGTTTGACAAGTTTGTACCAGCACTACTGAAAAAGCACTTCTGAATGCGTCTCTGTCCCCAGCACATTTCAAACCAAACGCCCGTGGTAACGCACCGCATTTAACGTCCAGAAACGTTAACGGCGTTGTAACGACGGGAAAAGTAATTAGTTAGATTACCCCGTTACTGAAAAAATAACATCGTTACCTAACGCCGTTCTTTTAAACGGCGTTATTCCAAACACTGTTAGTAACTACATGTAACATATGTAACAATGACACTGTCTGAAATTAGTGTGTTAACTAACCAGGAGAGAAGCGGATTTCTGATATGATGTCTTTGCGGTGATGAAATGACACCAGGTCTTCTAGAGTGTCTGCGTTGACGATGAGGAAGCATCCATCGTTGAGGCCCACAGCCAGAGCTTTCCCATCTGGAGAGAAGCAGCAACATCGCCCGCCTGCAAGAAGTTATAACGTCAAATGCCATGTCACGTCAAGCACTTTTATCGTCAAAAATCGATCATGACAGGTGAAAAGACTGGTTCACTTTACGAATCAATGTTGAAAAATGCCCATGAAGTAAGTTAAAAGGTTCACCCATCACCATTTATTCACTTGTGTTGTTTCAAAGCCGTATGACTTTAATTGTTCCGTGAAATGCAAAAGAAAAAAAATGAACTGAATATTCATGCCAATCTCTTCCGTACAATGACAGCATTAGGTTACAAGTGATTGTCAACGCCAAAATGACAAAAACGAAAATAAAAGTTATATCCATCGATATTGGATTCATATTATTGGTTGGTAATTCTGCATGCTACTATTTATAAATGTATATTCCCTTTTACCTACATATAATGTTCACTTAATGTTTGTCCAAAAAAAACATTTTAATAATAATTCAATAACACTGTTAAACGTAATCGTCAGACAAATTCAAAATGTATAATTTTTCATACTGTACAGTCAAATGTTGTGATGCCTAAATTCATGTGTAGCATTTAAAATGATTGATTTTAGTTGATGTTTTATTTTTTATTTATTTTGACAAAATAGTACAGAATTTTAATATCAACCATAACATAAAAATATCATTTCAGCCATAACATTAAATTAAAGTGATAGACAGAATTAAAATTGTTAAGTTAATCTCCTGAACTGATTAAACAATCCTCTAATCATTGTGAAGTAAGTTATCATTGGTAATTATAAGTAAATATGCAAAGACCAAGTGTACTCTAAGGATAACCATCATAATATAATTTAATTAGGGTTGATGAAGAGTTGATAGCTCACCTTAAGGATTTGGCCTATCAAGCTTTATTTGATTAAATCGCTGGTCTATATAGTATTCCATGAATGAGCGCAAATGGTTCCTCTACAAAATGTTTTGTAACCATTCCCTTTAGAGATCAATCAATATGATTTGCAAGCTGAGTGTTCTTTACTTAAGTTACATTTTTCAATGCAAACTGAGTTTCTGAAGCAAAACGAGGTCAAACATGTGTAGGCCAAGCTTGGAATACAAATCAAAAGACAAGTTCATAGATAAGGAGCTATTTATAATCAGACAGAGGGGCTGAATTTCTGTTACTGTTTGTAGACTGTAATGCATTTGTGCTTTGAATGTATGTCATTGAACAACAAGCTTATCTATAGTTGTTGGTCATATTGTTATTTCTCCTTGTTACATCATAGTACTTTGTCAACCAATCAGTTTCAAGCATTCAACTGCCCTGTAGTATAAATGCTAATAATTAATATTGTTAACTCATATTACTCATGCTTTATTACACTGAAACAAGGACACATTCAAATGTAACCCAATGTTTTATTATGTCCTCTGTGAACACATGAAACAGTGTAAGTTTGTAATGTAGTGTAATGAGTGAGCATCCGCTTACCTTTCTTGAGTTTGCGTACGGCGAGCATGCAGTGGCTGGGGGAAAGGTCCCATATGCGCAGGGTCTTATCGTCGCTGACAGTGGCACACAGGGGCAGATGAGGGTGAGTGGCGAGACCCCAGACCTCGCCCTCCATGTGACCCTAAATACAGCCCCACCACACACACACACACACACACACACACACACACACACACACACACACACACACACACACACACACACACACACACACACACACACACACACACACACACACACACACACACACACACACACACACACACACACACACAATTAATATATACTAACAACCCAGCATAACTGTCATTTACTAGTTTTTTATTTTAAGTTGACACTCAAAAGTGTGTGAATTAGAGTGAATGGAAATAACCAGTTTATATTTGACTTTGAGTTATATTGCATAATTGAAATACTGTATGCTGCTCAGCACAGAAACAAACTAGCATTATAGCCAAGTTATTGCTCAATGAACAAAGCAAGTTCAACATGCTTCAGAGTATTAATACATGCAGTTATTCACAGCCTAACCATAAGCCCTACTCTTCTGCACAAAACTATTTCACATGTCAAACATAACTGAACATTAAACATTAACAGATGTTTCCCTTTACTCAAAAACACATAAAATAACACTTTTCACATTTCAATATTTCCTCTCTATTTCCAGCCATGTGCAAAGCATGCTGGGAACTAACAATGGCGTCTCTAATTAAAACCGCAATTGAACTAATTATCTTAAAATAAATAGGTAGCCTTTTTTCCTTCATTTTATCAGCTTAATCGGTTCCTCAATTCAAGCCTAAAAACGGTTTATGTTTCCTTAAAAGTGAAATGTTATGAAATATTTTCTATACAACACTGAACCACAATTTTCCACAATGATAAATTTTTTACAGTGTTCTTTTCAGCACAAACACACCTCAATTCTATGAAAACTTTACTCATTATACACTATAAAAGTTAGCAAATTCCATCGCACTTTTACTGCTTGAGAAATTTTATTTAAAAGAGATGTTCATCTACATTTTTCAAGTGAGCATGGCAGTAGTAATTCATCAAATGATGGAGAAGATCATTATAACTGGGCATATCTCCAGACACCGTGTTGAAGAGCTGATTCAGGAGTCTGGAACACAGTGATGGAGGGATGCTGTACAGTCCCAGTATGGCAGGCTATGTTCACTCAGACTGCAGACAAATCAGATTTTTTCTCAAATCAGATCTTTTCAAGCAGACTGTCTGTACTTTTGATTGAGAGTGATCAAATAAGATTTATGTGTCCAGACATAACCAATCTATCTGCATGGGTTGCACTGGCGTACTGTAGGAGTTCCCAAGTATGTTACAAAGCTTTCAAAACGGATTCAGGAAAAATGGAGGCGCATCATCTCACTCTCCAAATAAGTACAGAAAATGCTGAAATCTTTGGACATACCATTTGAACACTGTACGAATATTTCCGGCATTTCCGTCAACAGTTCTGACATTATTGTTGTGTGTCGCGTTAAAAGGCAGTTTGAAATCCGATTTGAGCATTTCCAGACTGAGACGCATCTGTAAAAATGTGATTGGAACTGCATTTCAAACCACCTCTATATATGTAGTTTGAATGAGATTCGATTTCATGTTGTTTTTTTGTTTTTTTTTGCTGTCTGGACTTTCAAAACCCCATTGGATAAAATCTGGATATGCAAAAAATCAGATTTTTTGCTGGCAGTCTGAACATGGCCATAGTCTCTCATATTCTCCACAAGGACCTATACCTTTAAAAAAGGTCCTTTCTTTTGTGTGTGTGTGTGTGTGTGTGTGTGTGTCTATTGGATGCAAAACAAAAAATTTCCATTCAAATAAATAATGCTGTCAGTGTGCACCTTTCCCCACAGTGTGTTCTGCTATAAACTGGACGTGATGCACCCATGGGATTCGTAAAAGGTTTTCCCAAAAAGCATTTCAGAGAGCAATAAATAAGTATTTAATTAAGCTCAAATGTTTTCTAGCAGTGAGTAGAACCTAGAAAAAGCTCTGACTAAGGCATATTTACTTGCTAAATGCAACATGCATTTTTTTTCTACACCCTATCGCTTGACGAATTATAAAGCTCACATAATGCAATGAAGGGTATGTACCAACTGATATGTAACATTTAGTAGGTAAACAATGACTTCAATAACAAGCACCAACCTTTAACTAATGATTGCACCCGACTCTAAAACACAAGTCACACGAGACAAACAAATACACATTTAATCAGTGTCCAAAAACCAGCTGTTCCTTGCTATGCTGAAAGCTAAACCATGGCTAGTGTCTGAGTACAGAAATATTGGAGAACTACTCTTTTTGCCTGGTCTGCAGTCACTGCTGTTTACCATTTATTACAACAACAGCCCCGGGACCATTTCATTTGTCCCTGAAATGAAACTGGAGCAAAACATTACGAAGTGGTTGAGCAGTGAGGGCAGGTGCAGAGACAGACACTTGACTGACTCATCATTCTCAGGCTCATTTACAGGTGCTGCTGTAAAAAAAAAAACTTGTAACAAGATTTTTAAAGGTACTAAATTGTTAAACATCATTACAAATATGTATTTAGGTACGTAAAAGTTTCAAAAGAAATTTCATTTATGTTTATATATATTTTTGCTTAATTTACCTTAAATGCGTGTCAGTAGATTTGGCAGTACAGCCATATTTCATATATATTTTTTAAGAAAATAAAAGTAATTATGAAATGACATATAAAGATGTATTTAAGTTCTACTTAAGTAGGATTCTATAGCACTCTAAAGTTCAGTTAATTGCATTTAAATATAGCTATAATACATTTTCATTTAATTAAAATCAACATAAGTATATTATTTCCATAATAAGTACAATATACTTCAAAGATAAGCATTAAACTTCAGTATCTGATTCATCCTTCGCCATTTTTGAGACGTCCATGAATGATGTCTCAAATGAAGCGGGTTGTTGAAGAGAGGTGGGCTATTACTTTAAGTAATAAGATGTACTATTTACCCCTAGCTAGCCAACAATAAAACAAGCACAAATATATTGTGAGTAATTTTATAAAAACTAGAACAACTCAATTTGTGTGCGTGGGAGCGTGTATTTCAAGTGTGACAAAACTGACAAGCTCTTGTACCACTCCGATGAACACTCAATTAAAAAAAATTAAATTAAAGAAAATGAATTTCGGATCAAAATGACCGAGGAGAGGATTAAGGTAAACTAATTTCTGTATTTGAGTAGGTTCACATCCAGGGATGCATGTGAGTTTATGTAACATGACAGGCAGCTCGAGGGTAAGACTTGTAAAGCTCAGTTTAATGAATCAACAAGGCCAACCGGACAGAAATTCTTCATTCAACCCTGGTCTCATTTCTTACTGTGTTATTTATTTATTTTCAGAATGGTCATGTTTCTGGCTTGTCAAGCTAATCTGACAGCTGAATTTGTGCCTTACCTGAACCAGAAGAGTGATGGGCCCATTTTTGTCCACCTCCAGAATCTCTCCGTTCTTTGTTCCTACAAGAATATGCCCATGACCCAAAGAAATGGCACGAATGGAGGGGTTGTCCTCTAAAAGCAAACCTGCAGGAAGGGACATGCTATAAATAAACATGCATCCGTGACCTTGGCTTTCTATTTATTAAACACACTGAGTGTTCAGAGGATGCATGGAGGTATTTGACCTGATTAGCTTTAACAGCCAAGTTATTCACACTGTTAAAGCTATACACTGCAAGTATTTTAGTATTTTTGTTTTGTTGTCCAGTATGGACATCTATACATTTTTAAAGGCAAAAAATAAATATTATTTATAAGTAAGATAAACCATTTTTAAGTTGTGTATAATAGTAATAATAATAACAATACAAATAAAATAATAATTATTATTATTATAAACAACTCAATAATTATTATTTATTTTATTTATAAACGCTTCGCATTAGTAAAGGGGGTTGTTTACATTTGAACTACATTTAAAACCATTATACATGTTTTTATTATTTATTTTTTTATTTAGTCATTCATTCAAAGATTTTTTTTTATTAACTTTATATTTGCAACCCCTTTGGCAAAGCTATATTTTTTTGTTTTAAGCATAAACCTTATTTATGCAAGAAAAATAAACTTTATTATAGATACACTCTCTAAAAAGCCCTATTTGCTGATATTTTGAGGAATATGGGTAACCAAACAGTTGATGGGCCACATTGACTTCCATGGTAGGAAAAAAAAAATACTATGAAAGTAAATGAGGTCCATCAAATGTCTGGTTACCGACATTCTTCAAAATGTTTTCTTTTGTGTTCAGCAGAAGAAAGAAATTCATACAGGTTTGGAACAACTTGAGGGTGAGTAAATGAAAATGTTCATTTTTGGGTGAACTATCCCTTTAAGTCCTATTATCTCACGGTATTCTGTTCCTTAAGTAAGTGTAATTTGTAAAAACGTCCTCACCTTTGGAGCCTGGGGCCAGCACCGATCGCTTTATGGCATATGTCTTGAGGCATCTTTCAAACGTGTCGTCCCACAAAGCCACTATTCCATCTTTTCCACCAGTCACGAAACCCTTAGCAACAATATATTCGCATTTCATTTCTAAGCACATTTAAAGACAAAGTGACACCTGTTTACTGTTTGAAGCTAAATCTGATACCTTCTCCAGGGCGTGCATGCTGAAAACGGGCCCATCATGAGCTTTGACGGTTTTCACCAAGAACATATCTCTCCAGATGCAGATGTCTCCAGCGCAGGTTCCCGAGAACACCATTTCTTCAGACCAGCCATACACCGCGCACATCATGGTCTCGGTTTTTCCCATGCTGCCCTTCTTTCCAATCAGTCCGCCACCTGAGAACATCAACGGTTTGTGAGATGACCTCAGATCTACAGTGTACAGTGATTCACATATTTCACAGGAAGTTTATAGTCTTACCTGCTTTATGCCAAAACTTCATGTGTTTCACTCCAGCGGTGATCAGTTTGTCCGGCACGTACGGGTTGATTTTAATGACAAATATTTTGTCCTTACTTCCCCTTTAAATCAAAAAGAGAGACATTTAATGTGTTATGATTCTTTTGCTGAAACCTAAAAAGGATGAATCGAACAGCCCCTAATGATTTTGATGAGTTTAAAGGTTCACAGCGGGCACTGTAGGGCTGTAATTGACCTGTCTGAGTGCCAGGGGACAGTGGCTGTCTGCGGTTTAGCATTAGACCTGATGTGGAGCGGGCAGAGCACTGAGCAGTGACTGCACTGTCAGGCCCTATTTACTTCCACCCGCACAAGCATCCTCTCGACCAGAGAAAGCCCCGGGGAAGAGTCGCTGAACTCAAGAGTATACAGCAGACAGGGGAATACAAATGCTTCAGACTGTAAGAGGAGGTAATAATCCATGAGAGGATGTACATTACAGTGTTTTACCATGGTAAAGAGTTGTAGTTGCTTGTAACGGTAGCATAGTTCATCTATACTAGATTTTGACATTTTCTTGAGAAATATTAAGTCGTTGCAATTACTGTCTATTTTTTAAATATTCAAGGGGTTTAGTTTACAACACAGCCTGGAGAGTAGGTAAACAGTAGTATTAGTATAGTATTGGGGGAGGGAAATAATTCTATACACTATTTTTTTGGACAAAACTTTCTATATGCCCCTGCTTACAAGATAATTGATCAATATTTTTGTCCATTTTTCTGTAAGATAAATACTGTGAATTCTCAGCTTTTAAGTGTATTTGTCAGCTTTTAGGAGTACACTATAACTTGCCCCAAGCTAGCAAACATGCACTACAAGCCCGAAAACGTGCATGCCTAATTCACTCACCGGATGGTGGAGAGCTTCTCTCCTTTCCTCCATTCCCAAAGGACGATGGTATGATTGTCATCCAGACCCACTGAAGCCAGCCTCTTCCCATCCGCTGCAGAGACAGACATCATACCGCTCTGATATCACTCAACATCAGGCAAATAACAGTATCATGTAATGTCATAATGACTTAATACCATCTCCACCCTGCTAACAATGAAACAAGACATCTCAAGTAATACGTTGTGACAGCTAACAAAGACATTGCTCCAGTGGAAATATCAGTTTGATGGCATCTAATGAGAATAATCATTTATGTTTAGGCCTGTGACATTGACAGATACTTGGAGGCTTTGCTGTTTTTGCTTTGCTTCTATACACCTGACTCACTGATTTTAATCCAGAAATATGTCTAGTTTAACACATAAATTGTAGATTTGTTCATAGAGAGTGTTTCAGCAATTTCAGAAATACCACTAGTTTGTCATAAAAATAAATAAATGTTATCAGTAGTATTACATGTCGATCACATGCAATTTCCAGCATAAATTGACGGTTCTAGGCTAGAATGAGCTTCCAAATGGACAAGATTATGTGACATAGTCAAAAGTCTGTATGTGCAGAATAGAGTAGAGCATGGTGCTTGCATCGCCAAGGCCATGGGTTCGATTCCCAGGGAATGCAAGAACTGATATAAATGTATACCTTAAATGCAATGCAATCAATTCGCGTTTGATATAAAAATATATGCCAAATGCATAAGTCAAGTCAAGTCACCTTCATTTATATAGCGCTTTTAACAATATGGACTGTTTCAAAGCAGCTCTACAGAGATAATAGGAAATTAAAGTAACCGAGATTGTGTTGGCTTTACAGCAGCTCTAAAATAAAGTTATTATCCAGCTAAAGTTAGTTTTAATCGATTCAATTCCATTGCAAAGATCATTAGTTATTAACTCAGAGGACACTAACACGACACCGTTCTAACAAAAAAAACCTTAACGCGCTCCAGCCGCTCATTCGCACAACAGTGCCTGGTGGCTCGAGAACGCAAACCTTGAAATAGAAAAAAAGTATATATATATATATATATACACACACACACTGAACAAAATTATAAACGCAACACTTTTGTTTTTGCCCCCATTTTTCATGAGCTGAACTCAAAGATCTAAGACTTTTTCTATGTACACAAAAGGCCTATTTCTCTCAAATATTCACAAATCTGTCTAAATCTGTGTTTGTGAGCACTTCTCCTTTACAGAGATAATCCATCCACCTCACAGGTGTGGCATATCAAGATGCTGATTAGACAATATGATTATTGAAATGAAACAAATTGAACCTTTTTGTAAAGTGTTACCGCAAACACCTCTGATAATTGAGATACAACAATTTCAGTTTGTTACGAATAGTAAAGTATTAACTAGCATTCCATACCTGAGAAGTCAAGTGCACACACCCCAAACTGATGGAATCCTTTAAGTACTGACAACGGCTTCAAAAACTCTGTTTCCCATATATGAATAGACGAATCACGGCCCACCTGTGTAAGAAACAAACAAAGATGTTAAAGTGCCCAGACCAAAAGGTGAACTGAAGCGATTTTGATGTATTCAGTAGAGAAACCTCTCTGCTTCGAATGCTGTTGCTGACAAAGACAGACATGTGTGCAGTTTGACTGTACCTGGCCTGTGGCTACATAGTCTTTGACAGGGTGGATGGCCAGACAGAGGATGTCATCGTCATGGCCCAGGTAAAAGCGCTGTGTGTTCTGCTGTCTGTTGTACACCACTCCCACAGCCGCCACATGATACACAATCTCACCGGTCTGAGTGTAGAAGAGGTTACTTCTGCAGTCATAACCTCTGTAACTGAAACACACACACACACACACATGTTGTGTTTCCATGTTTTATGGGGACTTTCTATGGACATAATGATTTTTATATTATATCCCCTAAACCTACCATCACAGAAAACTTTCTGCATTTTGAGATTTTCAAAAAAACATAACTTTGAATGATTTATAAGTTGTATTCCTCATGGGAACCAAAAAAATGTCCCCACAAGGACAAGGATTTCAGATATTGCCAAACATGGGGTTTACCAGGACACACACCAACACTGCAAATGTTTTCATAAACATAGGTCACCCTAAACAAGAATGAGTCACTTTATATAATACATGGATGTACGGATCTATCTGAATTAAATTATTTCTAACCAAATTTGGGCATTTTTATCAATCTCATTGGTCTGAATTTTGTAATCCATTCACCAAAACAATTCACTCTGTAGGTAACTTCATTGATCTAGTATGTGGCAACAAGTAAATGCTTTTTTTGTGTCATGAGTGAGTCACTAAATTGACTCGTTACAAAAACACATCGTTCACATCCGAAACAGTTTCATTATACTTTGCATTAAAATTTTTAAATTTGCATGTCTACAAATCTACAAAGAGACTCCCGGATAATTTTTTTTTAAAGTTGTGATTAAAAAAAAGAGATAGAGGTAGTGAATAATATTTTCCTGCATTTTGTAATGTACAGTATATCTAAGTGTAATGGCTTACGTCACCAAAGAGAAGTCATTTTTATTGGAGGATCTAGTTACAACTATTTTGATTAAACATCATGAGGTAAAAAATGTAAAAAGTAATCACATGCACGGACAAATTGTTCACAATCTATAATACACATTTGAAAATCAGAAATTTGTATCCATTTTGTGAACTGCTGAGCATGACTTTTATTGAGATTTAGAAAAGCAACACTGGCCTAAATAAATTAAAAAAATTTCCTTACATCATTTTAATTGATTATGATCATTGTCATTTTTCACAATTTTTACATCTCCGCTTACAGCACTGTGAATGCATTAGTGCCATTTCGACTTATTTCAATAAATGGACAAATAAATGGAGACAAAAAAAATTTGAATTTTATCCAGTGACTTAAATTGCCTTGCTCCTGTAAACCCTTGAATAACCTGATCTGAATATTCTGCTATCCATCATCTCTTCATCCTCTAAAGTCAGATTCAGGACTGCTCCGTGCACAGCTTCACTGAGCAATCACAACTATTACTGCCATGTTCTTAAACTTTAATCCGTAACCCTTAATCCATCTGATGACCTATGGATGCACTTGAAACAAATGGTACAAATTTGCAGTTCAGCTGTGGTTGACCCTTTGAGCTCATCTGTGTGTTCTTCAGAAAGATTAGCACGCATTAAAGACAAAAATTAATGGCCAACTGAGTGAGTTGTGAGTCCAACCCAGCTTCTACACTAATGTTCTCCAGCAGGTGAACAGCACATGACAGTCTTTCAGTCTTCCTGCACTCCAACTCATCGCCAAGTAGTTGGAAAGCATGAGCTTATGTCATAAGATAGTTTTAACTACCATCAGTCTGCCATATAAAGTGTGAAAAGAAAAGACTGCTGTCCATCTGCATCACTCTGAGTCAGAGACGCAGGCTGATTTTGAAGGTATTGGTAATGTCAAAGAACATCATCTTAACTTTGGAGACAAGCTTCAGAAGATGAAGTGTGAACTACTGGTCTACGGCTAGTCCCTAAGGGTGCTATGACTCATCTTTGGGACTGACACGGGCACTTCCCAGAGCTGTGGCATTCTTTTTTTTTTTCTTTTTTTACTGGATAAACCTTGTTGCAGATTTGCAGGTGCATAACTAAATTATGAAAGCTAAATGGAGACCTCCTTACACCATCTCTACAATGGAGACATGTGTCCTATTCGAAAAAAAATCACTCCCAATAAAATGGAGCAAATTTAATTGAATGCAGAAAATGCTCGATGCGAAATAAAACAAGATTTATTTACAAATATCATGTGTAATATTTGCTATGAATTTTACTTTCTGTAACTTTTCCAAATTATGGTGGTACATAAAAGTCCAAACTTTTTATAATTAGTCTAACTTTATAATAAAATAGAACTAAAAAAATATTATTAAGAGTAAATATATGCGAAATATAAGGAAATGGTTGAAAATATTTGATATTAATATTTTATTAACATTGATATTATTTTTTGAAATATTAATATTGTGACAGATTCTTAAAAAAATAATAAATAAATAATAGTAGCCTATATGTAATATTGTTTTTAATTAATACAATTATTATATTGTATTTTATCAATTATAACACAGTATTTTTATATTGTATACAAATATTGTAACTTGGTGTTATAATAATAATGCCTAACAAAAAGTAATTCCTTGCAGGAAAAAGCAGATCATAGTGGTCAGACCATTTGTAACATGATAGCTGGTTTGTCTACAAACGGTATACTACTACTAATGTTTATTTTTGGGGGACAAACTTTGAATAGTACTGATTGATTTTCCATCCGCTCAGTACTTTTGAGAGCTCCTCAAATAACAAACCACGTTGGCTGAAGCACTTACCCATGAATAAAGTGCAACCTCATTCCACTGGCTGGAGCTCTTTCCCTCTTCTTCATGGCCATGGCACGATGCTTCTCCTTACACTGCTCTTTAAGTTGAGGTAGATCTTCTTTGTAAACCTGAACAACACATTTTCATCATAAACCACACACAGAACTGAGGAGGGAATTTAACAGGATCCATAAGAGAAAGGTTTCGCTGTCAGGTTTTGATCAGCATACTATGGAAGCTTGTTTCCGCCACAGAATGAAAAATAAAAAAGGTAATTGCGACTTTTTATCTTACAATTCTGACTTTTTTTCTCACAATTGCGAGTTTACATCTCGCAATTCTGACTTTATTTCTCAGAATTGCGAGATATAAAGTCAGAATTGATTGATATAAAGTCGCAATTGCGTGTTATAAAGTCAGAAATTTACATTTACATTTATTCATTTAGCTGACGCTTTTATCCAAAACGACTTACAATTGCTATATATGTCAGAGGTCGCACGCCTCTGGAGCAACTAGGGGTTAAGTGTCTTGCTCAGGGACACATTGGTGTCTCACAGTGGATTCGAACCCGGGTCTCTCACACCAAAGACATGTGTCTTATCCACTGCGCCATCACCCCCAGAAATGCATGATATAAAGTCGAAATTGCGTGTTGTAAAGTCAGAATTGTGAGATATAAACTATTCTGAGGGGGAAAAAGTTAGTCTTTTTTTCCCCCTTAGAATTGGCCTGATAACTCGCAATTGCGAGTTTATATCTCACAATTCTGAGAAAAGATATCAGAATTTCGAGATGTAAACTCGCAATTGTGAGAAAAAAAGTCAGAATTGTGAGATAAAAAGTCTCAATACTGTCTTTTTTTCTCGCAATTGCGACTATTTCTCAGAATTGCGACTTTATATCTCGCAATTGTGACTTTATTTCTCACAATTCTGACTTCATATCTCGCAATTGTGAGATTATTTTTTCTCGCAATTATTTTTTTATTTTTTTAGTGGCGGAAACAAGCTTCCATAGCATACAGTATGTATAAAACAATTACTTTTTTTACCAATGTCATCACAAACCTGTCGTCGGTAAGTATGTTGTGTTTCCTGTTCGATTTCAGAGTCCATCTCAGGCACGTCTGACTGATCCGAGTCGGATTCCTCGCTATGTGAGTCTACTAACGTCTCTGTAAAAGATGGAGAGGGCAAAATTACACTTCTTGCAATGATTATGCATTCCACTCAAGTAAAACAAATAAATGAATTAACAAATTAGCAACGATTCCATTCATCATGATCTCCTGAGAAACCCTGAGTAACTTATTAGTCATTCCTAAGTGCTGCCCCTCCCCTTTAT
This sequence comes from Tiaroga cobitis, assembly GCA_030578255.1. Lineage (NCBI taxonomy): Eukaryota > Metazoa > Chordata > Actinopteri > Cypriniformes > Leuciscidae > Tiaroga > Tiaroga cobitis. The sequence continues at coordinate 5,813,558 of CM060607.1, forward strand.
AGATTTATCACTGAGAAAACTGCTGATGGCTAATAAACAGAATTGCCAACGTGAGCAGTGAGAAAACCATTAGGAAAATGAACAGCGGGCGACATGGTAGACTGAGCAGCAACATGCAAAGAAGAAAGACACAAGAAAAAGTAGAGCCAATTTGCATTAGTAAAGGTGCTTTGCTTATATAATCTAGCACATATTTCAGGAGCACAGCCATCCCATCGACATTCATTTATTTCTTCAGTAGATTCGGACATAATTCAAGAGATTAAAAGTAATCTCTAATAATGCTAGTTACCCTAGTGAAAAATACCTAAACCATAATGTATTTAAGATACATTTATTTCAAGTATAGTACAAAACCATAAACATATTTATAACATATCACTTGAGACTTACTGAAATAAATATTATAATTAAACTTTATTTGGAGTACTTCTTTATTGCACAATGCACAATATTAAGCCTGTGTTTTAATATCAAAATTTGTAAGTATATAATCACTGTACAAATGTAATCTTTAAATGTAAGAGTACATAAATATGTAAATATTTCAAATACATTTTGGCATATTTATTTTTCACTAGGGTAAGCTTGTCAAAAAGCCAGGTATCCAAAGAAATTGTGTCTCGTACCTTGCGGAGCTATATGAAGAGTTTCTTTTGACTTCCTTTCAGGGACAAACTTCCACTGGAACACTGAGTGATCGGCTCCACCAATCGTAATCACCCACTGATAATCATGTGACCATCTGATATTGGTTATGTGTGCTGAGTGTCCTAAATATTTTTTAAACTTTGCACCTAAAAATGAAAATCACATACACTGTGTGTAAGCACAACCATTTAATAAAAGTCAGAAACCAAAAATCACACAAACTGGAAAAAGAGGACCTACCTTTTCTTACACACGGGTACCGAAATAATTTAACTAATCCATAATCATCCGCTGTAACTAAAACTTGACTACTGAAGTTGGCATCTACAGAGTTGATGTCATTGATATCTGAGTATTTAGGCCAGATCCCATTCACCTCTGGCCCGAGGACACAAGTCCACGAAGACCACTGGACAAGCTTCAGTTCTTCTCTGTTGGTCACTTCCTTGCCACCTAAACACATAGTCAAAACCATAGTCAGTCAAGATTAGATGATCCAATTTGAGACTTAAATTTGGAGGAAAACATAATTCTGTCATGATGACAACTCTCTGAGTGTGTGACATGGTAATGGATATGACAATGTTGATATGTTTGGTTTTGGCGTAATAGATCTGCTACGCTGCTGCTGTTGTTGCAGAGCAAGTACGGGACTTGCTACTGCCAATACATAATTGCAGGGCTTGACATTAACACCTGCTAACCCGCCAAATGCAGGTGGATTTCAGTCACCGCGGCGGGTTGAAATTTATATAAAATATATACATTTTTTGTCAAAAATGTTGTCAAAAATATAATTTTTTCGATGCATATCGATATTTAAAGGTCCCGTTCTTCGCGATTCCATTTTTCAAACTTTAGTTAGTGTGTAATGTTGCTGTTAGAGCATAAATAATACCTGTAAAATTATAAAGCTCAAAGTTCAATGCCTAGCGAGATATTTTATTTAACAGAAGTCCCCTTTCAAAGCCTACAGCGAACGGCCGGTTTGGACTACATCCCTATACTTCCTTTTTTAATGACGTAACTAGAACAGTTTTTTGACTAATCTCCGCCCACAGGAATACACAAAAAAGGGGGCGTGGTCTTGTTGTGCTCCCACGAAAAAGAGGAAGAGTTTTGTTTGTAGAGTGTGTTTGTCGCCATGTCGTCGAGACGCTGTTATTTTCATGCCGGAGTCAAATCACCTTTGTTTGGCCTTCCCAGGGACGCTGTTCTTAGAGATCAATGGTTACAATTTATGTTTAACTCGGTTCCCGAAAAATATAATCCACAATTAAAACTATGTGCAGCACATTTTACCACATGTACACCTATAAAACATATATTACTAACCAAAACTCGTGCACACGTGTAACTAAGGTAGGAATAAACAATGGACTTATTTTAAAAATTCAACAACACCATCGTTAATTCGACAGACGGACAAAACCATATACCACAAGCTTTTATAACGGTTTGTAACATTTAACATTACAATTTAACCAATTAAAAGTATGACAACTGACTAACCCTAACCCTAACTACTAAAAAAACAGCTTACCACTGTGAAACATCCTGCAAAAGTCGTGTTTGAACAGGTTCTAATCGATTCTCTTCATCTACGTTCTCCGGGTCTGATTCCGGCTAAAATTGATAAGGTAATATGTTTGACATTTTTACAATAACAATCATCGCATGCATCTCCAATTTATGGTAAGAGGCGTGACCTTTCCGAGCAACGTGCGTTAAGCTGCTGTCAAATCACAACACAGGAACCGCTGGCACAATCAGAACTCGTTACGTATTTCTGAAGGAGGGACTTCATAGAACAAGGAAGTCATCGGGCCGTTTTTTGGACAGTAAAAACAGCGGTATACAGATAAGTAAATTGTGTGAAAAACACTGAGTTTTTTTACACGCGATACATGAACATGTTATATTGCACACTGTAAACACAATCAAAGCTTCAAAGAAACATGAAGAACGGGACCTTTAAATATATGCTTCCAACACTAATTTCCTGCAGAATAGATGCGAGATACCAGCTGCACGCGTCTCCCCTCACTCACTTGTTTAATTTTCTCAGAATGAATATTGTTGGTGTTACAAGGCTTACATTTTAGCGTGGTATTGCGTGTATTGCGCATAATTTTACCCATTCCCACAGATTTTGTGCTCACACTCAATGTGCGCGCCTTAGTGCTAACAGTATAATTGATCCGTCTGTCAGTTCTTAAAGTGACAGCAGCCTAATATATCTGCTGCCAAATTATGAGATAACATTCAAAATATCTATATGGCAGTTTGTCCCTATGGTATCGATGTCAAAATTGTGGCCAGTGAAAATGCTAAGTTGCAAGTAACTTTGGAAAACCACTAATCACATTGGCTGCTGAGCAAAAAAGTGAATGTCAAGCCCTGCATACATGACACGCTGCTGTAAGTAAGGGGGCTTTTACACTGTGCTCGTTTGCTGCAGTCCGAGCCCGAGCGCGTTTGTTCCCGGCGCCCCCCGCAGCGTTGATCTGGTTTCACACTCGACTTGATTCTATCGAACCCTGGTGCGTTTGCGTGCATATTACGTCAGCGCAAACGTGCACGGCGCACGATAGAAAACAGAACACGGGTCAATATTGTGTTTTTTATTAATTCGCTGCTATTATGCGCAGTTGAGTGAACATTACAGGTTTACTGTGCGTGTGTCACATAAGGTGGCCTTCTGCTGCTTGCGAACGGACTCTTTTGAGGAGACAGTGGATTTCCAAATTTGGTGCCCTAGATTTCACGCGCAATGCACGAATACACTGCAGGCTCACACTCGCTCGTATCCAAGGTAAATCATCAACACTATCATCCCTTACAAGTGTTTTATTTAACTGAATACATCACAATACGCTAAAACGCATGCGCAGGTCACTTTACTTCCTGAACAAGTGCGCACCCGAGTCCGTGCTGCTTTCACATTCACGCGAACCACGGCACGGTTCGGGAGCAACCGAACTCAGACCACTTCCTCCAGGTAGTCTCGGGTTCGGTACCTCAGTGCGCACCCGGGTCCCATGACAGCGTTCACATCAGCGATTTTTCATGCGAACCGTTCCCCGTTCCGAACTAAACTGCCAGTGTGAAAGCCCCCTAAGACATGCTGCTGCTGTACAATATAGCGTGCTGTACATTAATTACCCGAAGCAGATCTATACAGGTGGAGCTGCACCTTTTAGCCTGCGCCATCTAGAGTTTCATGACAGAACTTTGCATTTCCAAGACGACACAGAGCTCTTACTGGGCATCCTGTAGAAGATCCGCCGGCCGTTGCCATCATTGGTCTGTAGATACTTGCTGTCAGTTGACCAATCCATGTGTGTGATGAAGCTACTGGAGCCCACGCATTCGCCCACCTTCTTGTAGCGCTGCACAACGCCGTAGATGTCCACCGAGTTATCGTTAGAGCCCACGGCTAGGTGCGCTCCGTCAGGGGAGTACTTCAGTTCGTGGATGGCCTCTTTACGGTCCTTAATGTGGACCACCTCCGTCATGTCCCTGCAAAATGAGTACAGTTCTAACCGATTTGCATATTTTAGGTTGCTGCTTAGATTCTCAAATTGTACACCTCAGGGGCCACTTAGAGAAAATGAAGAATGACCAGGGGCCAGAAAATAAAATGATCTGGTAATGATTTGATTTTGGTGGATACTTGACTTACAGCTTAGAAAACGTCATATTGTCATTCATCAAAATAGTAAGTATCTGTTTATGGAAAGACCCTTTCCATTTTCTAAACAATGTAGTCAAAGTGAAATTAAACATGCAAATGGGTCAATGATATACACTACCTACCTAGATTTTTTAAATACAAATTTTAATTTAGCAAGGATGTAATAAACAGTAAAAAAAAAAACTGCTGTCCTTTTGAACTTTCTATTCATCAAAGAATCACGGTTTCTACAAAAATAATAATCAGCACAGCTGTTCAAAAAATGTTTCTTTAGCAACAAATCAGCATATTAGAATTATATCAGCATATAATTTCTTTAAGGACATGCGACACTGAAGACTGGAGTAATGATGCTGAAAATTCAGCTTTGAACATTACTGAACATTACTACAAAACATTACTGTTTTCCTGTATTTTCGATCAAACAAAAGCAGCCTTGGCGAGCAGAAGAGACTTCTTTCAAAACATAAAAAAAAAACTAACCCTGAACTTTTTAATTGTAGATGTCTGTCTATGAAGAATCATTTTAAAAAAGTTTAGTTTAAAAGTTCCAATTTCTTGGAAATGTATTCTTTGTATTCATGTTTTTAATGGTATTCTTTGTTTGTTTCATGTGGTGTAACCATCAAGCAAAAAACTGTATTTAAACCTTGAATACATGTGTTTTGAAAATAACCTCATTATTAAAAAAAAATAAACGTTTTAACAAATTTCAAGGTGAAAATAAATAAATATATATATATATATATATATATATATATATATATATATTATTAATTCATAAATATCATCACATTTTTGTGGAGTCGCACCAGATGACATTTTACAAACTATACTAACCTTGCCTTGTCATCAATAGGTCAATTTATGTGACATTTTAATAGCCTTGTTGACCTTGATACTCAGTCATGATAGTCTGCAGGGGTTCATTTCCTGTTAAAAGAGTTTTTTCTGCATGTTGGTCGCACCACATGAATATTCATAAGTTGTAAAGCAGTTTTGATAAGCTTGTGGTAGGCCAATTTTTTTCGAGTATCCCTGCTCTAGGCTGTTTTGCCTGAGTGCTTTTACCTGACTCTTAGCACTGTAAAGGATCCGTCTTTCATGCCCAGAGAGAGGTGGATCCCGTCTGTACTAACAGCAGCACAGCGTATCGGCTCCTCCATGTTGCAGCGTGCTATTAGCGCATGATCTACGAGACTCCAGATCCTCCAATTCAAAAAGAGAAAAAGAGGAAGTAACGACCCATAGAGATACACAAATTAGTGCATTGAACATTAAATGTCATGTTCTTAATAGACTTCATCTAATCTGAGGAAAACTGTATTGCTCAGAGGTCCAATTATAGCTCAGGAGACATGAAGTGTGTAATGTCAATTACTGTATATTTTCTGTACCACTAGCACCACCAAACAGAATTACACAAGTAATCCCTCATGAAAAAGAAGAGACGGCGTTAAACTACCTCATGTCTCAAAGCACATAATAACATTACAACAATAATGAACATAAACAACTTAAAGAGCACTGACCTGTACCACCTGACTGCTGAAGATTCATTTCAGCGTTGATAGTGTTGCCATTGAAACGCATAAATTTGAGTCACGAACCGTCACAGGTTTCCATCTTTTCCAAATTAAGGTAGTTATGGTGTAAACGCAGCGTCAGCTCGTTGTCGTTTTCATGACTATGTTTCTTAACACAATTAATTACACTTTTAAAAAGTGCACTTTGTAATAATGTCAAAGCAAATTTTTTACTTTAAAGTACATTATGTTTAATAATTTTTTGTTGTGCTTCAAAGACGTACACTTATTTTGTGTTGACTAACATACTAAAGCACGTGTAACGTACTTGATTGTAATTCAAACTGCGTGCTATTCAATATTACATTTAAAGTTAATATATGTTAAATGGACTAAATTGCAACTTTATCATTACAAATTTGTAATTACAAAAATATTTAAAAGCATGATATACAAGTTGCAATAGAAATTACTAAGTTTATATTGGTTTACAATAAATGCTTGTCAGTACATTCAGTAGTACACTAATCATATTTTAAAAACAATAGAAGAAATTATGCAATTACAAATAAAGATGTACTTAAATCCAAACTATAATACATTTCATCTAATGCAATTATGTCCAATTAAAACATTACATTCAGGCCCTGTTTACACCAGGTATAAAGATGCGTTTTGGTCGATTGGATCACAAGTGGACGACGCTAAATACAGGTGTAAACGGGGTCTAAAACGTTTTGAGCTTGTCCACTTTCGACCACTTCCAGAGGTATTTGAAAAAGCATTCGACCGGATTGCTTTCGTAGTGTAAACGCTCATGTGGTCGAATGAGTTCGAACAGCCCCAAAAGACTGTTTTCTCTCCGCCTACTGAACTAATGTGTACGGATGCGCAAGTTTGATTTGAAGACAAAAAACGAACAAAGCACAATGTTCTCTCACCATTCCTGATTTCGAACACACACTCACAGCGTTTGGCTGGTCTTGCGGCTGTCAGAGCAGAAACTAATCCTGCGGCTCTCCGTGTGCTTTTACGTCGTCTCCAGTAGAGTTCATATGTAAATAGCGTGAGCTTATTTTTGTCCATTAGATAACAAGATCTGAAAAAGCCCAGACATTTACATTTACATAGACCCTCCCCTCGAATAATTCAGGACAGAAGTGGTTGAAAGTGGACAAAAGAGACGGATTAAAACACCAAGAGTAAACGGGTATGTGTCTTCCTTGTCTACTTGTGATCCGAGCGACCAAAACGCACCTTAATATCAGGTTCGCACTTAAGTATATTCTTTTAAAGTATATTATTCCCATAAATAGTACTCTTTTTGAAAGTATGGACTTCTTTTTCACAAGGGATCTCTTTAAAAAAAAGTTTGTTCTCAATTTAATTTCATTGTCATCTTAAAAAAACAAACAATTGATTAAAAATGTATTATATAGCTAATGATTCATCTTTCCAATAGAGTGATTCAGATTTGTTATCAGCTCTTACCGAACAGAGCGGTCGTCGCTGCCGGTCATGGCGAGGGGTTTGGTGGGATGAACCGCGAGGGCCCACAGCTCGCCCTCACAGTGACCTTGCATGATGAGGAAGGGTTTGGTGCGATCATGCACCACCACCTCAAAAATCTCACTGTCCTGCGTGCCCACCAGAATGTGATCCCCTCTCCAGCACACGCTACGCACTGACAGGCCTGCACAGATCCATAACTAAAACAGTAAGAATGGGAATGCAGGCAATCGTGGATGCAAACAGACATGATCCTGAAACATACTGAAGGATGTACACTGTAGACCGTCAAGAATGGAGAGGGTGCTTGAGAATACATATAGACATCTGGGATCGGTGACAAACAGGGGTAAGAGCTATGGATATAACACAGCCTGCATAAACAACACTGATCACTATAACGCACCTCTTGAATTTTCACCTCTAGCTACTGATGAGTCATAGAAAAAGAAAGTAAAAGAAGAAAAGAGATAGAGCTCTGTTAGAGGCAAATGACTTTTGCATTGTGGGATCCTAAAATTTTACAACAAAAGTTAAGTGGATTAATGGATTAAACAAAATAATTGTCAGTGTGTAGAGTAATGCATCCTGGGAGTTTGTAGAGGCTCTGACTCACCCTTATATCCCTGGTCTGTTTCCCTGAGGTCAATGACGGTGATGGGTTTGAAGTTCAGGTCCCATAACCGGATGCAGCCATCCCTGCCTCCAGTGGCAAAGCCTTCTTCACACGCATTCATGCTGAAAATACCAGACTACACACACACACACACAGGGGCTTTGAGAGGCTGAACGTCTCTGACAACTGAAACAATTAGAGAATCTAACTGAAGTCTCAAACTTTCACTGCAGTGACAGAACTAAGGGTCAAATAAAGGATACTTGAAGAACATTTGCCGATCTTAAAGGGTTCAAATCATGAGAAAACTAACTGATCTCGTTATTTGTAAATTAAACAATCAATTACATTATATTAAAATACTGTAACTAGTAGAACTATAAACTTCCTTTACAGTTAAAAAAAAAATGTTGAATGTAGGTAAGCCACAGTATTTGGATTTTATCAGAAACCAAATTCAAACGACAACCACTCACATTTACACATCAACAATGCCAATTAAGAGTTAATGAGGAAGTATATATCCAATTATTCCTAAACACCAAAATAATAAACAATAATATGTGAAAAATATTAAAAACTTTTATATTATTTTAATAAAAATATATTTGGTAACACTTTAGTTTAGGGTCCATTTCTCACTATTGAGATTGTTGCTAATAAGTTACTTGTTGCTAATAAGTTGCTAATGCTAATAAGTTGCTTATTAGCATTTTTTTTATTAGCAGGTTTTTTTATTACTTGTTATAAATATTAATGGATTATTCTGCATCTGTTAAACCTACCCAATACTTAAACTTAACAACTACCCAATTAGGAGTTTATTGAGGGAAAATTCGTAGTTAATATTTAGTTAATAGTGAGAATTGGACCCTAATCTGAAGTGTGAACACATATTTAATTAAATAAATAAATTAAACAACTTAAATAAAGTTAATCAAATATGTTAAATATGTTTAGCAATCTTAGTAGTTTTACGTTTAAAAATGTATATATTACATGAAATATTAATATTAGAAGTGGACCTTGGGGGGGGGGTTAAGTAATTAAAAATAGTACTTGCAATGTAATAATATACTAATTGTTTTAATTAATATATAATAATATTTATATAATATAATATAATACAATTCTATTATATTCTATTGTGAAAATACAGTAGACTGTGAAAAAATACCTTTCCTGTTTCTCCTCTTAGCATTTTAACTACAAGAATATTATTGGTTAATTGGAAATTGGAATTAATAGAAATGACTCATTAACAGTATTAATTTGCATAGACCATGGAGTATCAAAAGCTATATCATCTTGGAACATCCATCACAAAACTGTTATGCCAGGCTAACCATTTTATAGGCCAAACTCAGTTCCTAAATCAGTGTAAGCATATACCCAAGTCACTCAGGACAGAGGTCATTCTGGATGCTGGAACCTCCCTCACTTACCCCATGAGCCCCTTGAACTGTCCGGATTAAATTGACTCCCTTCCAGACATAGATGTCTCCATTCAAGGCACCTGAATATGTGATCTCGTCCCTTGCACAGGCCAGACAGAGGATAGTCTGAAGGTCTCCAGTCTTCCCAAACATGCCACGCTTAGGGGTCAGAGCGTTCCCACACAGACTCCAAAACTGCGGGCAAGGGAGAGTCATTACTGAATGAACAATATGTGAATTTCATAAACACACTTGGGCTCATATTACAGTAGCGCTTGCTATTGCACACAGTTGAGGTCTGAAGCATGAATCATAAGGCTCTTTGATTTATTTTGGAATTCAAAGATTTGCATAGCATGACAATTGCTGTTTCCTGCTAAATTTGCACTTCTATTCACAAGCTAAATAAATCGCTGAGAACACTCACACGCAAGCTCACAAACATACTAATGCTTACTCTCCTTAAACACATCATTAAAATGCACCGACACGATCTCAGTTCAGAACAAACACGGAAAGCTCCCACAGCCAGCGCATAATAATTGGCTCATTGACTCGGATCCAGCTGCGTGTGCATGTGTGTGACACTTCGGAGCTCTATTTCATGAGGTCACATGATCCTGATTAAGAGAATGGCAGGGTCAACTCTGTGTGTGACTTCAACCTCGTCCTCAGCGGTCTAGTGCAAAATGAAATGTACTCTCATAACAACAATTTTTTAGGTTCTTTAAACTCATAGTGAAGAGTTTGAACACAAAATGCCATTTTAAATTGAACGTACTATTTCACCCAAAATGTGTGATACGTATGACTATAGAATACGACTATAGAACACGTATGACTATAGAATATAGTGGGAAAAGAAGGGTTAATAAATGACTATATTGCATCCATATTATGGAAGAAGTAGTCTCGTGAAGGTTGAAGGTCTGGACTCTATTGAAGATTTCATTGGCCGAGGAGATCTGACAGAAATGTAAAGCCATAGACATAATAAATACATAGACACCCTATTGGGCGCTTTGGAACGTTGCTGCGATACATCAACGCATCCGCCATTTTGCTGAGGGCAAGACTGCGCTGTGAACAAATGCAAGCAAACGGGTGAGCTGCGGTTTTCCTGGATAAAAACAATAATAACGTTTACATTTATCAACCGATTTCAGTGGTTTGTACGTGGTGTACGTTACTATTACTAATTATATAATGACCAAATACAACCAGAAAAAAATGTTCAGTCTTGTTTGTGAAAGGTAATTCCCCAAGACCTGTTTTCAATTGTGTGGCGATTTGTACAGCCCCAAGCAGCACACAAAGCAGGCATTTTTCTCAATTCCCTTAATGGGAGGTATGGGAAAGTTGCCCTCCGCAATATGGCGGCGCCGTTGACGTGCGCTCTAGCTGCCAATAGGGCGTCTATTTATTACGTCTATGTGTAAAGCAACCAATCGTTTGTAAGACAACCAACCAGAGTTCGTTTTGGTTTGCGTCATGTTTAGGGGCGTGAAAATGTAAAGTCGATGTCCCCGATAACAGACCGGTGTGCATCTAAAAAATTATTCCACCAAGAACGTTGTGCAAGTGCACTGAAACAATTGTTTCTTCCATGAAGAGGGTTTGGCTCTCATGACGATGATTTCAATAATCACAAAGTGGGGTTTTTTGTGTGCCATATGCATCAGACGTTCAGCCAACGGTCCATGGGCATGACGTCTGAGACTATAGATGAAGTACTTATTACGGAAATAATATACTTTTAAAAAATACTATTAAGTGCAAACCGAATGTAATGTTTTTGGACACTTACAGTAATTGCATGTAAATTGCAATTAAATGAAAATGTATTATAATTTAAATGTATAATAAATGAAGTTAGTTGAACTCTAAAGTGCTTTTATGACCCACTTAAGTATTTTTCTATCTTTAAAATATGGGTAAAGTGTACTGCCAGATGTACTGACAAGCATTTATGGTAAACTGAAATATACTTTAATGTAATTTCTATTGAAACTTGTATGTCATATATTGAAATATATTTGTAATTACAGATTTGTAATGATGAAGTTTCAATTTAATACACACCCATTCAAATATAATATTGAATAGCACAGCTAAAATTACAATCACGTACTTTACCTGTTTTAGTATGTTAGTCAACACAATAAGTGTAGGCCTACTTCTTTAAAAGCACGACAAAATAATATTAAGATTATTAAATAATTATTTGAAATTTACTTTAAAGTAAAACTTTTAATTTAACTATTACAAAGTGCAGTTTTTTAAAGTGTACTTCAGTGTGTTAAGAAACAGTCATTAAAGTTTACTTTAAGTACATAATACTACAAGTGCACATTCAAAAAAATATATGTAATCACACATTTTCTTAAGAAAGGTCAGTTAATATTAAAAAAAAAAAGATGAAGTGGAAATATCACGAAAACTAAAGCTGTGTCACTGCATTTTTTACGGTGAATTTCTGGCAAGCACAGCTACCAGTTTTTTTTTTTTTTTTTTTTTTTTATATCTATAAATTTAACAGGGTTTTCCATGAAAGTCAGTCCATCAAAAAGCTGACTGAAAGAAAATTAAAAAAGATGAAAAGACAGTCACTGGCCCATTAACAGCCTTGCACTGGGGCAGACGGTGCGGTTCCAGACAGCCAGTCTGCATTACGACAGGGAGATTCACATATTCGCACTATTTCTGCAGGTCTGTGCTCTGGTAAAGCTTTAATATAATCAAAATGAGTCAGTGCTATTCATCTGCCAAGACTCCATTAGAGGCAGACTGTCTTCATCATGAGGCACGTCCTCCCCCTGTCTTTCCGCTCTACGGGGACAGTGCAAACCACCCTGAATCCAGCACATCTAGACTAATCAAACAGCCTTAAAGTCACCAAGACAGCTATAATTAGCATTCTGCGAGAAGGAAAAGGATCATTTGTCCAGGGTGGCCCACTATACCTTAATCTAGTTACAGTCTAATTGTATGGTCTCCGGCTCCTGTCACATATCTGATTTCTAAACCACTGTTGTGATGGCCCTGTTGTAAATATGGTGATTTTGTTGGACCCTGTGGGCGAGGCTGTGATTATGTTGTGTGAGGTGGGAGGCAGTGAGTGGGATTTTTTGAACAGGCTGCCTTAGTTTGCTCTAGTCAAACTGTACAGGATCATCATGAGACGCATTGCACTATATATGCAGTTAAGTGGATTGAAAACAGCCTGGAGGGTCTGAAATAAAACCTATCAAAAGCTCAAACACATGCAGGCGCAATGGCTATGGTCGGAATAAAACATACAGGCTACCATTTACTGAGTTTTGCACAGTATACGAAAATTTAGCAAAAGAGTTTAACAAAAAAGACATTTTGCAATGATAAACATTTCAAATAGTTAACATTAACAATTTGAGAACAAAGTATAATTTGCACAGTTTTACGTGATATGATAAGCGATTGTTAGATTTAATCAGCGCGATTTACTGCAATGTCAGAACCAGAACAAAAGTGGATGTTTCTTACTAGTTCAGATAACATTTTCCGGTGAAAATTATTATGTTGGTCATACTTCCAAAAAGTATAGTCTGTGATTCTGCATGCCAGTATAGTATTGTGGCTTGATTCTGTTGTATTGTGGCTTGATTCCGTTGTGTTGTGGCTTGATTCCGTTGTGTTGTGGCTTGATTCCGTTGTGTTGTGGCTTGATTCCGTTGTGTTGTGGCTTGATTCTGTTGTATTGTGGCTTGATTCTGTTGTGTTGTGGCTTGATTCCGTTGTGTTGTGGCTTGATTCCGTTGTGTTGTGGCTTGATTCCGTTGTGTTGTGGCTTGATTCCGTTGTGTTGTGGCTTGATTCTGTTGTGTTGTGGCTTGATTCCGTTGTGTTGTGGCTTGATTCTGTTGTATTGTGGCTTGATTCTGTTGTGTTGTGGCTTGATTCCGTTGTGTTGTGGCTTGATTCCGTTGTGTTGTGGCTTGATTCTGTTGTATTGTGGCTTGATTCTGTTGTGTTGTGGCTTGATTCCGTTGTGTTGTGGCTTGATTCCGTTGTGTTGTGGCTTGATTCCGTTGTGTTGTGGCTTGATTCTGTTGTATTGTGGCTTGATTCTGTTGTGTTGTGGCTTGATTCCGTTGTGTTGTGGCTTGATTCCGTTGTGTTGTAGCTTGATTTCAGTGTGTTATGGCTTGTTTTCGTTGTGTTAACTTGTGAACTTATGTTTGCTTTTTAAATTTTGTTTAAATTCTGGGTCACTTAAGTACCAGCATTTTTTAACATTTTGACAAAAGTTTCATGACACCCACAACAATTTTGTTGTATGCATATCTGAAGATGCATATATCAAAAGAAAGAACAGACCCTCTGCTTTTAAACAAAAACCCTGTTTTTTCTAGTTTCATGCATTTTTTTTTTTATCAATATTTGAATGTTGGTAAGTTTCATAAAAAAGGCAACATTTTGAGCAAAAAGCTGAGAAAACCGTGTTTTTGTCAAAGACTATGTCTGGACTGGATTCACAATGATGATCAAAACATAGATGGAGTACATCGAGTCCATCAACACCCCTAATGCTGGCACAGTCCTACAGCTCGTCCTGGTCGACATTTCATTCAGTAACGTTAGATAGCCATGCCGCGGTTCGCGTGAATGTGAGGGGGCTTTCACACTGGCAGTTTAGTTCGGAACGGGGAACGTTTCGCATGAAAAATCGCTGATGTGAACGCTGGCATGGGACCCGGGTGCGCACTGAGGTACCGAACCCGAGACTACCTGGAGGAAGTGGTCTGAGTTCGGTTGCTCCCGAACCGTGCCGTGGTTCGCGTGAATGTGAAAGCAGCACGGACTCGGGTGCGCACTTGTTCAGGAAGTAAAGTGACCTGCGCATGCGTTTTAGCGTATTGTGATGTATTCAGTTAAATAAAACACTTGTAAGGGATGATAGTGTTGATGATTTACCTTGGATACGAGCGAGTGTGAGCCTGCAGTGTATTCGTGCATTGCGCGTGAAATCTAGGGCACCAAATTTGGAAATCCACTGTCTCCTCAAAAGAGTCTGTTCGCAAGCAGCAGAAGGCCACCTTATGTGACACACGCACAGTAAACCTGTATTGTTCACTCAACTGCGCATAATAATAAAAAATAATAATAATTCATTACATTTATATAGCGCCTTTCTGGACACTCAAAGCGCTTCACATAGAGGGGGGAATCTCCTCAACCACCACCAATGTGCAGCATCCACCTGGATGATGCGACGGCAGCCATATTGCGCCAGAACGCCCAGCACACACCAGTTTACTGGTGGAGAGGAGACAGAGTGATGAAGCCAATTGGTATATATATATATATATATATGGGGATGATTAGGAGGCCATGATGGACAGAGGCCACTAGGCAAATTTGGCCAGGATGCCGGGGTTACACCCCTACTCTTTCGAAAGACATCCTGGGATTTTTTTGTGACCACAGAGAGTCAGGGCCTCGGTTTAACGTCTCATCCGAAGGACGGTGCTCTTTGACAGTATAGTGTCCCCGTCACTATACTGGGGCGTTAGGAGCCACACAGACCACAGGGTGAGCGCCCCCTGCTGGCCTCACTAACACCTCTTCCAGCAGATACCTGGTTTTCCCAGAAGGTCTCCCATCCAGGTACTAACCAGGCTCAACCCTGCTTAGCTTCAGTGGGCAACCAGTCTTGGGCTTCAGGGTGATATGGCTGCTGGCTAATAGCAGCGAATTAATAAAAAACACAATATTGACCCGTGTTCTGTTTTCTATCGTGCGCCGTGCACGTTTGCGCTGACGTAATATGCACGCAAACGCACCAGGGTTCGATAGAATCAAGTCGAGTGTGAAACCAGACCAACGCTGCGGGGGGCGCCGGGAACAAACGCGCTCGGGCTCGGACCGCAGCAAACGAGCACAGTGTAAAAGCCCCCTTAGACAGATTTGTGAACAATATTTGAGAGAAATAGGCCTTTTGTGTACATAGAAAAAGTCTTAGATCTCTGAGTTCAGCTCATGAAAAATGGGGGCAAAAACAATAGTGTTGCATTTATAATTTTGTTCAGTGTAAGTAAAGTTGATCATTTATTTTTTTAGGCATGCTCTGCTGTGCGAGGCAGCTCATGCCTGATCTCACATAAGCCCCATGTGTGTCAGAACCGCTAATGGTAGTGTTAGCGAGTGTTCCACATCAGTCACTTATGAGGTTTAATTTCAGTTAATATGTATGTGTATAATATGTAGATTAAGTCCAGTTTCTTAAATGAAGAACTATCTTTAGCTTGCCTTGAATAAATTATAGAACCACACAAAATGTTTCTTTTCATCTGGCACCAGAGTTTCAGTTTCTCTAGGGCTCTCTCAAAGAGAGAGAGAAAGAGAGAGCGAAACGGGGGATTACAGTGGGCTAAGTCTCTGCCATGCATTGAGTGCATAATCGCTGAGTGAGCGCGGGCCTGGGGAGCAGATGTCATATGGTTGAGGGGGTAAAGACTCAGGAATTATGTGGAACAACTGCAACACCATCAAACTAGAGAATGTGGGATATAGTAAGAGAAAAATACTGACACAGCAAGAGATATAGGGGATGCCCAGTGATCTGAGGAGAGTCGTGAGAGAGCAGTAAAGAGAAAGATAGAGAGAGAGAAATAAGGATTAAAAGGTATAGCCGATGAGGATTGTGGATTACTTCATGACAGGAACTATAAGGCCAAAGCTTCATGCTAAATGATGAAAGAGAAAGAGACACTTAGATTTTACGTAAGGTGTTGTGCTTATTTAATGGGGAAATTATAAAAAATTAAGTTCTATGAAAATGTTGATATATTTGGTTTTGGCGGAATAGATCTGCTCCGCTGCTGCTGTTATTACACTGTTAGCAAGTACGGGACTTGCTACTGCCAATAACTACACGACACGCTGTGGTGAGCAAGTAAGATATGCTGCTGAAGTAGAATATAGCGTACATGAATTACCTGTAACAAATCTATACAGGTGGAGCTGGGGAAGGTGGAGGGTTTTTGAAAGCGCGCTGCAAACTGCTACAGCAAATGCTAACCAAGTATTTTAAGGTTGAGCACACAAGCTCAATGGCTACTGATACAGCAGGATCCAATCAGCTGTGCCGTATAGAGAATGATGTGATTGCAAGCAGACTGAGTTAAGGACCTTTTAGCCTGCACCATCTAGAGTTTCATGACAGAACTTTGTATATATCTGCTTATGGACGAATTCTAAGGCAGGAGAATGCATTGAAACAAGAACTGTACTTGCTTGACGTGCGAGAACAAACAGGGCCGGCCCGCGGCATAGGCGGAATAGGCAAATGCTAGGGGCGCCACTCATCCATAGGGGCGCCAAAATGAGCGAACGAGGGATTTTTTTATACTAATACTATTTTAAAAACATTAATTCGTAATACTACTCCACAAAATCTTAACTAAGACCCCCGACTCCGGTTCGGCGCCTCAATCTCCCCCCGCCCAGCGAGTGAAGTGCGTCAGAAACAGAGCGCGCGCGCGATCAGTTTACTGTTGGCAATGTGTTGTGTAGCGTCGCATCCAGTGTAGACTGCATTGCTTTCGTTTGAGGGCACTTAACACACTCCATCACCCCCGTAGAGCCGGGCGGGCAGCTCGCGCCAGCTCGAGACACGTGAAAGTTTCCTGATTGTGACGGATGGCCGAATTTACATGACACGTTATAAAATAGCATTATAGTCTGCGATAGATACAGTGACAAAAAGAAGAGAAGAGGATAAAGGGGATAAAGACAGAGGTAAAGTGATGTAGGCCTTATGAATGAACAGTTTCTCTAATTGCATAGTTGTAAGATGCTATTTAATGGCAATTATTTTTACCTTAAACTTTAAGAAACAGTTGTTCTGAGTTCTCCAGTTCTGAGTTCTCCAGATGCCCCCGACAGTGTGATTTTGTAACAATTATGTCCGTTTTTTAGACGCATTTACTTTCACTTTTTTAAAATTAATGTTTTACTCTACAGTTGTGCTGTTTTGGGGGGGATATATGGCATTTTTAAAATGTATTTGCCAAAATTAGTAATGATATTTTTTTATAATGGTTTATTAAAAATAGCAACGTTTATGTAAAACCAGGTTAACCAGGGGCACCAGGGAAAATCTTGCCTAGGGCAGCAAATTGGTCAGGGCCGGCCCTGAGAACAAACCTCACTGGTTCTTGTGGAAGCTCAACCGTGCTTGCTTGAAGCATGAGATCCAAGTGCAAGCATGTTTGAGCTTCCACCAGAATCAATCAAGATACATTTATTTGTACAATTAATTATACAAGGTACCGTTTATCATATTTGATGAGTTCTGTGCATTGTTCAATGTTTATATGACACAACAGTGGAATAATCACGGAACCCATCTTACAGTAAAGATCGAGGGAGATTGCAATCAGGTCAGTAGAACTGTACTTCAACAGCATGAATCAACAATTGAAAGGTAGCTGAAAAGGAATCCCACAATTTCTTTCATCAAGCTGTGCTAGAAAAGTGTTTTTGAACGAGTCCTGATCCCCTTCTTCTACTAACACTTCTGAAGGGATGCTGATGTTCGTTATAAGGACTCAATGTTTGTCCCAGTTCTGCTTTAAGAGCTTTGTGTTTCTGAGTGACAGTGAGGGGAAAACGGTGTTTAGTATTGAATAGCTTCTGAGGAATGAAGTCAAAATAGACAATTTTTTTCTTGATACACATTTCTGGTTGCACTTTAAATAATTAATGAGAGCAAATAACTCCAAAGAAAAATGCTTAATCATAAATCAAATGTGCTGTAATAACTTGCTCTTCCTCTGAAATGAAGGCTATTGCTTAAAGTCAACTCATATCCATTCCAAATAGCAAATGGCATTTGTTTTAGCACACTATGTCTCCATTCTGGTATGCACATCTCACTGAATATCCTGTTTCACTCAGAAAGATATAATGAAACTAGAGTGGGCTGCAAACAGCCATTCACATTGGCTTTCACAAGTACAAGAGTCTTTCAATATAAACCTTTCTGAAGACAAAAAGCGAGAAGAATAAGAAAAGAGAATAGTAGTACCTTGATATGTTTGACTCCACAACTCACAAGCTTGCTTTGCTGATACAGGTCCCATGATATGTCAAATATCTTTATGAAACAGAAAAAGAAAAGTACAGTATGATGTATTATATTAGAAGTTATTTTAAGAACTCAGTGAAGTATATGCTGCCTTCAAGCCCTTGTTCAACGTTTGTAAATCGTAATTTTATTGGAATTAAAAGGTTGTGCTTGTTTAGCACTAGTGCACTAAAATGCAAATGAAGTGTAACGGATGTATACATTACTATTCTGAAGGATCATGTGACACTGAAGACTGGAGTAATGGCATCAGAAGAATACATTTTAAAATTAAAATAGAATGCAGTCAGTTCAAATTGTAATATTTCGCAATATTATTTTGGTTCATGTGCACCTGTTTCATAATTGTGATCATTCCGACGTAGGTTGAAGGCAGCTGGACTCTTGGTTACAACACACATGCAAGAGGTTGGTTGAGTAGTAAGAAAAAACAAGTTCTCAGGAGATTACGCAGAAATTACTGCATAAAATGGAATTTTATAGTGAAGTACTATTTAATCTTTTTGAACTATTTTTGTATTACAGAGTCAGAGAAATCAGGAAAGAAATGTGCAAATGTGTGTTTTGGCCCCAAGTATGTACTATCATTTGTTGCAGTGTTAATTTATATAAAATGAAATTAATTCTGTCAGGACCATTTCCAATTAGTTTACAGTTTGGATTAGCAATAGCCTTGCATGGATAAGAGCAGGGAGCGCATCGATATAACCCCCCGTGAACAGAACCAAAGCAACATTAATGATATCTGTTATAATGTTCTTGGAGACAATGACATTAGGGAATGTCAGACTAAATCCTGACTGTGGACCAGAGGAGGAGCTGGGGATGGTCGGTAATTTACTCCTCAGCAACACAATGAAAGCAGCTGAAGGATAACTGAAAAGGCAACTTGAATAGGAATGATGTGATAAGCATTGTATTTCCTTAAGTAGACATGGATCAGCTGAGCGTAACATATGACTTACTCAGTGCAGCCTGAATGTAACTAAATGACTAAAGAAAGGCTGCTAGAAATTGAGAGCACAAAAGAAACATTACACTGCCTGTCTACTGTGTCAAATGATGTGTGTGTGTTTGAGCTCTTACCCGGTCTGTATGACCAGGAGCAGCAGCCAGAACTTTCCCCCGTCTCCAGTCCCACACACAGATTGTGTTTTTAGAGTCCAAACCCACAGACACCAAACACTGTAAAGACAAGACAGAAAAGAAATAATATGGTAACTATAAAAAGTTGGCGAAATCAATATCAATATACTACTGACTCAGGGTAGTTAGTGTTATATTATTTCAATGTTTCATACACTCATACTGTTCCAAGTCAAAAATGACCTGCAGGCACTCGATTTGGAGCAGGATTGGACCTGAACACTGCAGGTAGGAAGCCCTCCTGAAGCAAGGTTGGCTACGCCTGCTGTAAACTGTTTATTAAACAAATGTAGAAATATGCTTGTGGCCAGATTGTCTATCAAAGTAGTCTATTTCGCGATCGATTGGCTTTAGGGAGGGTTTTGGGAGAGTTTCTTAGTTCACATGCTGATCAATTGTCATCATAATCATTGTTAGCCTAAAATGTCTTAAAGCTTGTTCACACCAAGTACGATAACTATGATGATAACTAACTATAAAGTTTTAATAATCATTGTAATTCATGAGAATAGCGAAGTCCACACCACAGCATTAACCAGTGTTTGGGAAAGTTACTATTAATATCAATGCGTTACAATATTGCGTTACTCTTGGGTCAGCGATGGCCTTGAAGTGAGTTTTAAGAGACATTCAAAATATCTAAAGTATATTTGTATTATTTAACATATTTAATTATTGCATTTTTGCATAATATTCTGAGTTTGCATTTCACTGTTTTTATTCATTTTGAGGAATACTGAATCTGTGTTTGTGCGTGCAGTGAGATGAGTAAATATTTAATCTAGAACTACAATAAGCATCATGTTCACACAGCGCACACAACAACGCATCTGCACTTACTACAGATTTCTCTCAATATGGAGACAAGAGAGTAGTCAGTCAATACAAAGTAAAGCATTACTAATTTGAAAAAGTAACTCAGATATTTTTGTAAATTTAAAAGTAATGTGTGACTACTTGATACTTGAAAAAGGTAATCTGATTTCATAACTCAAAAAAGTAATCTGATTACTTGTAATGTGATACATTGCCAACACTGGCTATAACGATAACGGCACAGAGAAACGATATCGTTGAAATCGCTTTTTTTCATGTTTTTTTTCCAGCTGATGAACAATAAAAACATTGGCAGCCAATCAGAATCCACCCGGCTTTAAAGACCTCGAGCATTTAAAGCTATTATTGATGTTGAGCATTTAAACAGTTATTTCAATATCGTCTGTTGGTGTGGATGCTAATATAGTTAACATTATAGTTAACTTATCTTTACAGTTATAATTATTGAACAGGCCTTTAACATTGTGACACATATATGAATCTGTTACCAATATACTTCCTGATAACTACTTGAACTAAAATTGCCAGAAGCATTTTTCTATTAAACTGTGCACAAATCATGTGTAATCTTCCCAAATGTTGTTTGCTAAAGGGACCTCATTAGTTCACCATCCCTTTGATGTGAGCATGTTGATTTCCCATCAAACCTGGTGCGCCAGTTTTCTTCTATGGTTGCACCACGCTGGCTCAGGCTAAAACAAAGTGCCTTCAGTCAATTATGGGATGCTAAACCTTTAATGAATTCGAGAAGAAAAGTGTTGCTTTAGACACCCCGGGTCTTTGAGACTGTGTCTTGCCGCTCATCTCTTTGCTGTTTCATCCATCCGTGTGAAATAAATGATGAGGCCAATTTCTTGCTGAAACTCTGCAAATCACTTTCTCAGCTCCGGTGAAGGGGGGGTTTGATAGGTTAATTCTCTTAGATAAAGTGAGAGTGAGCTAAGAAATGTGAAATGCCAATCTCAGAGGTAAACTTATTCATTCTATCACTCTATCATCTCCTCCAGTGAGGTGTTTTTGATAAATTGACACTGTAACCCAACTCTAATCTTCTTTGGCCTATTATTATTTAATGTTTAGAATTCAATATCACATTTACACTGAAACTATTACACTGCCAGTGGACTACATGACACAGTATTATTATTTGTGTTTTGGATCAAACCAGGCTAGCCTAGCTGAGGTTAATGTGCTCCCTGATGCTAAATAAATCAATATCCCAATATACTATTTGTCAGAATTGTTTTAGTCACATGTCACATTTGACAGTACTGCAGATTAAAATGTATGGATATTAATAACAGTAACATATTTAACTATATGGTTTCCAACTGGTTTCTATAAAACTGGGTAGTTAAAAATATACTTTTGTGATGCATATCTATTCTGAATAGTTTAACAGTTTCAATACGGATTTACCACAGTATTGATAAACCAAAACCATCTGCGATTTACTGCTCTCTTCTCTAAAACAGCAAATTGACACACACTGCAGTGTGTGTGTGTGTGTGTGCATTTGAATTAAACAAGTATATAGTCCATTGTGCTGCGTGTTTCAGAGCAAAGCATGTCTCTGTGTTCTTTTACACACACATACAGCTCATGGTCCATTGTTTAAGGGGGCTTTCACACTAGCACTTTTGGTGCGCACCCAGGTTCGAATGACGTCAGAGTTCGGTTCGTTTGGATGATGTGAACACTGTCTTCCGAACTCGGGTGCGCACCTGCGAAACGTACTCGGGTCCGCTTAAAAAGGTGGTCTGGGGTACGGTTCATGTGAACTCGGGTACGGTTCGCTGCTGATATGAACGCTATCGAACCAAACCGCGGAAGTGAACCGTTATTGATGTATGTGGTCGTCAGGACAGTCGGCTGTCGCACGCGCATCACTTTCTCTTTCGTGCGTGCGTGTGTGTATGTGTATATATACCTTGATGAAAAGCGGGATTGACGCACTGCAAGCAGAGAGATAATTTCTGCTTGCCTCCGCAAAAATTGTCTTCGGCGGACAGCCCGCTGTCTTTGAAACGTTTTCAGAATTTTTGCGGTAGACAGACGCAAGTGTGTTTCTGTATGTCTATGTTGAAAACAAAACCAAAGGTTAAAAAATAGAAGAACAAATGTCAACCGAGCAAGTCTCCATTTTGGGCGCCTTTTCATTCGCGGTTACCAAGCAACACCATTACGCCAGCTGCAGCCTGATGACGCAAGCGTACCGCGGCTCGGATAGAAATAATATAATGTGAACACAGTCCATCGGGGGAGGGGGGGAGCAATCGAACTCGGGTTCGGAACAGGCAATCGAACCAAGTGTGAAAGCGCCCAAGCATCTTAGAGCAACAAACTTAATGTTTGTGCTGTGAGAATGTGCATTTTGGAATGCAACCGTCACCAGTTATGGACAAATGATTTCACTAGATTTGTAACGAGAAGCATTTGTAAACCTGTTGTCACAGAAACTTAAAGGTCTGTTTAACTCTTGCAAGTATAGAAATTTAGATGTAAGTATTGTAATTTTAGTACTGTAAAAAATATTTATACCCTAATTCCTCAAATAAAGACCGGGGCCTTTATTTACCTGAACTGCAGATGGTAGCCGGCTTTTATTTGAAGCAGGCTTTTATTAGAGGCCGGCCTTTATTTCTAATTCGCGATCCCCGCCCGCCCGCCAGCCAAGTTTCCATGGTGACGCGTCATGCTTGGCACGTGTTCACCACGGCCAAAATAGCGCTGTATGACAGATGTAGCGCTTTTATTTCTAAATATTAACAAACTTGTGTAAGCGAGGCGGCCTACAAACTCCTTATTACTCCTAATATAATAATAACAAAAAGAAAAATAAGAATAAAGCCTAATTCTAACGGGACAGGTTTTCTAAACAACGTTTGAGTTGTAATTCTTATCACTGGACGTCTGTGATTTCATGTACCAATTCGGACGGGACTAACATCTCTGTGTTTATCACAGAGGGAATGTGTGCTTTCTAGACGTGGCAGTAACAGAAGGCCATGTGTTGTGCGTGCATCACATATATGTCTTTTAATTTATTATTTGTTTTTATGAATTTATTTTATTATAAAAAAAAAAAAAAACATTTAAGTAAACTTCAGATTTATAGCAGTGGCTGTTTAAAATAAGTGAGCAGAGAAATCTAGGCAAGTAGCTTACTCTTACCTGACACTGATTTTAAAATGGGCAATCTTCTTCGCGGTTTCCGTGATTTGGCTCTATTTATTAATTGTATATGTTATTCTTTCATCGGATACCATCCATATTGAAACGAAATTAAAGCATGCTGAAGATTGGTGCACAAACGGTCGCTCAGGTAGGTCAAAAACACACGAGGAGAAGCGTTAGGATAATACAAGATCGGCAATCAGAGACATTCGCATTCGGACGGGATTAGATTTCTCAGAGGACCGTTGAGTTTGACGAAAAACAGTAGGTCATTTGCGCTGGAATTTTTACAGAGGTCGTGTGAGAAAAACACAGACTTGGCAGATTCGGACGGGATTAAAATCACAAATTACATCTGTGAATTTGTGAAACATGAATTTCTCAAACGATCCCCTGGCAAACTAGTCCTGTCCGAATAGGGCTTAAGATAATACTTTGTCTGTTTTTTCTCTTTCAACGAAGCCACAGCAGAACTGTTGCAACACGGCAGTGGTGTTTTGTTCCTGAATGTTCCAGTGTTTTAGTGGGGTAAATGATTCAAGGTCTCATTCATTAAAGGGTTAGTTCACCCAAAAATCAAAATTAAGTCATTAATTACTCACCCCCATGCTACCAACCCCGTAAGACCTTCGTTCGTCTTCGGAACACAAATGAAGATATTTATGATTAAATCTGAGAGGTTGATCACTCCTCGGCTCCCTAAGGGAATGACACCGGACGGCCCAGAAAGTCATTAAAGAAAATGTTTAAATATTCCATGTCGCAACAGTGGCTCAACTATAAGTTTATCAAGCGACGAGAATACTTTTTGTGCGAAAAAACAAACAAAAATAACAACTTTATTCGACTATTCCTTTTCTTCCTTGTAGGCCTGAAACGAGACTTCAAGAGATTTCCACGACGCATGCGCGAGAACTGAACTGAAGTAGTTGAAGGAGATCGCAATTCTCGCGCATGCGTCGTGGAAATCTCTTGAAGTCTCGTTTCATTTTTGGGTGAACTAACCCTTTAAGATCCTGAATTAACCAGCATTTTAAATGAACTGCTTAAGTGAATTATTCAATGACTTATCCATAAAGACAGTCATTTGTTTTGTTCCTGAATAAAAGAGCATTTTTTAATCGATTCAATGAATGATTCTGTTTCTTGAATTTGCAAATACAGATACAAACATTGAAAGTCTCAGAGCTGTTGACTCTTGCACTCTTGGAATGCTGTTCAGAAACCAATCAGATTTGAGGTCTATAACTAAAATGAGCAATGAAAATGAGAAAACAATGCTTGACTTGGTCTAGATGGAGCAGTTCAAGCAGCATCAATAGCTTTACAAAAAGTGCTGAAAAAAATGGGCAGCAGTTCTATTGAACACTGTTTAAGTATAGCCATCCAGAAAGTGCAGCATGCACATATTAGAATATGATGGAAGTTTCTAAAGCCATTAACTTATAGCCATTGTCAACCCTCACAATGCAATGTCACATTCAATAAGGGAAAAGTTTGGTTATGTTCCCTGAGTTTTTCATTTGATGTGATGTGATCACTGAGGATTTTGTGTGTTGTTTCTGTCAAGGTGATAACCAGCATCTCCGGCAGACACACAGTTATACAGTCTCACACCTACTGTCACACTGTGGGACTCACACCGTTGGTGTGTTCACAGATCTGACTACCAACTAATAATAAACCTCACAGCACCTCATACTGAGAGATGAATCTTATGAGTTGTTAACAATGTCAACTCCTTGGTAAAGAAGTGATATCTTTTTTATTGCAGTAAGTTATTGCTCTGAACACTCACCTGTCCATCAAGGTCGAAGGCGAGACAGGCGATACCGTGTGTGTGCATGTCCTTCAGTATGGACACTGTCTGCACAGTGTACGAGTCCCACACACAGATATACGGCTCCTTTCCAACCTGTCCTGTGGCCACCAGAACTCGCTCTGGATGCAGGGCTAAACTGTGGAAAGAGAAAGACAATGAGGTTAGGAGGATATCTAAAGGCTGATTAACTGACAATATTTGCCTGGCAAAACAAATTCTACACAAGTATGTGAACGCAAACACTTTTCCAAATATATCAGCTAATCACTATTTGAACCATAAATTCTGTCAGGACCACTATCGTCAAATGCGGGATAGACCATTTAATTAGCATATAGTTCGGATTGGCGGTATGGTTCTGTTCTGGGCAAGAACTCCCGGTGCATCCATGCAGCCTAGCATGGATAAGAGCAGGGAGAGCAGCAATAACCCCCCTTAGGGTAAACAGAACAGAACCAACAAGAATGTATTGCAGATATCATTAATGTCAATATTTTAATGTACAACATAATTCGAGAATATAGTCTGATTCAAAGGGGAATCAGAATACCAAATCCTGACTGGACGAGAGTAGGAGCTGGGGATGGAGGAGGGTTATTAGCTCCTGAGAAACACAACAGCTGCTGATAATACTGAAGGAGCTTATATATGATAGACATCAGGACTCCAGACTAACTTTTCCACTGGTTGCACTGGTGCTACCAACTTTCTCAGTTGGTCGCACCAGCATATGATTTGGTCGCACCTTCCTTTTTTTTTGCTACATGCCATGGGATTAATCAATGCATGCTGATGAATAGTGGTTTTAATATACCAAACCAAGTAAAGGCTTTCTGGGTTTCAGCATAAATACCTGTAATTTATTATATAAAAACACATGTAATATTTGGTAATTATCATGGCCAAATTTCAGGATTTTGGACAGTAATTTTAGTCTGTAATTTTAAGCATTTTACATTTGAATTATATACAATCTATCTATCTATCTATCTATCTATCTATCTATCTATCTATCTATCTATCTATCTATCTATCTATCTTTTATCTTTCTATCTGTCTGTCTATTATCATCTTTCTACCTTTTAAAAATCATTAAACATTCAAATGTATGCATTACATTTGAAAAGATTACAGTATTATAATACGCTGATACAGATTTTTCGTTATCAAAGTTTATAGTTGTAACAAAAATCAGAAATCTCACACTCCTTACCTTCTGCATTTGATAATAATTTCCTTTACTCTCATCTAACCGCTGAGAGACGTAGGAAGGGGCTCGGGTGAGACCTTTTCATTTTTATATGCCTTAAAGGGTTAGTTCGCCCATTTAAGACATGAAGTTGTATGCAATCCTTACCAGCACTATAGTGCATACACACTGACCCACTCTGTAGTCACCTCCCTGGTCAGAGTTCTGGCCGCTGGAAGTTTTTCAAGAAAGTACTCCCGGTTAGTTTCCGGGGCCTCAAAACTGCGTTTTTTTGCGGCCAGAACTCTGACCAGGGAGGTGACTACAGAGTGGGTCAGTGTGTATGCACTATAGTGCTGGTGAGGATTGCATACAACTTCATATCTTAAATGGGCGAACTAACCCTTTACATTTACATTTACATTTATTCATTTAGCTGACGCTTTTATCCAAAGCGACTTACAATTGCTATATATGTCAGAGGTCGCACGCCTCTGGAGCAACTAGGGGTTAAGTGTCTTGCTCAGGGACACAATGGTGTCTCACAGTGGATTCGAACCCGGGTCTCTCACACCATAGGTCTGTGTCTCATCCACTGCGCCATCACCACCATCACCACTGCGCCATCACCTTTAATTCCTGAATTCGTGGCGCGTTTCACCATCAATGTGCAATGCGCGTGACGTCTACGTTCGTCAATAAATAAACTGCAAGTGTCTTGCGGAAGAACACTGTAGCCGGAGCTACTTCTCTCCGTTAATGTCTATGGCGAGTCACGCAGGCACTGGGCAACTCCGCAACCGAGTCGACCCCGGGATAAAATAGTCCGAATATAAACGCTTATTATTATAGGCGTACCGTAGTGATTCAGGATAAGTCAAAAACACGGTTTGGAAAATGGATTGATGATGTACTCGTTCATTTTGAACATAAGTTACGGACTGTAGCTGCTGATACAACGGCATTCTGTTGCGCGAGCGTCCACTCGCACAAATGCGACCACATACAATTTTTACTCGCACATTCTCAAAAAATGGTCGCATATGCGACCAATTTGGTCGCAGTCTGGAACCCTGGACATGGTATTCCTACAAGTAGACGTGGATCAGCTGAGAGTCAGAACTGACGCTACGCTTGATTATTATTGCCTGCAAACTTATTCTATACATGAACTAAAAGAGGGCTGCAGGGATATCATATATTTGCAGGCCAAAACCCCAAAACATTTTACCATTTTAGTACAAAAATATGGATATTTTTCTTACACTAACGCATCACTTTACTTCAGAAGGTCTTTATTAACCCCCGGAGACGCGTGGAGCACTTTAATAATGAATAGATGCGCTTTGACGGACCCAAAGACATACAGCTATTCACTGCCATTATCAAGCTCGGAAGAGCCCGGACATTTTTTTATATAACTCCGATTGTATTCGTCTGAAAGAATAATGGCATATACACCTAGGATGGCTTAAATCATGGGCTAATTTTTGGGTAAACTATCCCTTTGAGAATTTACAACAGGAAAGAATACTTGTAATGCACTGGCCAAAATTCACTAACTGGCCATTCTGCCAATGTTACACAAAAATACATCATTAAATATTTGGTGATATTATACAGATAACTGATTTAGAAAAATGAGATTGTGGACAGCTACAATAAGATGAGCTATTACTGCTTATCATTTCCCACAGTCAGGAGTGAAAGTGAGAGAAAGGCTTTTAGTTATCAGAGACCCATGAAGAGATAACCGGAAGAAAACACTGTCTTCTGCAATCTAAGACTCATGAAACCGAGGCTCAGATAAAGACTGTCAACACAGCATGTTTTGTGTGTTTTAGATGTAAATGTAGTCGATATTTATTCTATTCCTTCTCTTTTTAAAAAAAATTATTCATTTTCATCCCACAGCATGTAGCATTATCCATAATAATGCCCTGGTGCAGAAATAGGTGGAAAAATCAGGTCATCGCTGTTCATGTAGCAGTATTCACTCTCACCGTCACACTAGTTCACTAAATTCATTCAGGCTTGCCTTCACACGCCCTAGGAAATCCCAGAGGCGTCCAAATGTTGCGTAACATCTGTCCAGCTTTACTACGGTCTCTCGCTCTCTCTCTCCGTCACGCACATATATACTCTTTTTGATTTTTATCAGCAGTGTAAGGAGCCGTTCACGCAGAACACGTTTTTGCGTTCCACTGCACTGTTTTTCCATTGTTTTTTTTATGTAAATATGGGCTGGACATTTGTTTGACCATTGCACCCAAGCCTCTAAAATGTAGCACGTTTAAGTAAAAAGAAGTTCAACTATTAAAACATGTGTTTACACTTTATTTTGATAGCCCACTTTAGCATTCAACTAACTATAAGTAACTTTGCAACTACATGTCAACTAACTCTCATTAGAGTATTAGTAGACTGTTAGGTTAGGGTTAGGGTTAGTAGAACAAGTTGACATACTTACTTGCAAAGTTACTTATAGTCAGAAATGTCTGTTGGGGAGTATCAAAGTAAAGAGTTAGCAGATTACAGAAAGTCTACTAATACTCTAATGACTGCTAGTTGACATGTAATTCGCCTTTGGCTAAGCCCTGCCCACCTTAGTTACTGTTGCTACGTCCGACAAACAAACTTCATCTGGGCTTTGGTATCAACATGGCTTATGCTGTGACAGAACTTCCTGCTGAAATTTTATCAAACTTTTATAAAGCAGCAAATAAAGTGTCCGATAGAAGTAGGCAAAAGGGGCTGCAATATACGTTCGAAGGCTATATTCACGACATACAGGTGAAACGCAAGGAACAACAAGGCATCCAAATAGAGGCAAAAGCATACCGGTCACAGTCAAAAAATGAACTACCGCATATCCTACTAATCGAGACGGAGGCTGGGACTAACAATAGAGCAACACTGTTCATGCAAAGCTGGGTAGGTCTCTATTCACTTCTATAATCGTTATTGCAAAGCAAACGGACTACGCGAGTATAACGTTGTATTTATTAGCAGCGTGTGCTAGACGACACTTGTCAGGATTTGACTTCGGTTTGGGAAGGGAAAAAAACGGACACCCCCCTCCAACCTCTCTGGGAAATATCTGTGTTACAAATGCCCCAGGCACAACATTTAACCATATTTTTGATAAAACTACGACGGTAATAGCCGGCCGCGACCAAAAATATGAGACGCCTGTGTTAAAGTCAATGGACCTCTGTGGGAGCTCGTTCTTGGCTGCGCTGTGATTGGTCAATCTACATTCTAGGGTGTGGCTTAGCCAAAGGCGAATTGCAAAGTTACTTACAGTATAGAGGGAATGCATTAACGTCACTTCCCCGCCGGAACACGCCCCCCTCAGCCGGACTGAGTGGCAAAAGAGCTGCTGCGAGACTGGAGTTAATAGGGGAAACTGCGAAAACGCGAGTAAAACAAACTATTATCAGTTTAAACTAAAAGTTGGACTCGATATAGTGTTCCTTACAACTTATCAAAGATCCAGTGATCCATGGATATTGACATGCAGCCAGGAATCGTGTTTCCTGACATTTATATGTGCCTGATTTCGACGCCGGGGAAATAAATTAAGAAAATTTGCCTGTAAACTTTTTATATAAATACAATATAGATAGGTCTAAATCCGAGTGATCACTTACATTAATGTTATACTGTATATCATCATATCGTCCCCGTATAGTTTTTGGTCAGTGTTTATTTAAAAACATCCAATTATGCAGAATATAGTCTGTTTTGTAGCTTTTTGCAGTCTGTAAAAATATACAGTACCTCAGATGTCTGGTCAAATCTAGTTGTACAGTCAATCGCAAAGCTCTTTCCCGTTGTAGATGTGTTTTGTGTGTTTTTCACGGCATTCACGCTGAAAACAAATGCTGCCGCTCAGTCTTTTTGCCACTTGTGGGCGCGACCGCATTCACTCCGGCCGACGGTGACGTCATGCGCATACCCTCTATAGATAGTAGAATGTCTTAAGTGGAAATAAAGTGTTACCAAATGTGTATCTTAGACTATGTTTTGTCCCGTTCCACAGCCCTGTGTCTCTCGTTCTGTGTGAATAGCCCCTAAACATGTTTTTGCGGTAAAAAGCATGAGACGCAGGGCAGAGGAATGAAAACAGGTCTAACTTCTTTTAACTCGAGTGCTGCAGTTTTAGAATGTCATGTTTACGAGACACTTTAAAATATAAGACACGTGCACAATGGTCAAAGACGTCTGTCTAACATGTTAAAAACATGCTGGCCAGCAACTTTTTTTTAAATGCTGGTGGGAAAGAGTTAATATTCGTATAGTCGGACAGAAAATTCTGCAATAATTTCACACAGATTTTTCACCAAAATCTTTGCCATGCGCATTAAATGCGTATTGGTTTTCCATTCACACTAGGTCGTATTTATCTAAAAATATTAACTAAATTTCATGCAGTATTAAGTGTCCATTTCATCACTTCTTTCTACTTTTTTTTTCCAATTATATATTGTAGACCAGGGGTGCCCAATCCTGCTCCTGGCGATCGACTGTCCTGCACATTTCATCTCCAACCCTAATCAAACACCAGGGTTGTGGACTCGAGTCGCATGACTTGGACTTGACTTGGACTCGAGTCCCAAATTTGATGACTTGCGACTCGACTTGACATATTCAAAGATGACTTGCGACTCGACTTAGACTTTGACAACAATGACTCGCGACTTGAGCCCTGTGACTTGAAAAGACTTGACCTACCTTCTAAAACCACAGATCAGAGTTGCAATAATCACTGACTGTAGTATAGCACTGTATCATCGACGCATGATCACAGCGCTGATTAGCGCTGTTTTCGCACGTTTGGCACTGAGCCAGAAAGCGCGTGATGGAGTGTGTTCAGCAGCGCGAGTCAGTTGTCATTTATTATCACACGTTCAGACAGTTTTCAACCAAATAATGTTTTCTTTTTTCTTTTTCAGGCATTTAAATACACAAGTACTAGCGAACCATTTATAATTTGAGAAAAAAAAACACACTGATATCTAAGTAAGCGGAAATAATAAACCTTTCAAATGTAATTTTGAGACATGTTATTTTCCCCCCACAACAAACGCACATTTTACCCTATAGGTAACTATAAAGTCTTCTCCCTGTTCACCAGCCACTCACTTTCATGTCTTTCGGGAGAAATGGATGGATTTACGTTACGTTTTGTAACGTAACGTAGCCCCAAAAAGTGCCACGTGGCGCTTGATACGTCGCCATAGAAATAGGAATGTTCTAGTACAATTACTGTCGCGTTAACAAAATAATTTAACCAGGGACTCAATATTTTACTTAATTTTACTTAACTTAATGTGTAGCAAATCACGATTAATTTTCCCAATGAACAGTTACTTTTATTTTTTTTATTTTTAAATCTGCATTGCCACAATAAATTTGATAATATTATATATTATTATATTATATCATATTTTAAAAGCCTTTCTGATGTAAATTAGTATACATTTCATTTACTATAGTAATTAACACTGAGACAGTAATTTGTGCAAAAAGCACTAATGACTTGTTTAAGACTTGAAGCTTAAACTCGAGGACTTGCAACTTGACTTGGACTTGTCTGTCTTGACTCGGGACTTGACTTGGGACTTGTCTGTCTTGACTCGGGACTTGACTTGGGACTTGAATGCAAAGACTCGAGACTTACTTGTGACTTGCAAAACAATGCAAGAGACTTGGTCTCACCTCTGTCAAACACACCTGAAGCAACCAATTAAGGTCTTTAGGATGCGTGATTTTTTCCCCCAAACCACTTCAGTGGAAATCCCGCCCTGCAGCTGATTCTAAAGTTTTCATTGGTCATGTCAATCACTGTACTGATTGCCTACACCAAACACTGATCCCTAAACCTACCCGTCACTGTAACCTAAACCAATGAAATCGGCTGCAGGGCGGGATTTCCGCTGAAGTGGTTTGGGGAAAAAAAATCACGCCTTTAGGATCACTTGAAAATTAAAGGCAGGTGTGTTTGCTTAGGGTTGGAGCAGAGAATGTCTAATTGAAGAGAATTGGCACTGTCTGGTTACTTCCGGTTTCTGGACTGGCTGCAGTAACACGTCTCTGTCGATGCGGGGGCGCTCGCAGGCGAGTGCAGAATGAATGGGAGTCTATGGGGTTTCACCCCCAGAAATCCACTTTTCTCAGGATGTAATTTTTTGTCAAGTAATTTGAAAGTTGCATTCAAAAGAGAGGGCTAAGATAATACACTCAGCTGAAAATTGCATTTTTAAGTTCACTTATCTGTTCTAAAAATCCGTTCAAAAATGTGATGACGTCACATAATAGCAGAATGCTAGCGTGTGCCAACAAATGGCCTAACCTGTAAGACATCGAAAGGACAGAAGTACTCGTTCATTCGACTTTTGGCCTATAATCTATATTGAACTTGCGGAATCAACAATAAAATCTATGTTGATTCAACGACAAGCAGGAGAAAGAGATACATTTAGCCGTTTAGCCCCATAGACTCCCATTCATTCTGCACTCGCCCGCGATCACCTCCAGTGGAATTCTAATGGAACTGCAACCAAGATGATACACAATGGGGCTAATAGGAAGTGCCAAGGCTCTCCGTTAGACGGGCTATGCTTGGAGATGAACAGTGCAGGACAGTCGATCGACAGGAGCAGGATTGGGCACCCCTGCTGTAGACTATTGAATGCTAATGATAGGAAGACATAATCTTGACATAACTGGGAAAGCAGCAGCCTTCTTTGTTATAAATGGTCAGAATAATGTATTCATTTAGGTTGAGATGGCTATTTATAAGCACTTGTCTGACATGGCTGCATGTGCAATACAATGTGCCATAAATGTAGCAATGTAGCGTTTTGTCTTGCTGCATCACTCCTTGTTGGAAATAATAGCTCATTACCGGAAAAGCTAGACCAATGTGAAAACATGAGCTACTGTCACGCAACTGTTGCTACTTTCAGCCGTTTGAAACTTTGAAAAGCAAAGGTGACTTGGGATGGATAGAATGAGGGTTTTTTTATAAAGCCAGTAAACTATGTAAGGGAACTTTTGTTTGGAGCTCAATGAAAAAACATTTCCTTTGCCCTGTTTGAACCCACTCTCATTGTCTGAGACACAATCTCACCAACAATTTAACATTGACTATCTGTCAAAATGTCTCGCTGTTCTCGAGGGCGTTCTGGTGCCTGTCTCCTGCTCTTGACGGTGTGTGTGTTTATATTCAGCAAGAGTTTCCAGCTCCCACAGTCTGAGCCTTCAGATTTCAGCTTTTTAAGCCTGCCAGGGTGATTCTGCTTGGCACGGAGGAGGAGTGACTACATTAAACCCCTCAGGGAGCCGTAGCGCTCATGAACATCGCTGTGTGTTTGCCTTGTCTGTCTTTTTTAATCTGTCTCTCTTGCTCCCAGAATCGCTTTTCTCACATACCTGTTCCCTCTTTCTACATCAGTAATTCTCATCCAGGGCTACAAGTACTTTGTTAAAGCTATAAAATTCAAATTATGACTTTCAAAATAAAAGTATTAGCACCGTCATAAGAGGTAAATAAATCCTATCCTCAAGATTAAAAAATATATATAATAATACAAATTTCACTATTTATTTTTTCATTAATTTCATTTTAAATAAATTTAAATAAATAACTTTAATCTAATCAGTTCCTCACCTATTTTTCCTAACCTTAGTGCTGCTATGTGTCAGTTGCCTTCATAGTTGGATTTCTGTGAACTGCTAGAAGTGTTTTATGTCAATGCCACAATAAGGGGAAATGGGAAATATGGTTTGAGTGGAATAAGAATGTTCCTTTTTTTTTATTCTTGTTACATAGTGGATTTTCTGCACATTTGTTATAAATGGCAATAAATAAAGTATTATATATATTATATCCAGTTCCTTATAAAGACCAGTATATAAAGAGTAGTGTTATTTTAGTATTTTAGTATTATTTTATAAATTAAAATAATAATTATAATATTATATTATTTATTCATATTTTGAATTGCTTTTACTTTTATAGATTTTTACTTTTCTGCATATTTGTTATAAATGGCAATAAATAAAGTATTATATTATATGCAGTTCCTTATAAAGACAACTATATAAAGAGCAGTGTTTTTTTAGTATTTTAGTATTATTTTATAAATTAAAATAATAATTATAATATTATAGTATTTATTCATATTTTGAATAGCTTTTACTTTTATATTTTCCATTTTCATTTTAGTTTTTTTTTCATTTAAGTATTTTTGTTGTGTTTTTGTAATTTGTATTCGTTTTTTATATTTATATTTAATTTGTTTTTATTTCTTAACTGATTTTATTTCAGCTAATTGCCAAGTTTTTTTTAATTATCTAATATTTGCATTCTATTTCAGTTAACAAAATACATTTTTAATAGATTTAGTTTTACTTAGCAATAACAAAACTGATAAAGACTCCAGACAGAGGTACATTTACCTAATGTTACCCTATTTACATAGCATCAATGTGAAACGTAAAAGCCATTCAAATCAATATCAAACAAACAAAATGTAGCTATAAAATAACAGATGAAATATTGCTGAAAGAAAGCTACTTAGTGAGTCTTTTTCACCCACAGCACTGACTAAAATCATTCTAATAATGACTATAATATTACTGATCATGCAAAATGACTTTCAGTATTAATCAAAAGCACCACATTTTTACACTACATTGTTTTATGTTAAGATCAGTTGTGTTGAGACCAGTTAAAAGCAGTTCCTCTCAAATCTGTTCTGCTGTGTGGCTTCCTACATTTCCCTGCAGTGATCGAACCCTCGAGCCAGTCGCCAGTCCTTCTTCTCTCTGTGGATTACATAATCTCACACAACTGAATATAGAGCAAAA
This sequence comes from Tiaroga cobitis, assembly GCA_030578255.1. Lineage (NCBI taxonomy): Eukaryota > Metazoa > Chordata > Actinopteri > Cypriniformes > Leuciscidae > Tiaroga > Tiaroga cobitis. The sequence continues at coordinate 5,849,174 of CM060607.1, forward strand.
GCACTGGGCCTCAGCACAACTCTCCATCACAGCAAAACCTTTCTCTCAATATGAACGCAAAATGATTTCTTGTGTCAAAGAGATAAATAATTGATGCAATTTGTTTCCAAGCAGGAGAAACCCACACGGGGTTCAGAGAGGTTTAAAAAATCATTCAGATGACTTTCAGGAAGAAGGATTACTTTTGGCTCTCTGCCTTCTTAGAGGAATCAACAATATATTCTGCTCATTGCATCATGTATTTCTATAAATTGTCTGCGTTATTTTAGCTTCTAATTCACTTCAGGAATTACGCAAATTTGGTAGTAGTGAAAGTTGCCACATTTTTGTCTGGATCCTGCAAAGTGTTAGCCTTAGCTCCGCCCTCCTACGTACTTCCGCTCAATTTTCATGTTCCTTCAGTATTATGTCTGAGATTGTGCTGTATTCTTTGGTTTTCTCCGGTCAATTTTTTACCAATCAGCCAATCAGCGAACAGAGGTAGTGGCTGAGAACGATGACGTTGATGTCGTGTGCTAGTTTGAGTCGTCATACGTCACGACCAAACGTTAGCGATTGGTTATGGCAGATCCAGAGTGACTCTGGGCAGATCCAATAGTTTTAGACTTCAACAGAGTACCCGCCTACAAGCAAGTTAACGCTTGTCAATGGAGCGATGCCAGACTCTATGTACAAATGAAATGTACGAGAGTCTGGTGGGACCAGGCTAGCAAAGTGTAACTAACTACGGGTCCACAAAATTTTTTAGAAGAACTTAGGGCCAGATTTACTAAATGGTAAATGTTTACTAAATTTACTAAACGGCGCGTGATCTACTGAGGACGCACAAATTAAAGAACGCAGACACAGCCGGATCATTTCCATGATGACCAACACAATCTACTAAGAGCAGCGCAAATTAGCGTCTGGTTTAAGACCTGCTGTTTTTGGCCAGTAAATAATGGTGCCAGTAAAACCAGTAAATTGACTAGTAGCACAAACCTTAGTAAATCAGCTTGCATGATTTAAATGATTTAAATACACTCCTCCCATTCATTTTGAGTCTGAAAGGGAAAATTCTACAAATTACTACAAATATCCCTGTCCACGCCTTTACAGTACAAATTTTTCACTGCGTGTCTTTAGTAAATCCTGACAGTAGTTTTTTAAAGCCAAAAGAGGGTTTGCGCTGGCGTAAGCTGTTAGTAAATCTGGCTCTTAATATTTTTCTCACAAAATATAAATGGGTATAAAACTCACCATGAAATCAAAATGAACAAATCTTTTTTTTTGTATGGAATGTTGCAGTGTTTATAATAAATGATTTATCTGTGAACATAATTATTTTCTTTTATTCATATGCCCTTGTAATCTTTAATCAAAAACATGAATTTCCCCTCCCTCTTGCAACGACATCTCTTCTCTGATGAACAAAATCAAGTCCTGTCCTACATTTTTTCTCATTTGAGAAGCCATGTCACTCTGATATAAAACAGAGGAAAACTCTGGTGTCCTGCTGACTGATTTAGCCGCTGCTCCGTTACTTTCATTTATTGATTTACTTATTTATTATTGCTTTATATTATTGCCTGTCCAATGCATACAAGTTATTCCTGAGTTTGGCTTTCAATTGTGACCAGTGGATTGTAAAAATAAACGTTATAGCTTGATAAAAATTAAATCGATAGCCTAATAAATCATGGATTCGCTAGTGTTGTCTGCAACACTATTTACCTAATCTCCAGCGAAGGGCTTCTGCACACACAAAGAGAAAAGCCCTGCATGAACACACAGAGTAATAAAGTGAGCGGCTTTTCCTGATGGATCTTATAAGATGGATTTCTGTGTGTGAGGTTACAAACGTTTGTTCCTTTTCTACGTGCGTTTCTCAAAAATGAACTTAACAGGAACGCGCAAGTACGCGCTGAAGTGCTGAAACGTCAATCACTCATCACTGTAACCTCTTTACGTTATTGTAATGTTATTTACCTGACCATAAGATGATTAAAGTTTATTTTAATCCATGCTGATGACGCTCGTTGAAACGGTAGGCAAGTCTAAATGCGGAAGAAACCGTGCAAAAGTCCATAGCACGTAGAAGCGTGGATTCAAAGAACTTAGAAAATGTGAAATAATATTGTCCGAGAATTGAAAAGAATTCAGTTTAAAAGAATTCGGGTCTTCTCTGGTCCATTCGGAAAAAGCACATTTATTTTAAACTACCCAAGACCGGAGGCCAATACCGAACCTGATCCGTGTCCGAGGCACTCATCGAAGTTTTGAACCCAAACCTGCTCGGATCTCGGGTCGGACCTCGGGTTTTCCGATTCAAGTGGACCCGTGAAGACCTCTATTTTGGGGTTCCTCGGAAAAAGTTTATAAAACCCCTAGTGTACATGATCATAGAAGCAGTTACTAGTGTAATGATGATCAAATGACAAAGAAGAGAATTATAACCAGGCATATATTCAGACAAGTAAGCTACACTGTAAAAAATAATCGTGATTTTAACGGTAAAAGACTACAGTGCAAAACTGTTAATTGGTTAACAGAAAGTTTCTGTACTATATACGGTAAATAACTGTGATAGGTCTCATGGTACATTTAATGTAATTTTACTGTAAAATAGCGTTAAATTTACAGTTTGTGAAAGTTAAAAAAAAAAGAACAACTCATTGTATAATTTACAGTGAAAAACCGTAAATTGACATTCCCACAATTCCCTGTGTGACTTCACATTTTATGTATTTTTGTTGAAATAACTATGTTTCCTCATAGTTTTCTTGTTTTTTTTTCTAATCAGTTACAGTACATTAGGGTTTTATGTTACATTTAATGTTGTTAAATTAATGTTTATTGCATTTTGTAAATTTCATGTGTTTTACCATGATGGTGTTTAATGTTTGTGTGAATGACACTGTGCAGCTTCTTTATATAAGTATTGACCTTCTTGTGGAAGAGCGGCTTGTGATGAGCTTTGATTGATCATGTGACTCATCACTACTGTGATGATTGTTAGTTGTCAGTGTATTACAATGGTACAAAACAGATATCAATACTTCAATAGGTTGGTAAATTAACATTATATCAGATAATGAAATACGGTTTATTACTGTAAATTTTAAGTTAAGTCTGTAAAACCAATAACGTTGCTACCGTATTTTTGCCGGTAAAGTTCTGGCAACCACATCTGCCATTTTTTTACCATAAAAATTACGGTTTTATTTTTTACAGTGTAGAACGTGATCAACTGCTTCTTTCACAACCTGGTACTTAAGCCCGGGACACACCAAGCCGACGTCAAAGAACTAGCGGTGACGAAAGCTGACTGTGTCTTCGCCTCGGCTGCGTCTCGGCCAGAAATCTTCGCTTGAACACACCAAAAGGAAGAAAGGCGACTGTCAACTATCCCGTGTGTTCTATCAGTAAATATCAGTAAATATCAGTCTGTATCCGCAGGGATCAATAGTTTATTTTCGTCATTCAAAATGGGAAACCAAAACTGCAAGGACTGCAAATATATAAACCGTAAACAAAGCAGCGCTTGCTTACCATTTAGAATATCAATCACGCTGATCACTTTCTTCATTCCAGTGGCTCATGTTATCATGAAAATATTCGTGCATTCGATTGCTTAGGTAAGATGATGTAAAACAGCCTTTTATCTGTGTCGCCTTGACTTCTTTTCTCGCTTTCATCACTTTCGCTTTTATTCTCGTGCGCTGACTTGTTCGCTAAGCCGAACAGCCAATCAGAGTTCCCGATTCAACATGCTGAATCGGACCAAAAAACCCTGAAAGTGTCAGACGAGAGCCAACGGTGAAAAAAACTAATCCAACCGACACTCAAAAATCACCCGACATTGCAGACAAACTGACAGTCGGCTTGGTGTGTCACGACCCGCAAGAAGGGATTTCACCATATTTTCAGCAATTTGCATCCAACACAGTTTTTATGGGCGCATACAAATAAGCAGCGCAATCAGTGAGACATTTTCATTATCATTCTCCCTCCTCTGTGACTCAGATTGGTGTAGACGGTCTGTTGAATCTGTTCCCGAACACAAAGACAGGGTCAGCTCAACCCTCTGGATTACAGCGAGGGTCTGTTTAGCCTTCGCGACTGCTTAATAAGTATGTGTTTGCCCCCAGTCTGTCTCATTAGCAGTGCTATTGTCAAGTGAGACCAGGAAGATGGAGGGATTAACTTCAAATTTCTCATTCAAACCCTGCCTAAGGGACAGATGGGTCAAATCTCTGTTTTGTCCTCAATACAAACAAATCCAAAAACAGTTTGACACTCACTCTAACAGTGACCGAGGCTGAGCTGTCAGCAAACAGATTAAAACATGAATTTGATTTTAACATTGCCTGATGAAAAAGTGAGTGTTGCTTGCCTGTTTAAAACTCAATGGCATTACGCTAGGGTGGTTGCCAGACTTTTTCTATGCAGTTGCTATGGTTATTCAGAGAGGTTTTACTAGGGAAGCAATGATATTAAAATTCTGTCTGAGAGCTGATAATTATTTTAATGTTTAGTCGATAACCGATAAATGTGGTCAAAATAAGTCTGACCGCTTAGAAAATCAATAGCACACCTCTCCTCTACAGGTCAAAAAATTTGAGGAATTATTAATGTGCAACACCACAAACAAAGTTTAATTCGTAGAGTTAGGGGTTTGTTAAAATAACAATAGTGTTCCCATTGAATATGGTTTCAGTAAACTCATGTGAATTTAATCGTTACTTAAAAAGAACTACTTGCTCTCTAGTCACTCTCCAGATACAAATAGTACTAATATCAGCGTGTGATCCTCCAGTGGCCTGTTATAGCTAGTTAGAGATCTCTCTGCATATTAATGCTGTGATTTTCTGCTTTGATTTGATATGATCAGATGCCACAAGCCCACGCTATGTGGGCTCAGAGGAACTCGCTCCCTGTAGTATTTCATCATGACCTGCCAATTTCAGCTCAAACATCTGAATGTGAAATGAGAGATATGAAAATCTGGAGCCTTGGCTTTATGTAAGTGTAAAAATACAATAAGCTATCCAATTTGCTTAAATTTTTAGTTAGGTCTGAATAGAATAAAACAAGGGGAAATTAAACAAGGGGAAAAAATTCTGCACACATGACCTGGAAGTCATTTTAAAGCAGTGCTATTTTAGTATCAATGAATATTTTGAATTACTTTTTTAGTTTTTTTTTTAGTAATTTTGTTGTTTTCATCATTTTTAATAGTTGGTTTTTATCATTTTTTATTTCAGTTTTAATTATTTTACTACAAGTTAAACTAAATGAAAAGGGTTGCTTTGGCAACTAGCTAAACTAAAATAAGTTTCTTGTTTTTATTTGATTTCAGTTAACGTTATTTTAAGTAACGACATTTTTTATAGTTTTAGTTTTAATAGCTATAATAACCCTGCTTCAGAGATTTAAAGGATTCAAATAAATTTAAGGGAATAAAGAAAAAGAAATAAGAAAGTTATCTAATTTGTGTTCGAATCCATTTAAACAGTTTGCAAATAATATTTTATTTAAAAAATATGCACACATTCACTCTTATTCATGTCTAATATGTCAAAAATGCAAAAAGTTTCACGTCTCGTCAAATTCAGTCATGAATCGTGTAGGCTAAATGATAGCATAGTTTTAACTAAATAAAGTTAAAGGGTTAGTTCACCCAAAAATGAAAATTAAGTCATTAATTACTCACCCCCATGCTGTACCAACCCCGTAAGGCCTTCGTTCGTCTTCGGAATACAAATGAAGATATTTATGATTAAATGTGACAGCTGGATCACTCCTCCATAGGCTCCCTAAGGGAATGAAACTTGACGGCCCAGAAAGTCATTAAAGAAAATGTTTAAATATTCCATGTCGCAACAGTGGCTCAACTATAAGTTTATCAAGCGACGAGAATACTTTTTGTGCGAAAAAACAAACAAAAATAACGACTTTATTCGACTATTCCTTTTCTTCCTTGTAGGCCTGAAACGAGACTTCAAGAGATTTCCACGACGCATGCGCGAGAACTGAACTGAAGTAGTTGAAGGAGATCGCAATTCTCGCGCATGCGTCGTGGAAATCTCTCGAAGTCTCGTTTCAGGCCTACAAGGAAGAAAAGGAATAGTCGAATAAAGTCGTTATTTTTGTTTGTTTTTTCGCACAAAAAGTATTCTCGTCGCTTGATAAACTTATAGTTGAGCCACTGTTGTGACATGGAATATTTAAACATTTTCTTTAATGACTTTCTGGGCCGTCAAGTTTCATTCCCTTAGGGAGCCTATGGAGGAGTGATCCAGCTGTCACATTTAATCATAAATATCTTCATTTGTGTTCCGAAGACGAACGAAGGTCTTACGGGGTTGGTACAGCATGGGGGTGAGTAATTAATGACTTAATTTTCATTTTTGGGTGAACTAACCCTTTAAGTAGTTTCCATCATTGGCAATTACTGTCGGTCATTGAACATTTCTATCGTAATACAGTCAAATATCAAATTTTTAGTTACTTCCATTTTACCACACACTTTCAAAATCTAAAGTAATATAATCTAAAGTATAAAATCTAAAGTAATTTCAAAAGAAATCCATGTCATTGGGAATTTCGGATAAGGGCGAGATTTCCACATGCAGATTTCGTAACAGGTTCAAGTTGGCGACTCAGATTTGCCACAGCGCTGCTTGATTTGAAAGTGACTTCTATGAACTGCTCTATACATTGCTACACTAACAACAACGTTTTTTGCTCTCAAAATATAGACAAAATGTTGCTTATGTGACCGCACATTTATACTTGGAGTGATTCTTTATGGTTATAGATATTGCTCTTGGTGTATACAGCCTTAAGACCAAAAACATGAATTACAATAAAGTAAAAGGGCATTCATAGTGAATTTTAGGGTGTATTCACACCTGCCTTGTTTGGTTCGATTGAATCGAACTCTAGTTCGTTTCCCCCCTTGGTGTGGACCTTTTGGGCAGGTGTGAATACAGCAATCGAACTCGGGTGCGGACCAAACAACCGAACCGAGACCCAGCTGAAGAGGTGGTCTCAGTACGGTTCCAAACGAACTCTGGTACGGTTCGAATTTCTGTCCAATGAATGGATGACCTTAAGCACACGTGTGGTTTTGCTTACAATTTTGGTTCACTTGCAAAAAGAGCAGGGTGAAAAAGAACCGTACCAAAAAAAAAAAAAAAAATATTATTTGGTCCGGACCAAAGCAAGTGAACTATCGGACTTTCCTGGTGTGAATACACCCTTAGCTTTAGTCAAGAAGGTGAATCCACATGTGACCCACTCTTCATGAGGCTGAATATTAAATCTGCCTCTCGGTGATCAAGACATGAGTTAAAAATAAATAAACAAAGGCCAAGTGCCCTCAAATAACCTCTTTAATTTATTGGCTACATCCTACAGTCCATAAAAATCTCTTTTCTTGTTTGGCTCTAACGCACTCTCTCTCTCTCTCTCTCTCTCTCTCTCTCTCTCTCTCTCTCTCTGTCCTCTTTCTCCCACATTACCTTTCTATTAGCTAATGAGCTGGTTTAGTAAGTGGCCTGTTGTCACGGCGCAGTTCCTGTGATGTACAGCCCACCGCTAGCCCAGCCTATTAGCTAATGGGTCCGATGGAGGCCTTTATTGGGTGGACAGGGAAACGGTGCAGGACTGCAGATACACTGCAAGGAGTCTCTGGTGGAGACGTGCTTCGGTGGAAGCGTTTAGCTGCTAAAGGCAGAGAAACAGAAGCTTGTCATGGTATCAAGAGGAGGGAGTGGGAAGAGAAATGTAAAGTTGGACAGCTGGAGTCTGCTGTGCCACCTGATAGAGATCAGTTCACATCCAAAGGCTGTTTAATAGAGAAACATGTTAATGAAGCAGCAGATGCAACGATCCAGTGTTCACTGTGCTGCTGTTCAGCCACGAACGGCTCTGCGGTGCCAGAGCAAAAGATTCAATCCATTCAAAAATGGCATCGTATTCATTTACAGAATGCACAAATAATTGCATAGCCTATACTATTCAAAAGGTTTGGGGCCCAGTAAGAATGATTTATTTTATTTTATTTCTTTGGAAATTATGCTCATCAAGGCTGCATTTATTTGATCAAAAATACAGTAAAACAAATTGAATGATATTAAATTAAATAGTTTTGTAATTGAAAATTGTTTTCTATTTTAATATATTTTTATTTTAAAAAAGTAAATATTACAATTATATGTAAAATATTTTTTATTGAAATATTATTATGATTTTTGTAACAATTTAAATGTATTAACTGAATAAAACTGAATATTGAAAAATATAGAAAAATGTCCAAATTAAAATAATTCAAAGACATTATTGTGGCAGATGATAATGTTAATCATTGAATAGACATCAGTAAATATATTATTTCCCATAACATAACATGACATTAGCCTACATGCCTTATTATGAATTTATGAGTCACACAACATGGTAAATATGTTTTTTAACATATTTTTATATAATTAATTGTACTAAATTAACATTTACTAAATTGACAATCCTACAAAAGAAATCATACTTTACTTGACAGCAGTCCAACTTTCTTTGTCAGGATTAATGAGGCCTTCTTAATTTATGAAGGCCTTCTCTAATGCTCAAATGCTTCAATTGTTTTTCGATTAACTAAAATAAATGTGAATAATGCATGAAAACACTGCTTGAATACATTTTAAATAATTGGCCGGTTACTAAAGTCATCCCTCTTCTGATGTCAACCATTATGTTTGGTTGTGAAAGTGCTTCCTTCACGTTCAATATTACTAATGTTGATTTTAGTTTATTGATGTAAAAACCACTTCATAATAGCTTCACATTCAACACTTGCTTCTGATCCATGAATACAGATAATAACTCTTATGAGCAGATTCTTTAAATAAATTCATTAACAAGCCTCGTGTTCTCAGTGTGAATATTTCCCTGCTATTGAGATGAATGGGGATGAAAAGCTCTCTCGTGTAATAGACCGGCCGCTTTGCAATGTCTAGCTATAGCAAGCAGTAAAACATGGTTTCATGAGTCTAACTTTATTTCTTTCCCCAATCAATTGGCTGTAAAAAAAAAAAGTGGCTGAAATTTATTCAAGTGCTAAGTGTCCTCGTTGCTTAAAGCTGCAGTCCGTAGCTTTTTTGGGGTTAAAAATGATCCAAAATACATATTTGAGAAAATACATAACCAGCCAGTGTTCAAAACTCTCTGCTTGCCGTTGCTTGATTCAAAGCGGTAAGCTTGTAATAATGTTTTTAATTCCAGTGGTACTGGTGGATTTCCGCGGGAGATTCGAGCATGTCTTTGCGTCATTACGTCACATCTGTACACATAAAGAAGGAGTCTCGGCTAGTATAAGCTATATTGCGTGTGAGGATGTTGGAGGTGGAGATTTATAGCCTTTTCTCACAGCACTTGATAATTAAACTTATCAATTTGATGGCGGATCCAGAAAGGTTCAAACGACAATCATCAGTGAAAACTAGAGATTCACCCGCTGTAAAATGCAAAAGCTTCGTTCGGACTTCGGAGTGGCTACAGAGAGAAAGAGACTGCAACCGGACCCATGCGAAAACAAGCGTAAGGACATTACATGTAGTCACGCAATGCTTGCTTACGTTGTTAACATTAACAAGTTGAGAACAAAGTATAATTTGCACAGTTTTGCGTGATATGATAACTTATAAGTGATTGTTATATTTAATCAGCGCGATTTACTGCAATGTCAGAACCAGAACAAAAGTGGATGTTTCTTACTAGTTCAGATGACATTTTCCGGTGAATATTCTTATGTTGGTCATACTTCCAAAAAGACTAATCTGTGATTCTGAATGCCAGTATCGACACCGGCGCGGTAGTCTCGCGTAGCCAGACCTTCAGACTGACGGCTGAAGGTCTGGAATTCATAGCAGCTTTCTTTGGCCAAGGCCCGCCCATAAGGCCGTTTGACCGACATGTAAAACAACCAATTACAGTTCGTTTCGTTCAGCGCCACGTTTCGGTGCGTGGAAATGTCCCCACAACAACAGACCTGCGTGCAACAAGTCAGTCAGCATAGAAAATCAAAGAAGGAGAAGAAAACTTCAAGAGTCTTTCCCGTGAACCTCGCATACTTTTGAGAATTCTACGTTTAGCTGATCTTGATAAATGCTCATTGTGACTCATGTAAACACAACAGTTTTTCTTCCGCAATCACACGTCTGTGCTTTGTTTCCCGGCGGACCGAAAATAAACGCGACACTCGCGCCCCCCGGAAATCCGATAAAATTCAACCAATCAGATGACGACTTCGACATTCCTGAAGTGTTTCCAGTTAAGTGTACCATATGCATCAGACGTTTAGCCAACGTTCCGTGGGCGTGACGTCTGAGGCTGAGACTACCGGCGCTGTGACTGACAGCCTCACACTCTCCTCAAACACTGTGTTCTTCCGCGCTGTGCCGAGGATGTCGAGGTACAAATCACGTAAAGTTGATAATTCCGCGAATGACTGCAATTGCAGATTTCGAACAGAGATGGCGACAAAGAGGAAAAACGCCGGACTGCAGCTTTAACAAGCTATCAAATGTGGTTTTGCCACATCAACATTACAGCTACTAGCTATTCAAAAATGTTCTACCCCAACTTCCAACTTCAATATGAATATGTCAACACAGAAGGGAATCTGCACTCATTAAATCAGTTCATTCAAAGACCAAACAAAAGTTCAGCTCATAGATTCAGTCAATCAACAAACCACGAAAGGTCAACCGTCATTGAAGAGGAAGACTGAGGTATTTATTGGGCCAAATGCTCAAATAAAACCAATGTTATAGAGAAGCTGTGGTTTATTTGACATGAATGAAAACAAGACTGTGAGGTATTGAAAGAGCAGTCTATTCAATGTCACACTGTTGTGTATCTGTCTGTGGACCGACAAAACAGACATATTGAACTTACATCCCTCAGAGTGTATTGCTCTCAACTTTAAAACGAAATTGCCAAAACAGACATATTGAACTTCCATCCCTGGTGCTTTAAAACAACTCAACCCTGAGTTTCTGATCGGTCAAATAGTTTTACTTTTTGTATTTTCTGTTTTTGATTTCCAGATGGCAAGCAGAGTTATTGTTAAAACTATTAAAAACATTTTTGTTAATTGAAATAATGGTAAAATAAAATAAAATGAAATAGATTATATAAATACTAGATGAAAAACTTAAAACTAAATGAAAATTGGCAATTACCTTTTGGCAAATTGGTTTTAAGTTTAAGTTGAAGCACCAAAATTACCAGCTGGAAATAAAAACTAAAACTGAAACTGAAATGAAATAAGATAAATGAATCCTAAACAGTAAAATTTTAGACTAAAATTGCAAAATAACCTAAAAAAATTGTTAAATTAGATATACATATTTGTATTAATATTAGACGGAAAAAACTAAACTTAAACTAAATAAAATTTATAAATGTATTGGCGATTAACTGAAATAAGTGATAAATTAATTAACAAAATAAGGAGCTGAAGCACCAATATTATTACCTGGAAATAGAAAAACTAAAACTGAAATAAGAGAAATAAAATGTAAATAGTAACATTTAAATAAGAAGAAAAATGACAAAAGCACATAACAAATACTAAAATTAAAATTAAAACCGAAATTATAAAAAATAAAAGCTAATTAAAATTATTAATAAAATTTATAGTACAAATAATACTAAAATATGACTGGCTGGCAGGATGGTACGTCACATTTGGGTTACGCGAGCGCACACACATACACGTGCACACACACATTCTGGATGGTGTCCAAATCAGGTCACAGCAGCTACTACAGCAGTCACCTTGCTTGCCCTTGTTGTGGATTACCGGGAAGGAAAGGATTAGCACATTTCCAAAAGTCAGTATTTATCTTTGCTTCCCGTGGCTTCTATAGAGCAAGCTAAATCCCAACAACCAATAACACTTCATGCTCAGCACCTGTCTGCAGAAAAAGCCCAAATGTCCATGCGTGCCAGATACATACAGGTGTCACAGCTATAGGTTTGGTTAAATTAAGCAAAAACGTTGCTACTGTACGTTAGCTACGATGCACTGCGTTTAAAAATGTTCAGTAACCTTGGTTTACCTCAGTTGTGTCATACGATGGGACTGATGGAGTCTGTCGTTTAATCTCTCAGTGTTTCCTAATGCAGCAGAATTTTGCCCTGCTATAAAAATTAAGAGATAAAAATGGGCTACAATAGGATCAGACATTAGAAATATAATCCAATGGAGACAGAACACGTGCACGGAATGATCCGGCGCTGAAGAGCTCCATTTGCTTGAATTTCTGGCCCATGTTGCCCAGTGTTGTACAAATGTGCATTTCCACTTGATATTGGGCTGAAAATGTCAGGAGGCTCTTATGAATTAGACTCTTTTTTGTATATAAAAAAAAAAAAAATATTTAAAATATCTAAAAATATTGCTGGATTGCTGGATTCCAGACACTGCAAAAATAAATGTGCAGCAAAAAATCTCCACATTATTTGTGTTAGTATCTGCGATTTAAAAATGCCCAATTAGGTTAGGTGGTTAATAAAGCAAAAAGCCAATTGAGGTCCTGCATTACCATGAATTTATCATCTAAGGTGTTAGGTCAATGGAATTTTAAAGGGTTAGTTCACCCAAAAATGAAAATTAAGTCATTAATTACTCACCCCCATGCTGTACCAACCCCGTAAGGCCTTCGTTCGTCTTCGGAACACAAATGAAGATATTTATGATTAAATGTGACAGCTGGATCACTCCTCCATAGGCTCCCTAAGGGAATGAAACCTGACGGCCCAGAAAGTCAATGAAGAAAATGTTTAAATATTCCATGTCGCAACAGTGGCTCAACTATAAGTTTATCAAGCGACGAGAATACTTTTTGTGCGAAAAAACAAACAAAAATAACGACTTTATTCGACTATTCCTTTTCTTCCTTGTCCCGTTCAGGTTTTGGAGCACATGGGAATGCTCTGACTTACTTCACTAAGTGAATTATCAATGTGAAATTAATATTAATGTTCAATATTATTCATTAATGTGTATCACGTTACTTCAGGCTACTTACAATTGTGTCAGGACCTGTTAATACAAATATAAAATGCTTCTTAAAACTGCACTTAGCAAAAAAAAATTCTCATTGATGTTACGATTGGAAAATGTTTAAAATAAATATTCCCCCACATAAGATGAATACTCCAGTCATATCAGTAGCCTAATAAAAGCTGTTTTATTTGACTTGTAGTGGCTCTCCTCATCACATGACCAGATTAATTCTACTTTATTTTTTGGTAGTCTACTGACGGAACCATTGCAATGTGTTCAAATGAAACGCCATAAGCCCTATGCTTCAGACGTTCACCCAAAGGTCTAAGACTATTTATCTGGAAACCGTCCTGTTATAGGACATTTTCATTAATGGAATAAATTAATTATGACTGCATAGAAACCCTCGTGCAATGGATCATGGGCTAATGAGCACACAAAGGGATGCCTCAAAACGCTTAATGAAAGGCCTGTCTGCAAAGTGAGGACATTTACACTTCCACAGAAAACACACCATGTGCTGGTGTGTGTTAGTATGTCAGACTGTTAGATGTGTGTAGATGTGTCAGATAAGCCGCTTTGGGATAATGAATGAGGGTGATTGTAGCGTTCACTGGAACTACTATAGAAGGGGTGGGGATTCCCTGCCATTGCTGGGAAGAGGGAAGCCTCGCTGATCGCTGTGAAACCGATAGGAACAGGACGCCAGTCTCCCAGCATTAGCGTCACTCTAATGGGCTCAAACACGCATGACTGCATCGCGTCAACATATATGCAGCATGCTTATTATGCCCAGACATAAAGTGTGGACTCATCCTGGCACACACACAAACTCAGCAATAATAGCGCATGATTTTGTACTTTGAGATCTACAAATTCTACAAATCTGCAAAAATCTATATACACACACACACACCTTATAATTCAAAAGTTTGGGTCGGTAAGGTTTTTTTATATTTTTGAAAGAATATCTTATGCTCACTCAGGCTGCATTTATTTGATCAAAATACACTGAAAAGACTATTGTGAAATTAATATTTAAATATTTAAATGTTAATATTATATATGTTAATATTTAAATATTTAAATGTTTGTATATATGTATATATTCTAAAATGTCATTTATTCCTGTGATGGCAAAGCTGAATTTTCAACAGCTATTACTTCAATCATCAGTGTCAAATGCTCAAACATTTCTTATTATCAATGTTGAAAATGCTTAATATTTTTTCAGGATTCCTTGATTAATCATTTATTTCAAATCGGAATTATAATTAATGTCTTTGATTTAACTTTTGATCATGTTTTATACTACTTTACTTTCGATTAGATACTTATGGAAGCTTGTTTCTGCCACGAAAACAAAAAAGAGATTTTTCAAGAGATTTCCACGACGCACGCGCGAGAATTGCGATCTCCTTCAACTACTTCAGTTCAGTTCTCGCGCGTGCGCGTCGTGGAAATCTCTTGAAGTCTCGTTTCAGGCCTACAAGGAAGAAAAGGAATAGTCGAATAAAGTCGTTATTTTTGTTTTATTTCCGCACAAAAAGTATTCTCGTCGCTTGATAAACTTATAGTTGAGCCACTGTTGCGACATGGAATATTTAAACATTTTCTTTAATGACTTTCTGGGACGTCAAGTTTCATTCCCTTAGGGAGCCTATGTAGCAGTCATGAACCTCTCAGATTTAATCATAAATATCTTCATTTGTGTTCCGAAGACGAACGAAGGCCTTACGGGGTTGGTACAGCATGGGGGTGAGTAATTAATGACTTAATTTTCATTTTTGGGTGAACTAACCCTTTAAGGATCAATCCTGGCTCTAAAACGTGCTAAAACTAGTGACAAAAATACCAATATTTCACTGATTCCATCCCTACTATATGAGAGTCTCACAACTGTCTGACAGTATTTCAGTGGGCAGTAATTTCTGCCTCTAGAGGAGGTTTTACTCTGTAAAGCAATAGTTCAATCACGTTAGGTGGAGAGCTGCCAAGGCCGTTGACAAAAAGCTAACAAGCGGAGTGCGCCCAGAGGGGCTTATATAGAAGGTATAAAACCCCTACATTTAATCTCGGTGGCAACTGAAGCTTCAAATTCAACAAACGTACACAGGTATCACAATCTAACCCAAACCCTGGCATTCGTGCATTGTGCGCACATGATCTGTGCTAAAACTGACAACCCAGACCACAAACACACAGCGGCGCACACCAGCAAGCACACACATTCAAACAGTTACACTCATTGATACTATTAGAGTAAGAGCATCAGAAGGCAGCGCAGATTAAGGATTACATTAGAAATGAGTGCATATGAGTGCACATGGCTTACAGATGGACTCGAGCATGAACGAGAGATTGGGGGGGGGTGCGCTTCTATCTGATAATATCACGTGGTTTAAACGCGACACAATGTCCACCCCTCCCCCTCGCATGAGCAATCATGTCAGTCAGTCAGTCACACACACACACACTCATACGTAAACGCTGGCATTGCAAATGTTGCTGAAGTCACCAAATCATCATCTCAGTAAGAAAAAACTCATTTTGTGGTATTCGGCCTCACAGATATCCCGCACATAGACCTTTTATAGCGACGTGCACGCAAAAATTCACAACAGAGTTATCCACTTGATAGACATTCACTGGTCTAGTCACATGAAAGAAGGACGGATGGATACAAAGCAGCAGGTCGGCAGACATTTTCCCATCTTTTCCAGTCATTCTCGCTCAGATGCCCGACATGTCCAATCTCTATCCGCCCCCATCAAAATTTTTGAACACCTGTAGTAAACAAACGAACGTCTGAGAGCATACAGCCTCAGAAGCGTGACCAGCATGCACCGGTCCGAAGGCTAAAAACGTGATTTTCATGTATATCGGACGTGGTTAAGCTAAGCCATCATATCATGTGCTGTTTTAGAATCTAAGGTATAAATGTTTTAAAACATTGTTTCAAGCCATAAAATTCTGTAATAATTTACTCATACTAATGTTGTTTGAAACTCGTATGACTATCTTCCTTCTGAAGAACATGAAAGGAGATCAAAGAGAATCTCCTGGCTGCTCTTTTCCATACAAAGAAAGTGAATGGCTGTTGAGCTCTAAAAGGACAAAAAGGCCCAATAGATGTCTTGATAAATTAGTCTATGCACATTTTTATACTTTTTAGCAACATAGAGGTGGGCGAAATCACCAAAATCTTATTTTACAATACGAGTTATTTTTTCTTTCACGATAACATTTTATAATACATTTGGCTGCTGTGACTTTAATGCACTGATCCAATACTGTATATTGACACACATTTAATTTATTTCCCAACTGTTTATGTTCACTGTTTAAGACATAACCAACTCTGTTTATGTGAATACTTGCCATGATAGGTAGTTGACCATTCAAGTTTAATAAGGCGCAAAAGAGAACTGAATTCAATATCGCATGGTGTCACTTTCAAACCCAGCAGTTTTCTGTAGGTCAACACGGCAAATTTGACTGACTGAACCGTTGCGAAATCTGCGTGGGGAAATCTTTTGCCTGATTGGAAAATGACTTTGCTTGCAAAAATTTGCTAAACAACGGTAAATGTGATGTGATCCTATAATACCTCTTCAACATCATGTCTCATGCTTTATTTTTCTCATTCATGCATCTTTACTGCTCTAACGTGTCAATAACCAGCAGTCCTGCACTGCATGGATATATTTACATCCCGCAACACACAACACGATGTACCAAAATCTCTATCGATACACTTTATTTTATATTGTCACAATATATTTTGTCATACCACCCAGCAAGGACATCCTGCATATTAACTACATCGATCCATGAAAGAAAGAATATCTTCAGGGTTTGGAATGACAAGGGTGTGTAAATAACTTATAAACTGTTCCTTTAAATGTTTAAATATGGGTTTAAATTTGGAGATATGCTTGTTTCAACTCAAAGTTCAATATTTTATGCATTTATGTTAGTGTTTACCTGGGTGAGTGTTGTCATGGAACGTTTGCAAAAATGAGGACATATATCAGCAGTTTTCAGAACAGCATGATCACACAGCTTGCTTATAGGAGTCGATTTAAACTCACAGTACGATATAAACAGAATCACGTCTGTTAGGTATGAGAGGGTCTCTCATTCTCTCTCTCTCTCTCTCACACACACACACACAAGCTGCTGTTCAACATCTGTAGCTCAGCTCTGGGCTCCATCCTCCACCTCCCACTGAGCATCTACTCAAGGGCAAATCACAGAGGATACAAACCAACTCCACCATCAACTACCGACCCCATGTCAACAGCCAAAACAAGAAATACCTGTATTTGATCTAGCATTTGAATGATGTATATTTCTACTTAGAAACCTGATCTGAGGTTTAGATTATTGGAAGACTTATTGCGTCTGGATGAAACATGAAGATTCACATTAGATTATCATTTTTATTCAAATATATTAATCATTATAATGCAGAGTATCCCCTTGACTAGGAACAATGTTTTGGGTTTTTTTTATTCTTTATTAAAAGAGTACAACACAGTATAAATACTTTATCCTAGTTTGAAAATGTTCATAATTTTTTTTCCAATATTTAGTATTTCAATATTTCATTTTTGTTTTTACAAATGTGTGTTCCGATACAAAATACAAGTAAACTCAAAAAGCAAAACATCAGGATGCATCAGTCTTAAAAATGGGATAATTTGCAGAATTACTATGAAAATAATGTCATGATACAAAAAATAGAGTTATTTTCTTTATGCATAATACACTTTCTTTTTTTTTCGATAAAGGAATATGACCAGAATATATTCTTTACAGGCATCACACTATAAGAAAAGGTTTCGCATTTCTAGATTGTCTTTTTCATAGTAATTCGCCTTATTAATTTTCTTCACTAGAACAGAGTATGTGACGGCATTATGGAGTTATAGAGTTATTGCTGCTTTTGGCAGAGGTGAAATGTTAAAATATCTTTTATGTTGTAATATCTTTCTCTCAGTCTCTGTTTATCCATTTGTCTTGAACTGAATGTATGAATAATCCTGTATTTGTATGCTTGGAATATGAATCACTTATGACTTCTATGTATAAAGATACCTGTGTTGATGATGACTTAATAATAGGGCACTGCTGGCATATGGACGCATCTGATATGCATGAATAGCAAATACAGCCACCCAGAAAGTCAGGCATTGGGTCACATTCTAATACTGAAGTAACCAGAGATGGATGAGTCCCTATGAGACATTTGACACACAAATGCACACCGGGGACATAGGAGGTAGTAAATGTATGTACCTGTCCTGGTCACATATTTTGCATTTGAACCAATTTTATAAGTCTGAGAACGTTGCAATGTGATCATATTTCTTGCTATACATTTTTATGCGGCACATGCACACAGATGTGTTCACCAAACCATTCACGCATTCACACAAATGCAAGGGAGCCAAGGTCAGTTACTCTGTCACCTAATTAATAATAGAGAATTGAGGCAGATGACCGGCGGCGAAGCAGAACGCCACCCCCTCAAGCTCTCACAAAAACACCACACACGTACAACACACAAACACACACCCACAGACACACATACACTCCTGTAGGATGCCATAACCTTGATGATCATGTGACTGAATCATAATGTCTTCACCATCAGCTGAAAGCACCTTGACATGATGCGTATGAATACAGCTATAAATAACTGAGTTACTATTAAGGTTAAACGCGGATAAATCTTGGCTGATGATCATTATTTATAATTTAAGAGAACATTCATCAATATCATGACTTCAGATAGAGGTCATTTCACGACAATTAGTTGTTAAGATTATTAATATTAAATTAGCTAATGAATTAAAGCTAACCTACAAAGCTAAACGGGTCTTGTAGATATTTGTTGCACTTTGTGTCTATATAATATCTATAATTTATATTTACAGTAACAAATTATAGATACAGATATTTACAGTTGATAAATGATATTAAATGAATAGTAATTCACAAGAGCAGTTGTGTACCAAATACAACACAATCTAATGGCAATTTGTAACTACTGTATTTTATGTTTTGGCAAATTTGTATGAATTTGTTTCTTATTTCTACATTTTTGGACGTTCTGCTTATGCCCCAGTGACAGCTTAAGGGGGCCCGTTCACACCAAGGACGATAACTATAACAATAACGGTAAAGATATAGTTCTAAAAATCATTCTAAATATAAAAGAATAGCAGTTCACACCAAAGCTATATAACGGCACAGAGGAACGATAATGTTGGGATCTCTTTTAGAGATGTTATCCAGCTGATGAATGATAAAAAAACATTGACAATCAGAATCCATCCTGCTTTAAAGAGCTCGAGCATTTAAAGTGACGATATCGTCCGCTGGTGTGGATGCTAATATCGTTATGGCTATCTTTATAGCTATCGTTCTTGGTGTGAATGGGCCTGCCCTTCAGGTGTGGGGTTAGGGGTGGACCTTCATTTTGTACTTTTTAAGAGAAATCGTACATTTTTCGTACAATGTCAATTCATTAAAAATTGCCATCTCGTAAAATAGTTTCGTTTTCCATGAGATCAGAATAGAAGCGTAACAAAGTACAGAGAGAAAGCCGACTGGAACTTCTTATATGAGTGGAGTGGAGAGGCCGAACTGTGTTCTTCAATCGCTCTTCAAGATCCACTCTGGGACTTCCATTTTGCACTCCCTGCACAGTGCTGTTATAGTAAATATGATCACTCCTTTAAGTGGTGTTCACAAACGCTTCTGTACAGGCCCCTCAGAAATGTGCATAAGGAAGGTGTATGTTTGAGAAAAAAAATCAACATTATATGCAAAAGTACCCTTGACCCTTTCACATTTCCGGGTTTCTCAGAAGCGGAAGTCGTCATAGCTGGGTAAACTTCAATAGCGGTGAATGGGAGACTACATTAAATATATTTGTTTGTGTTCCAATTTGCTCAAATAGCAAAATAAAAACCCCACAATAGGGTTTTTACAACTTTCAAAAAAGGGAAAAAATATAGAAAGATTAATAACGGCAGTCAGAAGAGAGAATTAAAGACGTAAATTTTACCTTCACTCCCACAGCCGCTGTAGGCTATTAAAAAGAACCTAACAGCAGCATTAACTTTTTTTTTTTTTTGTAATTTAATGCAATTAAGTATACAATACAAAGTAACTAATAGTAAAACAAAAATTGCAGGATTTACGACGCTGATGACCGTTAAAACGCGTCATCACAGTCTGTAAAAAGAAATTTCCGTTAGCGTTCATTCCTTTTGAAATGACTGAATTTTGCTCGCGAAAATGGTAAATGTCATCGAAAGTTTAGAATTTAAAATAGCCTTTCGTGACTAATATAAGACTTATAAACAGCCAGACCGAGAGCAACTAAATGATAGAAAACGCGGATGTCTCCAGACGCGTTTTTTCAAAGTTAAACTACTTTTAACTAGCCAACAAAACAGTGAGACGCGTCGCAACGTACGCCTGGCGTATATATTTACACAGACCAACAAATAAAAAATATCGTTGATAAAATGCAAGTCCCGTAAGTTGCTCCGCTGAGCCGCTGTCCAGCACGCGAGCCTCGTGAAGGTGATCGCGTGATCGCTGAGCGTGACGGAGATCACCTTCAGAAGCCTGGCGTGCTGGACAGCGCCTCAGAGGAACACAACCTCCACCTCCATCTCTCTACACTGACTCGATCCTGCCATTAAATATGAATATACAGGGTCTCAAGCCTGACACTGGCTTCAATGCATTGGCACCGCTAAGTTCACTACTTTAAGTGTGGTAGTTGGCGTGCATTTGTATGAATTTCCTTCAAAACATCCACGTGAATTTGCCTACCTGATTATGTCATCGTTATGTCCCAAATAAAATTTCTGCTTGTGTTCCCGTGTGTTGTACACAACTCCGACGCCGGCGACAAAGTACACGATCTCCTTGGCGGCCGTGTAGTACAGGTTGTTGCGGCACTGGTGTCCCCGGTAGCCGTAAACCCACTCGAGTCGCAGATGACAGTTCGGAGCTGTTCTGTCAGCCATGTTCGGACGTGTTTTGCTTAGAAGCGATGCTTCTTCATTCACCGACGCGACGAGCCGTCACATTCAGTATCGTTTATCCGCTCAGTCCGCTGTCAGCGAAGCTTCGTCCGGCAAAAGACAAACCAATCGACGACATATTTCAATTCAAGTGAAGTGCACAACTTTAGGCTGTTTGCATAATGTTAGGGCAAATGCTTTGTTTTGTTCTGACGCTGTAAAGTCAGGCGTTTACTACTTGTGACATGTGCGAGGCTAGAAGCTACTCTCTCTCTCCACTTCTGACCAGACGTGTGGTTTACTGGCTTTGCTCTAGTGACATGCCAAACCTGAGAACATGGATTTTTCGCATTAGTTAAACTGGGACTGGCCAATCACGAACGGCGGTTGTGATTGACAGAAAGTATGGCCAATCACGTCGCGAGGATGAGTTGAATTAAAACGTGAGGACCAATGGCGAGCTAGAGAAAGATGGAGAAAGGGGTCTAAGCGGTGTATGGTCTGCTCATTTAGCACAAACGGCAGTTTAAAGGTATTGTACGTAGGATTTTTATAAAAAAAAACTTTTCTCCAAATTTGTTTGAACTTTCTGTATATATCAATGCAGAATTAAAATGTAAGTACTCTGAAAAAGAAAGTATAAAAATCGAGTGTCTGTAGACCTCTCACGACTGTTTTAAAGACAGCTCATTATTTCCATTCACTCCACCCCCTCCCTTCTGGGCTCCTTCCAAAGCCACGCCTCCAAAACACATGAACGCGCGACTCCGACCGCTGAGCTGAAGACGCATTATTGACCTGAGACGAGCGGAGAGGAAGGAGCGCAGTGTGCATGTAGTGACGTCATGTCAGAATCACATGTAATAAAAAAATCTAATTTTATCATTATGAAGATAAAAAAATAAGATGTATTTTAGTACTCACTATCAAGCTAGCATATTGATATTGATAAAGTTTAAAATATATATTTATTGATTCGCTAACGAGCTAGTTATCTATAAGGCAAAGCTAAAAACAGGTTGCACGTTTTTAATTTTTTTCTATTGCCATCATTTACACTGTGATGAAGATGAATTTCGTGTAAGATTCTTAACATATATGGTGTTCTGTATGTAAGAGTTTCCATGATGAAAGCATTGTTGACTCTGATGAGGACTACACTCCAGAGACAAGTACCGCATCGTCAGCTCGAGGACAGATCCGGGGTCGAGGGCGAAGCAGAGGAGGTCGTGCAAGAGGCTGTGCAACTAGGGTCCGAGGAAGTAGAGGCCGAGGACGGGGTGGTCGAAGTGCAGGGCAAGGAGCACTTCTTGGACAAGAGGACCTGCGTCGAATTTTGCATCTTGGTTGGTCTTTCTCTGCCATTGTTTTGCTATTCCTAGGTTCCGTGCCTCTCGAATTCCTCAAATCAAACGGGTACGCGCAAGTGGGCAGGTCCTGTGTGGCAAAAGGGTGGTTGCCATGGTTGCGAAAGAGTGACAGTCGCCTAAGCCAATCCCTTGTTTCGTCCCGAATGGAAATAATGAGCTGTTTAGTGCAGATTAAACGGTCTAGAGTCACTCGATTTTTATACTCTTTTTATCAGAGTACTTACATTTTAATTATGCATTGATATATACAGAAAGTTTAGGAAAAAAGTTTTTTTATAAAAATCCTACCTACAATACCTTTAATAGCTTTTGTCGTGGGCCTACTACAGTACACTAGTTTAACTCTGAACTCTTAATGACCTTAATGAGTTAATAAAAAACAGGACTGGATATTTTCTAACCCTATAGTATCGAATGACAGTCTGCTTTTTAAGTTGTAGTCATTTTAGTACACCGTGTTACTGTTAAACTAAATGAAAATAAGAAACGTATCTAGCTAAAATAAATTTAGTTTTTAATATTTTATTTCAAGTAACAAAAATATGTTTTTATTTTGCTTCAGTTACCTATAAATAACCCTAACATATTTTTTTTTCTTCTCCAGACAAAGTTTTTACCTTGCCACAAAACAGCAAGACGCACTCAACATTCATTACATGTGTGTGTCCCATGGTAGAAAGTAATTCAAACATGTATGGAGCAACATGAAGGTGAGTAAATGGGCTAAAAACTTAATAATTGGTCACTTCTAGCATATGGACACATCTGAATAATATGAATAGCATAGCAATAATGGTCACGTTGTGACATTGAAGTAACCAGAGATGTTGACCCATGGTCTTGATGGGTTATGGCCCTAGTGCATGAATATGCAAATAAGGGGGCCCGAAATCTTAAATGAGACCCGAAACCTTTGAAGACATCGATAAATAATGATAGAGACAGAAAATTCAGTAGGTGAGGAGTTTTTCTATTTGATAGCACAATGAAGGCAAAAGTACAGAGACAAAAGGTAAAGCGGTGTTGAAGGCTGTCATTCTCTCTACCTCTCATAGGACTTTCGGTTATACAAAACACAACCTTAATCTGAACAACTCCTCATTAGACATATACACATATTCCAACTCTCTTGATATAAGCAAGCAAGAGACTACACGTCCTAAAAACCCAGCTAGTTCTTGTTGAAGTCGACATGGCTCACATTCTTTAAAAATGGCATTTAAATGACAATGACCATTCAATTTGAATTCCATAACAATGAAGGGAGTTATTATAGAAAAAAGATCTTAAACACAGTTTGGTACACCTATGAAAATATCACTCTTAAATGTTACATTAAAAAATGGACCCCTTCAGAACAAGAAACGCATTAACATAAGGTGCGAAGTGCCAATGGAGTGGCGCTAAATGTTCACTTTATATAAACTTTATATAAACTGAACAGAATGGGAGCAGATGCTGACGACAGCCGTCCATTTGCACCGCTCTTGTTTACCACATTAAGACGTGTCAAATATCTCCACACATTCATTCCTCTCACAGTGAACAAAAACAAGCTGCTTTCTGTTGGTCTTCAAATGTGTAGGAGTAATCCAAGTCACTTTACGGGCACTAAGTGGGCGAGATTTCTTTCATAAACATGAATCCAAATAAGACAAACTTTTCTAATCTACTGTTAGCAACAAATCATTTTTGTAATTGCGAGTTTCATTACAGTATATGCAAACAAGTGCTGCAAATCAAGTTTTGGCTTTATTACATTTTAATTAATGTAAAAATTGTTCAGATGGTTTTAATGACATATATTGATATTAATTAGTGCTAAACACATTTTGGAACACACCTCATGGCAGTTCACATACAGTCTGATTTAAATCAGCAACCAAATGAAATGCTAAGTAACGACATCATGTATAAAACAAATACTTTGTATTCATTAGTGATTTTCAAACAAGCTAGCCACTATTCCATTTATAACGGAGGAATATGAACAAAATTGTACAAATCTGTTAATTTTCCTTTTAACCTAGGAATGGTAACCAAGAATCAAATTTGTTTAACCCTTTGTAGAAGAGATGTATCCTTTCTTGCAATTTGAACAAGAAAACAATACTCCCAACACACACATACATGAACATCCATCTTATATAGTTCCGATATTTCAAGGGTGTGTACTAATCTGAAGCCAAGTCATAAATATGACTTTCAAAACTGGATCATGTACAAAACATTAGAACGTTTAAAGGACTGTCTGCTAAAAAATATCTCACTCACTCTCTCTCTCACACACACACACACACACAGGGAATGTCAATATCTCCACTTGCAACCGTCCAACCAAACTCGACACTGACAAACAACAGAATTTAGAAGAATATTTAAAAGAATTGTAGAATTTTAGCCTCTTCAGAGTCTTTCACAAAACTATATATATAAAAAAAAAAACATTAAAGGGATCGTTCACCCAAAAATGGATTTTTTCTCATTTACTCACCCTCATGTTGTTCCAAAAAGATGTTTTAAAGAATGTTGGTAACCATTGTAATTGTAGCCATTGACTTCCATAGTAGTAAAAATTACCAACCCCAATTACCAACATTCTTTAAAATATCTTATTTTTGGTTCAGCAGAAAAAAAGAAACTCATACATGATTGGAACAACTTGAGGGTGAGTAATTGATGATAAATATTTTTGGGGTGAACTATCTCTTTAATTGTACTTGACACGGTTCGCCTGGAAATTAATTACTTGCATTTTCTCCCACTTCATATAACACCTCATTAAATGATGGGTTGAAATGCACATGGAAAATGTCAGGTGTCACAATGTTCATGGAAGGATGATGAAAGTCTTCCGGAGCATTGTGGAAAGATTACAGAGTGTCACAAGATCAAACACTGTGGCACACGGTCTACAAGAGCTGCACGCTGGGCCTTCATTCGGCTTACGGAGCAGATTTGCAGACGCTGCACAAAGATATACACTGTGGATCATCACAATATAGGATTGCCACTAAATACAGAGCACAAAGACATTTTAGGTGTCCTGGTTGTTAGATTATTGGGTGTGTTTGTGTTCAGTGTCATTAAAGACACTGATATCAGTTATCAGTCTTTTCCATCAGCAACAAAAGAAAACCTTCAGAACCCTTGTCCATCTTAAATATCCAACATCCACTGTGATTCATATTAAAACTGATTTAGATGCTGATCTATGTTGATTCCCCAAATGTTCACATTACAGTACTGAGTTGTTAGACTAAAAAAAAAAAAAAAAAAAAATCTAATTAATTAAAAAAAAAAACATATGGAAAGGCATAGAAGATAGAATGCAATGCCCTTTATCAACATCATTATGATTCCCAATATAGTTTATTTTTGATTACAGATATATTTTATCGGTATAATAGTTATTATTGTTACTGTATATTATTCACTCTGTCTTCACAATTTGTTCAGGGAAGGATGGCGTGGGACGGGACAGTCATTGCGACGAGGCTTTAGTGGCTATCGTGGACACGCAGTGCTGTTGGAAGTTAGGGGACATGGCCGTGTTGCAGCCCAGTCTCTGACGAGGGCCTTTCAGACCCCCGTCCCCCTCCACGATCCAGGGGCTGCTGTCCGACTCCTTACCCAGCATGCCACAGCACTCCTGGGGGGGGACTCCTAAAGCGGGCATCTGGCCGGACAGGGGCGGGGCCGAGGGCTCATTGGAGGCGTGGTCTTGGAGGACGCTGATGATGTGGTTGAGGAGGTCATTGAAGAACTCAGGAACACCCTCATATCCTGAAAAGAGTAAGAATAGTTAAAACAATAATGGATAAAGAACATATTTCATGATGAGATACATGATGTATTTTTATTTCAATGAAATGAATGTACTATATTTTAGTTTAAAAATGTTTTTATTTAATAGTTTGTATTTCTAAGGGGATTTTATGCTGCTTAATTATATTTATGCAGTAATTGTAGAAGAAAACCATACAACATAAGATTAGTTTATACAGTGAAATTGTTTGACCCCAAGAAAGCTTCATGATATAACTTTCAAAAAATACTTGATGTTGAAAAATATGGTCCATATTGTAAACCTTTCTGAAGTTTTATTTTTGGTTTTAATGTCCTTAAGAATTTGTGGTATAAGTACCAAAAACCATCCCAATATATTTTTACAGCTCCTTTCTCAGGAGCTCTGCTAAGAACAGGTGGATTTTGGCCTTTCTAATTAATATTCATGAGTCTCTCTTCTGATTGGCCTGTTGTTTTCTGAGTGACGCACAGCCAGGCCAACCACAGGTAACTAGGGTCATGTATGATGTAGCCTGTGGCTTGGTGATGCTCACAAGTAAGGTACAGTGCTTAGCATAAATGAATACACCCACGCTAAAGTTGATAAAAAGAGGAATAAAAAATAACATTTTGGAAATTGATCTTAATGCCTTAATTAAAACAAATTAGGAAAAATCCAACCTTTAAGGACAACAATTTTCTTTGTGAATGAATAATGCATCGTAAATAAATAAATGTTCTTCCTTAAAATACAGGGTGCATAAGTCAGGACACCCCAATGTTAAATTCCCATAAAGACAGGCAGATTTTCATTTTCATGGATCCAGGATACTATGCATCCTCCTGATAAAGTTCCCTTGGCCTTTGGAATTAAAATAGCCCAACGTCATCACATACCCTTCACAGATTGGCATGGTTTTATTTCAGTTAGCCTAATAGCTGGTTTGATTTGCATTGAGAGATGATCTTATGGAAAGTACCCCATGCCAATCTCTAGGTTTGGTGAAGGTAATGTGATGATGTGGGGCTATTTTAATTGCAAAGGCCAAGGGAACTTAATCAGGATGCATAGTATCTACTTATATGGTAGTTGCATAGCCCCTAGACCTCTTGTTATCATGAAACAAGCCAGGAAATTTCAGTTTTGACAATATGTGACCTTTAACATAGATATATACAAGACATAAGTTATATATACACATGTATTCCAAATCTAAGGAAAGCATGTCATTACTTTCAAGAGCAAAACTTTTTTTGATGTTTTTCAAAAACATGAAACCAACATAAAATTATAAACTTTAACATATTTTTCCATTTCATCACCTTGTACATATTCGTTATTGACACAAATGCAATTTATTAGTTTTTGGGAGACCGATATCTACCTATTTTTGTAAAGATTCTAATGCACCTCAACCAACCATCACCTTATATTTTAAGAAGTTTGGGGTCAGTAGGTTTTTGTGTTATTAATATTATTACTTTTATTCATAAATGTTCCATTAAATTGATCAAAAGTGACAGTAAAGACGTGTTTTATATTTCTAATAAATGCAGTTCTTTATTTTCATCAAAGAATCCTGAAAAAAATGCATCATGCTTACTGGTGAGCATAACAGACTTCCAACCCAATCTTTCGAACGGTAGTGTATGCGCACAAAATAAAAAGTTATTAAATGTTGCCTGAAGAATTGCCTTGTGGTTACAGGGTTACAGGTTTGCATGGACAGATACACACCAGGGAATGCATTGATGTCAATGACTGCATGTTGGCCCGTCTGGTTGTTGATGATGACGTCGATCCCGAAGAGCGAAACCCCGAGAGCTTCCCGTAGAGATTTACACAGTTCCCTGATGACATCATCATTCGGGGGCTGGGAAACACCTTCTACATTATCTCTCTGTCAAAAATGCAAACAAAAGTGAACAAAGAGCTTTTGCTAAAATACAACACTGTGGGTTGACTAGCAAGACTGCAATTTTTACCGGACGCCCACTTACAGATGTGAGGTCAGAGGACGACTCTGGCTTGGACACATTGTGGCTATTGAAGAAAATCGCTTTTCTGTCTGTGAAGGCATTAAAAAAGCAAACAAATGAATGCAAAAAATCCAAACACTTACAGCTGCAAGTCGGTTGACTAAAAGTGTAACAGTGCAAGTGCAAGCCACTAGACAGCAGCAGAGAGCTGTGCTTCAGATGACAGATTCAAGGCTTCAGGACTGCCAGGCAGAGAGGGAGAGAAAGAGACAGTGAGGAGGAGGAGGAGGAGGAGGAAAAACAAAAATCTAGTGCCAAGAGGATGCTGAGATTTATGACCTCCCACTCAAATGGCAGTAGAGAGATTAATTAAGGGAGAGCAATCCACCATTTACACTTCCTTCCATCTGCACACATCAAAACACCCCAAATATTTACGATGTACTTCTATTTAATATATTTTTGAACCTAAGAAAACCTCTCTTCATTTGTATAGCTTCTAAACATGGCTGTGTTATGCCACTGAGGAGAACAATGGTCTTAACCAGAAATAGAACCAAGGAAACAAGGAATTAGAATGGCTTTAGATTTCCATTACACGAGAGTAGATGTTAAAATGCTGATGCTGATTTGTACTCGGCTTTCGCCAAGATAAGCAACACTAAGATGTAGCTTTACAGTAAACTATGCTTCACCAATTTACGCTTCTTTCCATATGGTGGTGTGACTCCCCTTCTGTCCGGCGTTAACGACTGCAGTGTACTTGGCGCTAGGGCTGTCGCGATAACCGCAATATTGCAATACCGCGCTACTAACAGGCCAACCGCAGAGGAATGCAAGTAACCGCAGCAACCGCGAACCGCGTTTTCTTTTTTCATAAGGTCACCCTTCGTAGTTCGTACCATGTGTATTGAATGTTAAGTAAGTTAATAATGATAACAAGACTGTTTATCATGGTGATTTGTACAGAGGCTTCGTGGATTTGCCTAAAGTAACAGACAGTGAATGTGATCGACTGAGCGCGTGCGATTACCTGCGTCTGTCTTTGAAGTCGAGTCATGTATATTCGTGAAAAAGTTGCCGTTTCCAAGGAAAGCGAAATATTTGTCGTATCATCCTTTTAACGTGTAAGAGTATTTACCATGAATGGCGGCAGCGCTGGTCAGCATTACACAGTGCGAGGAAGCCGTGGGGGGGAAAGCAGCGAGTCACGCATTAAATCAATGCCATTGGTTTATTAAGTGAAGCATTGCTTCAGCTTTTCCCAAAAGTGAAGCATTGCTGGCCAGCTGAGCCTTGAAAAGTGGAGCTCAAAGTTAAAAAAATAATTAACACCTTGTTTCATTACATCTATCATTTAAGGAATCAGCTTTTTGAACGTTTTTGTTGAATGAACGGTTTAATGACTCACTCAAAGACAGTCCGTTGGCGTAACAATGTGCGCGCTGAGTGACAGCCTTTCAATGCGCAGAAACGCTGTTTAGTTTCGGTTACATTGTTTTTGTGTATGCTGACCACATCATAACACGTATTTATATAGCAACAAATAAATATAAATAAATAAATGGCGGTAATACCGCATATCGCGCTATTGAGCCACTCAAAATGACCGCAAGGGAAATTCCTTCACCGCGACAGCCCTACTTGGCGCGTCAGCACACACGACGCTGCAACTACATCTCCCTAGTGGACCAGCACGACAACCGTCTGGATTGAGCCAAGTAGGGGACATCTCTGGGGTCTTCAAGTGGGCACCTTCCATCCTCAGTGTTTCGTCGACTAGCCCAAGACACCTCAAGAGGGCTCGACAGTGACCCTGACGTCCCAGAGTCACCCCCCTCCGTCCCCCACTCAACTCAGCCCAGCTTACGGACCTCTACATCCCTCCTGCTGCTGAGACCTAACCACAATCTCTCCGCAGCCCAACCATACGCGCCAACCCGTTTGACTAAGGCTGTCGAGCCCCACTGGTGCGTTAATATGCAGTTTCAGTGGCAACGGTTCCGTATGGCATACCACCTACCGCAAAAACACAATATCTGCCCAACCACCCGTCATTCACGCAATATACACAGGAACATAATGACTGTAAATACTATACAAGCTATACAAATAAACCAACAGACTCTTCAAGTTTTCAAGAATTCTACGAAACCGTAGCGTGGCGGACATTACTGTGCGACGCAACTCTTGGCCACTGAATCCGACGTCTCTGAGGAACCGGGTTGTAGAGTGTGCCACAAAACCTCGACAACCCACTTCCACTGGATAAACCTGGACTCTCCATCCTCGCTGTTCTGCTTCAGCGGCCAGATGAGCATACCGCAGTTTCTTCCTCTCATATGCCTCATCTACCGCATCCTCCCATGGCACTGTTAACTCTATCAGTTGAACAATGCGTGCTGATCCAGACCACAAAACAATATCTGGTCGTAGGTTAGTGGTGGCAATCTCAGGTGGAAAAATAAGCCGTGATCAAGATCAGCCAGCATCTTCCAGTCCCTAGCAGCTTCTAGTTGTCCTGGGCGAGAATTGGTGTTAGCACCTTTTCTTGGTGGTTCCTCGCCTGGGCGGAGGAATATTGTCTTCTGCGTGTAATGTTTTGCTAGAACAGGTGGCAACTTATTGGTCATACTACGCTTGCCTTCCAATGCTAAAGCCAAACATCGCAATACTTGGTCATGGCGCCAAGTAAACCGACCTTGGCTAAGAGCCACCTTACATCCTGTCAAAATGTGCCTTAATGTGGCAGGTGATGAACACAAAGGACAAGAGGGATCCTCTCCTACCCAGAGGTTTAGGTTCTGCGGTGATGGGAGAACATCATGTTGACCTAATAAGGAAACTGATCCTACTCTCTTCCATTGACCAAAGGGTGTTGCCAGCCCATTTTGCGTTGTTCCACACTCTCCCATCTCATCCACTCTCCCTGCTTGGCCTGGGAAATGGCCTTTATACACCTCATCCTCTCCTCCTGCTTTCGCACCTCGTTGACTACCAGCTTCCTCCTTTGAGCTGGGCCTGCCTTGTGCCATTTAGGAGGAGCTAAACTGAGGCCAAAACCCCCTCTTCCATGCTGTACCTGTCCCACGATATCCCCAATTTGAAGGTCAGCCTTTGCCTCTACTACAGATTTCTTTGCTGACCACTTTCTACCAGTTTTTAACATTCATTTCCAGTCTGAACTTGGCACACTTAAACTCCTCGGTTAAAGCAGAGACTGGCAGCTGCAATATTCCTTTACTATAAAGTCCCACTCTGCTGAGGCAGCGTGGAACTCCCAACCATTTCCTGATGTATGAACTTATTAACGCTTCCAGCTTATCCACTGTTGTCAAAGAAACCTCGTACACAGCCAGTGGCCACAGCAACCTTGGCAGTAGACCAAACTGAAAGCACCAGTTTTAGTTTGCCTGGTAGAGCACAGCTGTTTATGCTCTTCAACCCTTCCACTGCTTGTCGTCTAACTTCTCCCACTCGAACTGTGTCCTTTAGATCCCCATCGTACCATCTCCCAAGAATCTTCACTGGCTTCTCAGAAACTGTTGGTATTGCCTCACCATTAATGAAGAATGTTTTATCTACTACCTTTCCTTTAACTATCGAGATGCTCCTTGATTTAGAGGGCTTAAATTGCATTTGTGCCCATTCAATATTATCTGTTAACTTCCCCAATAACCGATTAGTGCAGGCTACTGTTGTAGTCATGGTTGTCATGTCATTCATGTATGCTCTGATTGGTGGTAGTCGCATCCCAGAAGCCAAGCGCTCTCCTCCCACTCTCCTCTTGATGTCCTAATGATTACTTCCATTGCCATGGTAAAAGCAAGTGGAGAAATGGTGCATCCTGCCATTATTCCTACCTCTAAGCATTGCCATGCGGTGCTGAATTTTGGAGTTGAGAAACTAAATTGCAAATCTCCAAAATAGCCTTTCACTAAATTTTTCACTGACATTGGTAGTCTGAAAAAATCAAATGCTGCCCAAAGAAGCTCATGTGGCACTGAACCATATGCATTAGCCAAATCCAGGAATGTCACATGGAGCTCCTTCCTCTCCTTTTTAGCTGACTGAATTCGTAGCCAGATAACATTGTTGTGTTCGAAGCATCCTGAGAACCCTAGAATGCCCGCTTTTTGAACTCAAGTGTCAAATGAAGTGTCAATGAAGCCATTCTTTAATAGGTAGGTGGACCATCTCTGGGCAATAATGCTGAAGAAAATCTTACCTTTAACGTTTAATAGTGAAATAGGACGAAACTGACTGATGCTTGTAGCATCTTTTTCTTTAGGTATAAATACTCCACATGCTCTGCGCCATCCTCTAGGTACAAACTGATTTTCCCATGCCACTTTTATCAATTTCCATAAAATTCGCAGAACTCCTGAAGCACTCTTGTACACTCCATTAGGCCCTGGAGATGATGAAGCCCATGCCTTTCTCACAGCCTGCTCTACCTCTTTCCACTTAGGTGCACAGACCTCCATTTGGTATTCTGGTGGGTTGATAGGTGGTATGTCTGATGGAATTGACATAGGCTCATGCCTTTTTGCATCTGTATGCGTTTCCTCCAAATATCTCTCTAGCTCAACCCTAGATGCTTTTAAAGTGCCATTCTTCTCCCTGGTGAATAACTTCTTTACGAATTTGAATGGTTCTTTATAGAAATTAGCACTCGCACGTTCCATCTTTTTGTACCGTTTCCGTAGACGCTCAGCTCTGCGTAATGTCGCCAGCTGATCTTTTATGGCCCTTTGTAAGAGATTGAGTCCCTCCTTCTGACTTTGTTCTGCTCTTTTCCATTGCTTCCTCAGCTGTCTCCTTTCTCTAACTAACCCTTCATTTTTCTGCTGGCGTCTATACATTCCAGGAGTAGTCTGTACTTTTTACTTCCTTTTTTCCACACCAAACCTCTCACTTCCATATGCGTAAATGATGTCCCCAAATTTATCCAGCTTCTTTTCAACTGCACCAGTTAATCTTTCCAATGCAAAACATAGATCTGTGTTTACCGTGTCCCATGCAGTTTTCTCACAAGCTCTTGGCCATCTAACTCCAGGCCTATGCCCGTTGAGGTTCTTTTCTCTCTTATGCTGTTTAGTCTGACCGGGTTCACAAGTATGAATATGTTCATCACTAACTGTGCAAGCCCTCCTCTCCTCTATGACAGGGGTGCTGATATCCTGTGAGCTGTGGTTTGCTTCCTGTCGCTGGATTTCATTCGACTGACTTGACTGACTTCGTAAGAAGTACTGATCAATGCAAGGCCCTTGTCCCTTCTCCCTCAAGCATTTAATTTTCCCTTGATGAACCTTCAAACCCCTGACCGTTGTCGCCTTGCTCCAGCCACAGACACAAACTTGGAGTTCAATGACTTTACTAACTGCAGATCTTGGACTAGTCTTACTCTCCATCCTCATATCCGTTTCCATTCCTAAGTCGTTAACCATGTTGTCCAACATTGAATCATCTTCCGCCCCCGCTCTCGCAGACTCTAGGGGTATTTTTCTCTTTAATTTCTCAGAAGCCTTGGGCAGGTGTCTCCAGCATCCTGTAAACACGGAGCTGGATACTGCCGACAAGGGTAGCTAACCCTTACCAGCTCCATTGGGGTCTCTTTCCTCCTGTCAGCTGTCTCTCCAGGCTGTCACAAGGTCTAGAAATTCATAAGCGTTTTAAAAGACATCTATAAACCTTAATAATGTTTATAATTGATTTCATTTTTTACATTTTCTTATAGCATTAAAATATGCATGACATTGCTCTATAATGGCTGTGTAGAAACATTATTCCAGTCTGAAAAAAGTAACATTTCTCCAGTGATAGCTATTTAAATATGTATTCAGGCTAAAAATAAATAAATTTATAAATATTTATTTATAGTAATTAATTAATTTGATTAAATTTATTTTTCCATATATATATATATATATATATATATATATATATATATATATATATATATATATATATATATAACAAAAATATATTACAATATTTCATTATATTAAAGTAGCTGTTTTAGCAGATGAACTCTTAAAGAGAAAAGGGATAAAGCGATCGAGTCTCTTCAATAAATTTGGACTAAACCGCTCTATTCATATGGATTCTCTTTATGAACTTTATGAAGCGTCAAAAGTGTCAGTTGCGTAGCTGTCAATGAAGGGACAGAAACTCTCAGATTTCATCAAAAATATCTTCATTTGTGTTCCGATGATGAACAAAAGTCTTACAGGCTTGGAACGACATGAGGGTGAGTAAATAATGACAGAATTTGAATTTCAATATTTATTAGATCATTACTAAGTTTTAGTAATCTGTTACTCCATCTCAAAAAAAATAATAATAATCATTAGAATTAATTATGTGGCATTATGGATTCTCATTGGCTTTGCACATATAGTTGTAGTTTCTGTGGTTAAAATACGATTGTTTTGGTCAGTAAAATCTAAAAGAACTAAATAATACTGCGGTCCAATCCCTGATTACCTGTCGAGGAACTTTACAAACTCAAATATATCACGCCTTCCTGGGATTCTTAGAAATTACAAACAACCTGATCTCAGTGCCGCCCCTTTTTCTTTGTTTTAATCTTTTAAACAGTTTTTTTTTTTCCATTTGAATACTACTCTAAGGCAAGGCGTGAGTAAATTTACATATGTGTGTGCATGTGTACTTGTGCATTGCAGAGTTCAGCATGAGTTCATGAATTCACAGATATGACCTCATGATTTTGCATTAAGCTAACAGATTGCTCTTCCAGCAGCCGTAACTGGTTTGCATGGACTGAAAGTACACTGGCATATGCAAACGGATCATCCCGTACAGCGGCCTGCGGCGGAAACCCGACATCAGCAAGCACTTCTGCTGACAGGGTAGGAGCAAAACACAATCCACTGTTTCCACTGCAAAGTCAGCTATGCAAAGGCATCCGAGTCTTTACAGCGGGAACGTTGTAACGTAAATCATGCCTAAACAAACTTAAGCTCCAGTTGCGGTGAAACGAACCATATCGCAGGAGCGGCCTTTCATGGAAATAACATTTATAAAGAGTTGAAGTGTCGGCTGAAGGTTTACCAGACGGTCCAGAAGGGAAGTTCTTGAGTGATGGTCTCTCCACCACAGTGTGCGATTCTCCCACCACGAACACCTTATAGAGCACGGCATTGTGGTTAATAAAACTCTGAATGACACACGGGGGCTTCACGTCCTTTAGGTCCTCGGCGTTGAATATTATAGCCATCTGCACAGTGAGACAGACCACTTTAACTTAACAATTCAAAGTGATAAATACACTTTTTTTTGCAACCATTTTTGGGTTCCCCAAAGAACCCTTCAGTGAACCGTTCTTAAAAGAACCATTTTTTCTTACTGTCTGAAGAACCTTTTTCCACTATAAAACACCTTTTGTGCATCGCAAGTGAATGTTAAAGTGCCCCTATTATGTTTGTTTATTTCTTGGATACTAACTTTCATGTAGTGTGAGTGTAAAAGGTCTGCATAGTTTTAAAGATCAAAGTGCATGATAAATAGAGTTATAGTCTCCCAAAAAGGAAAAACTGATTCTGAACTGCCTGAAATGAGTTGCCAGTATTTACTACTATGTAGGTTTGTAACAAATTTGCATAATGTGAACCTTTGGTCCTCATTGGCTGCCCGCAACACCTACTCTGCCCCGGCCTCAAACACTGTAGTGTAGCTGAGGTCTGGAAGAGTTTAGTTTGTGTCGTCAAAATCAGCTACTTCAATTTCTTCAACTTCAATTACTAGGTTCAATTTCACATAGAATGCTGCATTCAAAGGTAGCTACCTATGTAGGCAGCTCACTAGATTGTAATACAAAGCTTTGTGTGTGTTAGCACTTAATGGCCTCTGTGGTCACATTTCACAAAAAAACAGAGATAGAAAAGAGTATTACCTCATGAGAGTTAGTTCCGTGAGCAACCCGTGTTTTGCAAACTGTGCAGGATGAGAAGGAAAAAAACACTCTAGTTAAGTCTAGTTAATAATGCAACTCTTTAATAAACCTTTAATGCAGTGAAATGCAACCTAATGGCATTTTAGTAAGAGCCAATAAAAAAGGTGTTGTCATCAGGGTATCTGCAGAGTTTTTAAAATCAAATTAAAGACTTGGACAAATAAAATTAATACCATATGTCCATACAGAACATACTCATGCAATCTTATAATAATTATTTTGCTTAAAACAACTGCAAACCAGTGTAACTGCATGTTTAAAATACTCAAGACATGTTTTATTCAAAATATACATATGTATTGAAATTGGTTTACATTCTAATTTATCAATACATACAAATTATAGGTTGATTGGGACTGGATTTTGCTGATAAAATAATTATTATTTTACAAAGACAAAAAAAAAAGTTCAGATACTTTGCAAATTCGACTAAATTAAATATTAAAAGTGTTAAACAGTGTTTTTAGTCTTTCCTTCATATGACAGGGCAGCCCAGAAAGAAGCCACACAAGTTTATGTTGAATTAAAAGCCAGATGTAGTTTATTGAGTAACCAACAACACAATATTTTAACTCTTATTTTGAAATGCTGCATTACTTCCAGCTGCTCATTCATAAAGATGAGGAAGATAAAACATGCATTCTTACAACATATTACAATATAAACTCTATAAAGTGTTTATGCTAGGCATAAATGTGCATTATTTATTTATTGTGAACTGCTCTGAAATGCGATCCTGTAGAATGTGCAGAATTTTGACTTTGAACGTTTTTTTAAATCACATTAGGCTTTATCGCGATTCCTGTTTTTCTGTCCTCAAATTTAACAACACATAAAATGATATTTAAGACTTTTTATGGCATTCAATTTGAACAAACTTAACTTTTCAAGGACCCGCAGGAAACCTGGGTCACATTTCTGTGAAATTTCAAGGACAAAAAAAGTCCTTTGTCCATTGTCAATAGTGTGGGGATGTATGAAGCCCAGCTCACACAGAAGTGACTTTCAACACAAACAGATTTCTTTTGGTCAGTACAGTGAATTTGCTTGACCAACATGAACCCGTTGTGAAATCTGCATGGAGAAATATTTCATTGAATCTTTCCTAACGCAAAAAAAATACCATTCCTACTGAAATTAATGGATTTTGCCACAAAAATTTGCAGAGCAATTTTTTCACATTTAGAGTGATATTTATATAATGACATTCCTTGGTTAAAGGGGTCATATAATGGTACATGCACTTTTACAAGTTGATTGTACTGAAATGTGTGTTGGCAGTGTCTGTACACAACCATCATATAATGATAAAAATCCATCCAGTGGTTTTGTTTTAATCTCCTTATATGTTTTCCCCTGCCTCAAATCGAGCCGTTCGAGCCTGTGACGTCAGAGGCTCGCACGCCCCTCTCTCGATTGTTGATTGACAGCAGTTTCAACACAGACCCGCCCTCGCTCGTGAGTGAGCTGTCAATCATACTCCGCACGGACCGGCGCGGTCATTGTTGATATGCTGGAGCACTGTCTATGAGCAGAATGGCGTCTAAGCGATTGTGGTGTTCTGTTCTTGGGTGTAATAACGAACACAGCAGTCATTTTAATATTCCTAAATCCGAACCGCTTAAGACGCAGTGGCTGAGTTTGTTTTCGAAGGGAATATTCCCCACGAGAAACGTCAATGCTCTCATGTTTGAGCGAATCATTTCACACACCAGACTGCTTTATAAACGAGGATCAGTATAAAGCTGGTTTTGCTAAGAAGCTGCTCATGAAAAAAGAATCAGTACCAACTATTCGTGTTCCTGCTGAACCTCCAGAAGAACTGAAGTGAGTGTAACGTTTTATTAAACTGTATATTAATATTTATATTAATCCTTGTAAATTGCTAGCTGCACGCTTCACAATGAATGTGGCTAAGGTTTACACTCAGGGTACATTACGGCATGTTTTCTATGTATGACGTTCTCAATATAATGCATAATCCCACGTTTATACTGAACAACGCGTTATGGTTATTGTGTTATTGTGTTACAAATGGTGTACGCCAGAGCCGGCTCTGGTGTGCGCACAGAACAGAGAGGCGGAGTCAGCAAAGCTCATTATCATTTAAAGTCATATGCACTGAAACGGCGTGCTGAAAACAGAGCTGTTTTTTACCAGGTAAAATTAGTGTTTTCTTACAATACTAATGAGAATTGTTAATTAAAGTATATTACACACTTTTAATTTAGACCCTAAAGAATCATATTAGCTTGTACAAAAATGGCATTATATGACCCCTTTAAACATTACTTCCCGTTTCAGGAAAGAAGAGGTGCGAGTCGTGCGACTTACTGAAAGGGAATGTAAGACCGTGCCGCTCGATCTGCTCCAGAGTGTCTGGCCCACACTCACTGTTCAGCACCATAAATGGAGGAGAACAGATCCTCACATCTGCAGAGAGAACACAAGACAGGAAGAGACCGGTGAGTCCAGCTGACAAGACCTGCTCGAATCCTACATGGATTTATAGAGGGAAAACGCAAGGGTTTGTGAAAGTGCCGCTTGTCTTATGACCACTGCAAGCAAGTATGTATGTAATACCCGAAGAACACTATCCATTAGCGCTCATATCTCAATGGCAGTTGATTGGCTGGCACAGGAATCTGATTTGAAATTTGGCATCTTCGCTCATGGAGCACAGCACTTTTTTAGCCAATCGCCTTAGGGGTAAAATGCCATGTGACTGGTAATCACTACTCTGGAGCTGCAGGAAATTGACATCATGATAATATTGATTGTCTGATGGCACCACCGGATGTGGCTGATATTACACATGCCCAAGTTCTTCACTAGCCACTGATCTGAGCTGTGACGTGGAAGACAGCAGATAAGGAAGTCCATTTCATGCCTTTTAGAGAAATAAATCAAATAAAACAAAATTTTATTGAAAAAATGAATAAATAAAATACAATTAGAAAATTTTAAACTGAACTGTCTCTTTCTTAAAGTCAGCATGAAACGAAAATTGGGAACTCGCGTGTTATAATGTAGTGATTGAATGAATTGGGTGAATCAGCTTCTCGGATGAGAAAAAAAATAATGTTATTATAAAAAGTTTTTTATTCAAGATTATTAAGGCAAATGAATTTAAGAAGAAAAAAAAGATACATTATTCATAACAAACACCACAATATTTCATCTGACCAATCACAGCAGAGTAGGATCTCAGAAAGGAGGGGTTTAGAGAAACCAAATACTTCATTGAGCCGTTTCAGAAACTGTCCGTGTTGACTTTATTGTGATTTAAGTTATTGAAGAACACCAAGTATACCAAGGCCCAGTTTCACAGATAGGGCTTCGACTAAGCCAGGATTAAGCCTTAGTTCAATTAGGACATTTAATTAGCTTTTTTAAAAGTGCCTTAGAAAAAAACATTATTGCAGTGCATCTTCAGACAAAACAATGGCACCGACATGTTAAGATATATCCGTGCAAGTTTGCTTTCAGTTAAAACAGCTCAAACATGCATTTTAGTCTGAGACTAGCTTAAGCCTTTTCTGTGAGACCCGGGGGCAAGCATCTTAAACACTGACCAGCAGTGATAATTATTTAAGCAGAACATCAACATCAATTTAAAGACATGAAATAGAGTAGCCAGATGAGTTTACATCCTCACAGGGATAATAGTTGGTAACAGTAGAAGTTATCGGCAGCGACTCTTATAAAACCAACTGTGAAAGGTCTTATGTCATCAGTAGCCCCTCCGGTTGACTTTACTTCCCTATTTATTTTATCGAATGGAGAACAATGGACACAAGGCACTGAGCTCTGACTCAGCCCGTATAATGCAGGAGCCAGTTAATAGAACCGCAGCAATTTGACCAGCAGGTTCAAGGCTTGTTTGAAAATACTTTACGCTCACTGTCCTGGGGATCGCTCTGATGAGCAAACAGAGAGAGAGAGATGGAACAAAAGCGTCAATAGCTGTGAATGAGTAGCGATGTTTCCGAATTCCAACCGGAGGCACATTATCGGATTGGGATGAATCATCAAAACAGAGATGCATACTGGGCTTAACTTGGGGATAGGCTCTTCTAACTCGGGCCAGTAAGCAAACGCCTTGAGGTTCGGTGATTGAATCTGCTTTGCTGAAGTGGATCTTGCTTTCAGTCAGATGCCAGTGTTGTAGTGCTGCTGTTATCGAGCCAGATAACTGAGATAAGGCATGTTTTGTGAGTTTTCGATAGTGTAGCACAGGAAATGAGTTGAGGAGTGAAGCTTCAATATGCTGATGACACACTCACAGCGTCCTGATATGATCACGGTAAACCGCCCGTGTGGTGGGGTAGCAAAACTGATTATAAGATGCTTTTCAATGTAGAATAAAGAAAATGCTGAACATGGCTCAAGGGTTAATATTTAGTACACATTACGAAACACTTGCTTATATTCGAAGCAATTGAGAACAGACTATTGAGAACATCAAAACTACACTAAAAACAGTCATATTGTGACATTTTATTACAATTTGATATAACTATTTTATTGTAATATATTTTAAAATGTAATTTATTTCTGTGATGAAAATCTGAATTTTTTTAGCAGCCATTACTCCAGTCAAAAGTGTCACATGATCCTGCAGAAATCATTCTATAATGATTTGATGCTTCAGAAACATTTCTATGATTACCAGTGTTGAAAACCGTTGTGCAGCTTGATGCTTTTGTGCAAACCATTCATAGATAAATAGAAGATTCAAACAAACGGCATTTATTTAAATGTCTTTCCTGTCACTTTTAATCAATTTAATGCATCCTTGCTGGATAAAAGTATTCATTTCCTTAAATAAAATGTACCGACCCCAAACTTTTTAATGGTAGTGTATTCATATTTTACTCGATGCAAAGACGACTGGCTCAATAATAACTTAAAGTTCCTCAAAACTAAAACTTCAACAAGAACAGTTAGTCAACTGACAAGGTCATCACTGATTGGTCAAAGTCCTCTATGCAGAAACAAAATCGCAAGATTGTCACTTCCTGTTTTGTCTAGTTGGTAAATGATGTTATCGTAACTGAAATATCCTGTAGTGTTGAAATGGAGAAGGCTGTGCTGGTTTTCTTATCAGAGCTGGTTCATTTATCCAGCTGCTAAACTTTTGTTCTCCTATTCCAGAGGAAGCTTACATAAGCGTTTATGAAAGCCTGAAAAAAGGGCATTGGCAATCTCATGTTTAAGACCGACAAGCAGGTTTAGTGGTGTGAGCAACCTACTATTACCATTTACAAACACAGACTTACACATTTGGTTAGAAAGTATTTCTAACTTGTTACTCAGACCCCGTTCACACCCGGTGTTTTAATTCATCTCTTTTGTCCACTTTCAACCACTTCTGTCCTGATTTCTTCGAGGGGAGGGTCTGTGGGTAAATATATCTTTTGATCTAATGGATGAAATAAGCTCACGCAATTTACATATGAACGCGCCTGGAAACATACAGAGAGCATCAGCTGCTCTGACAGTCACAAGACCAGCCGAACGCTGTGAAATCACGAGTGGTGAGAGAACATTGTGCTTGGAACATTTTTCTTCAAATCAAACTTGGGTTTCATGCTGACAAAGTTTAAATCTCGTCTCGCTATCGCTCTTCCCAGAATGTTTACACGTTCGTTAGGTCAGTTGAAGGTCTTTTCTGGCTGTTCGAACACGAGCATCATCTATCCTACGAAAGCAATCCGGTCGAATGTGTTTTCGACTACCTCTGGAAGTGGTCGAATGTGGACAAGCTCAAAACATTTTAGACCCCGTTTACACCTGTATGTTGCGCCGTCCACTTGTGATCCGATCGACCAAATCGCATCTTTATACCTGGTGTAAACAGAACCTCAGTTTGTTCAAAAGAAACGGAAACTAATACAGTAATGCACTTACAATGGAAGCCTATGGGGCAATGTTTAAGCAATGGAATAATTACGATCTTTGTTTGTCACTATTTCAGCAATACCCCGACCATGTATTGTTAGTGAACTCTGTAACTTTCATGCAGTGCACTCAAGGATACCAAATGAGGACATTATTTACATGAAGAAAACCCACGGAAATCATGTCAGGCAATCATAACCTAGATACTTACCGTAAATTTAGATGATTTACAGATAATCTCAAACAATAAAAAAATGTCTGTAAATGCAGAGCTACATATTTCTGCTTTTAAACCTTCTTAAACACTTTCCCCATTGACACGCACTGTGCTTTATTTCATTTATTTGATTTTTTGGTTGATTTTCCAAACGGAAGAACAAGTCATGATTATTTCCTGAGGCAATCGACAGCACGTCACAGGCAAAGCTCTAGAAGCGTTTTCGAGACTTCAATGCAGAGATGTTAAGCAGTTTGTGTCTGCTAATACGTGACTTATTATTAGAAATGGAGATTCCATTTAAATTAGCCAACAGATGTTCTGTAAATAAAAGGGGAATGAGTAATGAGATCCTCTTTAGCAGGTACAAAAGCTTACTGATGTTCCTGTTTCTGGCTCAGCGAGGGTCCAGGATCAATCTCTGCTCCGTGTAAACACTTCAAGCTCTGTGCAGACCTGCCGGAGCCAGCCGAGACGTTTATGTGACGTTTATGGAATGTTTACAACACGTTTATAAAGCATCACTATGGAGTTTTGGCTCTGATCCTGCCGGACAGCACAGATGGGAAGACTAATATCATATGAGACTCTCCCTCCATCCATCCATTCATCCATCCATTCGTTACAGCAAACACACAATGGTGGTTTTGTCAAATCTGACATAAGCCCTATTGGAACGGTAATTGTTTCTCATGTGGACGTCTGTAAAAATGAATTTGCATGGCACCTCAGTGATAAAACTCGATTTATTGACGGTGGAGGGGTGAGTTTTGTGCTCACGTAGTCAGTCGCGTGACTGTCTGCTGTAAATAAAATGTCATATGCTTGGAATAATACGAATAAATTTGTTTTTAATTTAATAATATGAAAATAATGTTCTATTTATTATTTAAATCTATTTTTAAAAAATAGCTGGATGCACGTACGCTATATTTGAAAATGTTTTCTGTCTTGCATTTTATCTCAAAAGGATGTCATTTTAAAAATATGGAAATTAGCGGAAAGAAGTTAGTGCAGCCTCTTATTTACATGAGGTAAAAATAAACCTGCTGGTTTGTATTTGTAATGATGTGTACATAGCCGACATATTTTAACATTGTATTGCTGCCATAATAACGCACCATTTCAAATGTTTACGTGCTTTTTTCTCTTTCTCCTTTTTGTTTGTTGAGGTGGAGTGGTGATGAAATATTGTTCTTGTAAATACTTTCCAGCATTTCAGTAATAAAACTGAACATCTTTAAAATGCATAGAAATTACAGTGAAGCACAACAGTTAATGTACGTACGGTGTTCGGCAGTGATCAAAAAGGATTTAAACAGTGAATTTTGAAGTGATCTCTTCTTGTAAAATCAGAGGTGTGGATTCACACGACCTTGGTTTTTGTCAAAAAACAGTAGGTAATTCAGTCCGGGGATTTTTACACGGCATTCTGGATTCGGACAGCAATAAAATCGCAGACTAACGCCTGTAAATGTTGAAAAAATACCTTACGACCCCATAAGAAACAATTACTGAATATATAGAAATATACTGCCTAATTTGTCAAAATGGTTCAACTGAATCCCAGAGATATGACAGACTCAATTTTCCCACAAGGACTTGGGAAAAGTGCAAAGATTCGGACAAAAAAAATGTCTCTTTCTCTTTGCAATCCGTTGTTTTATTTGACCAGGTTTGGACTCTGCTAATAAAAAGGATAGTTAAACGCAATACCACAGAAGTGGATCCAGCTACGGATGAAATAAAAAGGTGTGAATCTTTGCCTTATAAAGTCTGAAACACTCCGTCTCCTGCACAAACAAATGGTGTCCTGCTTTGTCTCCACGGACAGCATGTAAGACAGCAGGACAATGCTTATGTGAAGCTCCTCAGGATGTGCATGAGTCACATGGATGAGAGTGGTGCCAGAAAATGTGTCTCTAAACGCAGCGCTAGGTC
This sequence comes from Tiaroga cobitis, assembly GCA_030578255.1. Taxonomy (NCBI): domain Eukaryota; kingdom Metazoa; phylum Chordata; class Actinopteri; order Cypriniformes; family Leuciscidae; genus Tiaroga; species Tiaroga cobitis. The sequence goes on from CM060607.1 coordinate 5,893,464, forward strand.
TCTCATTAAGAAAAGGACTAGAAATGAGTGTGTACTCCGATGACAAACAGCATTTATTACAGCACTGATGTGGGGGCGACTTCCTGTGCGCTAGTGAACACTGGTGGAAATTCTTCAACTGACACATGAAAGCACAGATCATATCTCCGTTCCTCTAGTCAGCTACCAAAAGGTACAAACAACTCTCAAAAAAAACTTTTTTTTTTATAGTTCAATGCCTGTTGACAGTAGACGCTTATAAACGTTTGCTGAACGCGATCTGTAGCGCACCTCCTGTCCTGCAGATGTCAGCGAGTCAGTGGCAGATCTTCACAGATGTACTGCTTCAGTTTTAGTCAGTTAGTCCCTCTTACTGAAAATAAACTGTGTTTTTCCAGACAGTAGTACACTTTTACTATACTGTACACCCTGTACTACTGACTTTCTTCCACATCACCCTCTCTCGCTTGTACTGTTGTGCATCTGTCCGCTCATGAGATAAGCCTCCTCTCCTCTATGCATGTTAAAAATGTTAACAGCATGGATGTTCTGTCATGACATCTCTCAGGAGATTGGTATGGTAATGGATATGGCAATGTTAATGTATTTGTTCTCGGAGGAATAGATCTGCTACGCTGCTGCCGAGTACTTTCTACTGCCAATACATTGACAGACATTGCTGTGAGCATGCAAGACATGCTACTGCTGCTGCACATGTAACATACATGATCTACACAGGTGGAGCTGGGGAAGGTGGAGGGCTTCTGAAAGTGCGCTGCACTGCAAACAGCAACACTACCGGTATTTGTTTAAATTATGAGCCAGAGCTCATTGGCCGCTGAATGCAACAGCAACCAATCAGCTGTGCTATGTAGATGACGACGTGATTGCTACCAAATGAGTTAAAGACCTGTCAGCCTGCGCCATTTAGAGTTCATGCCAGAACTAGGTAACTGTGTAATATACGTAAATAGTGCTGTGCAGTACAGTCGTTAAACAGGTTAAAAAAATGTTTTTAAATCACACAATAAAACAAATGAATACAAACCGGCCAGTGTTTTGTTTTATTTTGGCTGATCTTGGTTCAGGACTTGCACACAAACTGCATTGCAATCATTTCCCAAAATGCAATCCGTGCACATATTACTGAGTCGTTAACAGAGGCCAGAGATGGGACACGCTGAATAGGGACGCAAAGAGGAGAGGAGAGCACAGACGTGTATTATATTGGGGGTGGGGGCATTTTCTTTTCCTCTTACCTCCGTATGATGTGTATTATAGTAGTGTTTATAAGCGCAGCGGTACTTCGTGTACAGCGGTAACATAAGAAACCGCTTCTGTTCCGTAAGCGCCACCTACTGGCAGAGAGTGAATTTGCATTTTCATTCAGTCCGTCAGTCTGCTGTTTTAGTTTTGTGCAGGTGTTTTATGTAACTAGCTAGCAATGTGCTTTTAGGTTATTTTAAACTTTCAGACAAGGCTTTGTCAAGCCAACATCAAAGCTGGTTCACAAACTTTACTCATTTGGTTTTGGTTTAGAATTAGACATTGAATTATTTACCTATTATGACTGTAAAGCCGCTTTGGAACAATCTAGCGCTTTATAAAATGAAGATGACTTGACATTCTAACTTAAATATTCCTGAATGAATCAATATTGAATAATGAAACTGAAATCAGTGTCAAAAGGCATCCCTAGCAGACAAGAACACTGTTGTTTCATAAAATCATATATACATAAAAGCCTCTCATGTATCCTTAATGCAACAAAGGTAATCCCACAATGCTTTGCAACACGTTCAGTATTTTTTTCTAAAAAGCATTGAAGATGACAGAAATAAAAAATATCGAAAACTATTTTACCCAATATGGTGTGAGCGCTGCTATGCTTAAAGTGTCTAGAGCGGCTGTGTTGCTATGGTAACACTGTCAGACATGCTCACGGCTACTAAAGAGAGGGATGTGGCGCTGTGTCCGCCAGTGAATGTGAGAGGACGAAAGAAACGGGGAGGGTGACAGATGGCCAGAGTGTAATTTGGTAGTTGTGTTATCTTGCAAACAAGTACAGGCGGCGTCCAATGTAGCATGTACATTGCAGCATGTTTAATATGACAACTCTCACTTGTTACGTGTTGCGATTTCATGCAATTTAGTGCCTCCTGACCTGTACAAAAATTCTGTTACATGGATTTTCCTACCATTGGAAAAAGCTTTTTGTCAATCTACAGTTAAACCAATTTTAATCCTGCAAGGTAAACTACTTCCTGAGTCCTAGGCTACGACGCAAGTTAGTATAGAAGAATAAAACATCAGCATTCGCTAGTGGTAAACAAATAGAGCGAGATGAATCACACTTTGGCAAGACGCCGCAAAAGAGGAGAATATGGACGCAGTCATTGCGAAGGAAAAGAGGCCAACTTGGCATGCCAATTTTGCAAATGGAGCTTGAGGCAAGTAGTTTTAAGTTTTCTAACCATGTCGTGTTGACCAATAGGAGCCACGACCACAGAAATCCCCACGATTGGTCATCTTCAGTCTGTCTGAGACAGCCAAAATCGTACAATGTGGACCGGGCATTAAAAACAGGACACTCATATCGCAAGATGTGACACAATTGCAGAGATGTGTTATAATATTTAAAAACAAAAAATAAATTGTAGACAGAATTCCAGAATGTGCATTTTTGAATTCTTCATTTATGGCCTTTTTTAGAAAATAATTATATACAGGTGAAACTTGAAAAAATTTTATATCGTGCAAAAGTTCATTTATTTCAGTAATTCAACTTGAAAGGTGAATTAATATATAGACTCATTACATGCAAAGTGAGATATTTCACACCTTTATTTGTTATAATTTTTATGGCTTACAGCTTATGAAAAGCGTTCACAATATTCTAATTTTGAATTTGGGGTTTTCATAAGCTGTAAGCCATAATCATGAAAATTATAACAAATAAAGGCTTGAAATATCTCACTTTGCATGTAATGTGTCTATATAATATATTAGTTTCACCTTTTAAGTTGAATTACTGACACAAATGAACTTTTGCATGATATTCTAAGTTTTCGAGTTTCGAAATTAACGTGATTAACTGCGACTCATTTGGTTTATTAACTGGCATATAATGTAATTAATTCAATTTAAATGTTTGCAGCGTAGCCGAACATGTCTTTCATGTTTTCTTGAATTAAAGAGCGGGAGGCTTTGATATCAGGGCAGAAGGAGAAAAGGAGAGACATAGACTGGGGGCTTACAGATGATTTTGTTACATAACCATCTGTCACGTCTGGTTCAATGGAACGTGGACACACGTGATTCCCTCAAAGACAAATATAGCTGAACATACACGTCTGTACAGGCCACAACCAAATGCTTTCTGTGCAAGGGGAGTTGAGACCGCTATAATATGGGTATTTTGGAGAAATCAAATGTTAAAAAGATGAATTCACTCAATTTAAGTTCTGTCATCGTGCTTTATAAATAAATAAATAACATAAATAAATAATATACTAACCCTATAGTAAGGACATGTATGTAGTTAATTAATATTACTCAGTAGCTAAATGTATAATGACATTGTAACGGACACATTAAAATAAAATGTAACCTATATTATTTATATTAGCCTTTATGCACAATCATTATTTGTACTTGGTTACATATATATTTTCATTCTTATTTTGGCACAGGTAAGCCATTTTATCTTCAGTACAAATGACTATCTCGTACTTTTTTTATCATGTTGATGTATACATTTATTTATTTTTATACTTGAATATGATACTGGACTGTTAGCAATGATTTTCTTTTCTTTTTATATTTGGTATATTTGATAGTGTGTTTTGTGTATTTTTGCTGTATAAGCTACTGTATGTCTGGAATTTCCTTCGGGATTAATAAAGTATCTATCAATCAATCAGTAAATTATGCATAGTTACATTACATGTTGTTAATTAATATTAATCAGTACTTAAATGTATAAGGAGCCATCTTTGGAAAACAGTCTCGACTAGTCAAACCACGAACGTCATTCATTCACTTCAGAAGTTCACTGAACTTCATACAGTTCAGCTCACTTAGCACGTCGTTCGTGGTTTGACTAGTCGAGACTGTTTTCCAAAGATGGCTCCTGTCTGTATACACGAAGTGGACTGTCTTTATAAAATATCTTCTTATTAAACGGTCTGTACACTTACAAAGTTCTCAATGCTTCGTTTTGCATGTAGGGGCCCTCGTTATGTTACTGTGTTCGTGTGGGGCTATTTTGAGCCTTGTTAGTGGTATTAACTAGCGATTTCTTTTTACTTATTAAATGCCCCCATTACTAGCGTTATACGCTAAACAGTTTTTAGAGATAAAACTCTTTACATTCGATTATCATGAAAACAAATCTCAGAGAACGGTTGACTAGGTACCAATGTTTTATTAGACCAAAGGTTCATTTTGCGCCGGAGTTCTCCTTTAAGTTTGATAATTAATCTGCTATGGCATGTTTATGACATATTTATGACAGGTTGTTGTCTAAGTAATGTCAAGTTGTCATAAAGACACTGACAGGTTATGTATTGGTTCATGTCAAGTTGTCATAACAAAGACATCTCAAACAAGGTCAAATTTGCATTAAAAATGTCATAATTGAGCGAATGACACTTAACGACAGTTGTCATAAACATGCATAAACCCTTCTTCATATTCATGACATGTGTCATGTCATGATTATAAAGGTGTCATGTCAGTCTTATGCACACCCCTTCAAGTAAAGTGTTACCAACTGAATTTTTTTTTTTTTTTTTAATTTTGGGAGAACTACTCTTTTAAACAGAATGGGACATGTTGCAGGCCGGACTCAAACCTGTTCACCTGCATGAGCCCCACAGCTCAACATGCTAACTGTTGTGTTACAGAACATTACATTAACAAGTTCACCTCATTCAACTACAAAGAGTTTAAGTGCCAACTGACTGCTTCTTGTAGTTGGGCATATCACCATTTGCAAAACTTGAAAACTGCATAAATGATTTTTCATGAATAGTGCTGGAATGAGGCCAAGGGTGCTGGATCATATTACCTCTCATACAGTCCTCTATCCTGTGCACCAGCTGGTAGGACCTGCAGCGATCCAGCAGAGTTCGGATGGCTGGAAGTGGGTCAAGAATAATGGTCTCTGGGTGAGCGTCAATATAATCCTGCAAGACCAGTGGAACAGGGCACATTGAGAAGGGAAGAAGCTAAAACAGCAGTGAACAACAAGTTCCAACATCACTTACTGGTGTTGTTAAAAGGCAGCCAACATGCATGAATGTACACGCCACACATACAAAAACATGTACACATGAAGCCCAGTTGCACTGCTATTACGTCAGGCTAACTGAATGCAAAGCTGCGAGGTTGTTTCTTTTACATAAGCACTCGCTCTCTCTTTCTTTTCACTGTCCCCATTCACTCAACCTCTCAAATCATGAGTAATTTTACTGAAATACATTCTTTTGTCAAGTGATTTCCCATTACTATCACTCATTTACGGTACTGGGAAATTTGATCACAGATACCAGCATATTGATTCTTAGATCAAATCGCCTCCAAAATACGAATGTATGAAGACTAATACTCTTCCAGCACTGATTAAACGGGCAAAAAAGGTTAAACACAACAGCTGAAGACAGACACATCTGCAGTTTTTCAGAGGGTTTAAACTGAACACTGTACTCAGACCATTCTGTGTTGTCGTGTAAATCTATGTAATATACATCTAAGCGCATGCTTAGTGAGAGCAGGGTCTTAGGGGAGAGCTTTGTTTAAGAACATTAAGAGGCTCAGCGCTCTTATGTTCTCATTTAGAGGTGAGTACTTGAGGTGACATTTCATAAGACCACAAAACAAAAACAAAGTTTTTAGGATGGGAATCTGAATTGAAGTAGAAATGTCTGTAGTGCAATTTTATTACTGATGAAAACGAAAACTTAAAAAGCAGTCAAAAATGTTAACCAAAAAATAAATATATTCACAAATAAAAAAAGATGTACATATTATATATTACATTATATTGCATTACGTTATGTGATTTTAATAGTGTGGTGTGGGGATGATGTCAGAACCTGGAAGACCAATACACCGCTGGTTGCTTCGAGATTTTCCTATGGGGTTTTATAATGTATGAGTAAAATAAGGTTTGGTAAACATTACTTGACGATACTATGACGTTTTGTTCTACAACGTAAACTGAACACACTCACACCCCAAACGGTTTTATCTAGTTACTTATGTTTTCAAAAATAAACGTGACTGCTTTTCAGTATGGGTGTGTGTATTTTACGGTGTAGAACAAAATGTGAAGGTACAGTCAAGTTATGTTTACCACAGGCTATATTTTACTCCGAAATGGAAAAAAAAAAATCCCTATAGGAAAATCTTGAGGGAACCAGCAGAGAATTAGTCTTCTGGGTTCTGACGTCAAACCTGCACCACTCAATTTCAGAGGTCACGAACGCAACGATTTTATCAGTCCAGTGATTTTCAAATTGCAACCTTTTGTTTTTGTTTATTGAACTGTAGGAAATAAATAATATATTAATGTACACAACTAAATTATAATACAAAATAAAAATAATAAAAAATATTATATTACGTAATTTCGGTATATTATTGTACCGACACATTCCCAATTTCAGACTGAGTATGATGCAATTTCTTCCTATTCCTGAAACGAAATATAAATTAAAAAAATAAAATGAAACAAAGAATTAAAATGAGATTAAAACTTTATGCCCCGTTAAAATGAACCGAAAATGAAAACTAAAATAAAAACCCAAACAGAGAGAAAGATATCCAAACATTAATTGATATTAATTAAATATGAATTTAGATAAACGAAGACAATACAATATTTACTGTAAGGGTGTGTTCACACTTGTAGTTCGGTTCGCTTGGTTCGTCTGGTCCAGATAAAAACAAAAAACATTTAGTCCTGTTTTGCTTAGCATTTATATTGCCATTTTTAACACTGATCCTTAAGATACCGAACCTAAAGGCATGGGGATATGTTCACAACCTGATTGGTCGGCTTCTACTACGTATATTTCACGACGGAACCAATTGAACATACAAAACAATGCTGTGTTCTGGGATAAATGCGCTCGTTGTATGTGCGTAGCTACATATGATGGTATTTTGACCAGCTGAGCTTATAAAATGTGTAAAGGAGTCAAAACAGCAGCAGGAATCCCTCCGTCACACACACACACACACACCCAGATCTGCAGCGAGGAGACGTGCTTCTGATGCCTGTACCAAACTGTGATGCAACATCACAACTCTGGTATGTTTTATAAAACTATAAAACAGGTATGCTTGAGCATTCTGTCCTTTAAATATTAAATATGCATTCATATTTCATTCAACCACACCAGAGTGGGTTTGGAAGCGGACCGAGATGCATCTTTTCAGCGGTCTCGTCTCGGTCCGCTTGTTTGGCGCACCAGGGTTCGGATTGCAGCGTTCACACTTATTCAAACGAACCGCACTAACAGAGCAATCGCATCAAGGTTCGTCTTAATCAAACCAAACATGTCAAGTGTGAACACACCCTAAATAGCAAAAGATTTACCATAATGATCACTGTGCTGAGATTATTGCATTCATTTTCCTTTTACTTAAACCTAAATGACATGGAGATTAAATTCAGGTAGATCAAATTCTCGCTGCTTAATCAGATTGAGATTCCTGCATCTTAATCAGAGCTGTAGATCTGCTCTACAAACACACACATGCTCAGACAAGCCCACCACACACTCCTCACCTGCACACGCTGGACCAGCAGCAGCGACTGGGTGTCATTCTGGTCCGCCTCCAGGATCAGGTCCGTTAGCTTGTGAATGATGACATCCAGGGGACCCTGCTCCTCTAATGGCTGACTCAGGTCAAGCTGAAGGCAAGGGAAAGGTGAAAGGTCATCATTTACACTCAGAGCAGTGCTGACAAAGACAAAAGCCAATGATGTTAAATACCACTGCAGTTTAATACAGATTAACATTACATGTACTGAACAAATGAATGTATACTGACAGCCAGTCTGTGCTTCCAGGATAGCAATAATAACGCATGGCTGACATATGAACATGGATCAACATCTTTGTGGATCCTGGAATACCATTCCAATCAACCAATCAGATTTGAGGGACAAGTTTACAATTTATGTCAAGTTTAGGCTTACAACCAGGGTTATATGCTTCTACATCAGTGTTATTCACCTATCATTTCCCTCTGATTTTAGGGATAACTCATGGGTAGAGTTAGGTTTAGGGGTTGGGATAGGGTTAGGCATAATCACGGTGACCGACATGTGAACGTGTTTGTATAATTTGAGTTCAAGAAAAACAGTTACAGCATGGAGAAAAAAAAGATGAACTAAAGATGGGCCACTGATGCAGTCAGGACTGTAAACTGCATTAAAGCGTTTTCCTCTGGCCAAATGATATACATGTATAGTGAATTATTACATTGTAACAATTCTTACTCAAAAATTCCAGTACAAGAAAAAGAGGAACCAGTTTTAATTCCCTTTCTACACCTTCAACAAATCACAAATCGCAAAAATGTCCACTTTACTTGACCAATTAAACAAGGGGCATGTTTAAAATAAATTTGCACAATAACCCTTACATTTATATATATATATATATATATATAAAAAACTACACTATTTAAGGCTAAGAGCTGTGGGACACACAATCTATTTCCTTGTATGGCTGAATGTCTAAACCCATCTGACTGCCCAAAGTAGCTTTATATTTAGTTGTTTTTTTCCCTTCCAATGTTTCCAGCACGGATCGTCCCCCGAGTGGTCGGATGTCGATGTCAAGAGCGGCTCCAGACTACACACAGCTCAAATCCCAAGGTGGTGATGTGCTGACAAACCTGTTCTAGCTCTGATAATCTCATGCTTACTGTACACGGACAGGCCGTACCACCACAAGCCCATATGTGGACAGTGGAAACACCACTGACAGCCTACTATTGTGTGTTTGTCTAAGCTAGTAATCAAGGTACAACAACCCCAAATCTCTCTGTCAAACAGTTTGTTGGCTAAACAGCAGCTCCTCCCTCACGCTAAAGGGGCAATAAAGTAACAGGAGACAGATTACTAATATATAATACTACATTGAAGACTTGGATAATACTTTATGAAAGAAAACCACTACAGGGATATAACCAGATCAGATTAGTTCTTACAAGTATTTCATCATAAATTTATCAGGAAATCTAATCTCATGTATTGCACTCTACAGTTTCCTGCATTATACGTTTGAGAGCAGAGCTTTATTAGAGGTCTGTTATAAAAAAACAATACAACATTCATTTAATATAACAAAAGAGTTTCGTTCATAACACAAAAAACACTACAGAACTTCTATAACCAAATAGTACAGCAAGTAAAAAATACATTATTAATAATAATAATAATCATCATCATCAGCCGTTTCAGTCCTCTACTTCAGGGGTTTTCAAACTTTTTGATGTCACAAATCCCCCGCCACCCCCCACAAGGGACCCCTCCCTAAAATATAAGAGCAGCTGTATAATTTTGTGTACATAAACCAATTATACAGTGAAAAATAACAAAAAATTATAAAATGTAATATAATTTACATTATACACGTATACAAAAACAAAATACACACACACATATACATATATATATATATACACACACACACACACATACTGTACGGTGCTTAGCAGTCAAATCCCACCTTGCTTTAGTAGGAAATACTTCTTAGCAAACTTTTAGCCATAATAGTGTCGACTTGTATTGGACCTGAGTGCAAGAATTCAGAGTAAATGTTAGAGTAGAGAGTTACTGGTTTCCCGTGAAGGATTTAGTGTGTTGTAAGCAACGGCTAAAGGCGGCAAAGAATCGTAGATATGGAGAGAACGCAATGACGGAAAAACTGATAAACCTCAGTGTTTGTAGTCAACATTTCAAACTGATGACCACAAACACAGTGTTTTAGGCCAAATGGAGGGGAAACACTGAAAGAAACTGATGTTCTGTCAGATCTGCTCAACCCCCCGAAGCAAAACGCCGTCATGTACAGGTAAGAAAGCTGTTGCCATTGTCTACTCTTTAAACAGCTATGTTTAAACAACTACACTAAAGGCGCTTTTCCACTACACAGTACCAGCTCGACTCGGCTCGGCTTGGCTCGCCTTTGTTTGGTTTTCCACTGTGTAAAAGTTGTACCTGTACTTGCTTTCGGGTACTTTTTTTTGTATCACCTCCGGCGAGGTTCTGAACGAGCTAAGGCGAGCTAAGGTGATACTAAAATGTCACGTGAAAACAATGCTGACTGCTGATTGGTCAGAGTGAATCGTCACCATTCACTGCGTCATCATTACACGCGCCAGATGGAGTATCCAAAATAACCCCGCCATTTTTAAATAGTTTGGCCAGAGATAGTTACTAAACTTACTACTATTATTATGGCAACTCGTAAGAATACGCCGTGGTCAAACGAGGAGGTGCAGACTTTCCTTTGTTTGGTTGCCGAAGAGAGCATCCAGCGAGAGCTTGATAGGGCAACGAGGAACGAAAGGCGTCGCTATGACGACCGGGTACTATTTGTGGCGGTACTGTCTGCAATGGAAAACGGAGCGAAAAGCGAGCCGAGTCGAGCCGAGTCGAGTCGAGCTGGTACTGGTAATGGAAAAGCGCCATAAGTATGATACAATTTTCAGTGATAAACCTTCCCTTACAATACCTGTTCTGTTAATAACCCCATGTCGATCCGACTGTCCATGGGTGGGAATACAAAAATGCAGAAATATAATAATCGGTAGTTTTCACGAAACGTCATGCGGCGGACATTTGCTGACAAATAAACGTGAATTTCTCGGTCCAGGTAACACAGAGAACGAGTAAACATTGTTTATTAACATACAATACCGACACTAACAATACAAAGCGTGGTGAAAACTGTAAAGGTTACGCTTTAACTGTGTCTTCATCTTTGCCTTAAATTGTTTTAGTTTAGTCATTAAATTTCCTCACAAAAACAAATCATGTTATTCATGATGCAGAGAGCCACTTCCTTTACTTCATGCGTGTCTGTATGGAGACACGACCAATCAGTTATTCATGATGCTTTAAGCCAACTGAGACACAAGTAACTAAACTCTGATGTCTGTCTGCCTGCTACTCAAGGCACAACATGACCTGCGACGTCTGTGTCTGCTTAAAAATGCCCATCCATGCAAGCATATAACCAATTTGACTGTAAAGAATCTATGTCTATCTGTCATTACTAAAACATACTGAGAGCTCATGACAGAAATGAGCAGGCAGAGGTCAGACACTGACCCAGTCCTGCACCGATGATGACTCATGCGGAGGGAGACATGCGCAACTGACTCAAAGATGCATTTAGCTGAGTCCAGTCAGGTTCTGAAGCTGTCGTTCAGAGTTAAAATCCTCAGGACAAGAGCGGATTAGAAGCAGCAGCAGCTTTGAAAGCAAGGCAGCATAAAAATTGCGTACAACTATTGACAAGATTTTAAAAAGGCTCTATTACTTACAAAAGTCTAAGATGTTTAAAGGGATGGATGACACAAAAATGAAAATTCGGTCATTTAGTAGACAGAATGTCATTTTTGAGATTATATATCTTATATAATCTCAAACCCACTGCTTTCCATTCATCTATGAAACACATCTATAAGACAAAAAATTAAGATATTTTTATGAAACATTTGTCCCTCCACTTACAGCGCACTCCACCAAAATGTTTAGTTTAATTTAGAATGGTAGAGCGTATCAAAAATGGGCTGTGTCCGTAATCGCCGCCTATACCCTTAAATAGGGCACTATTTGAGGGGACAACCATTTGTTGTGGTGTCCGAAACCATAGAGGACGTTATTGAGTGCACTCATTCAATCCCATAATGCACCGCAATAACGAGTGTGCAACCGATGTACGCTCAACGGCTAGAGAATACCCATAATGCACCGCAATAACGAGTGTGCAACTGATGTACGCTCAACGGCTAAAGAATACCCATAATGCATTGTGAGGGCCGAGCTGAATGAATTCCCACGTCTCGCCAGAAGATGGCGCCCGCAGCTGAATCATCCATCCATCCATTTTCTAAACCGCTGGTCCAATGTGGGTACAGCATAATATCATACAGGTATAAATTCCTTTTTTATTGATTATTAAATTGTTTAATTAAAGGTTTATAAATAGATTCCAAGTTCAAGATAAATCCTTTCATTACTGGAGCTGCCAGTTTGCCAAGTTATTAAACAGCAAACACCTTTCCGGTGTCCGAATTCACTCACTCGTTTTCATTCACTCCTTCATGTGGACTACATTAGTAAAGCAATGTAGGGAATAGTGAATGAGGCTATAAGGGGCGATTTCGGACACAACCTTGGTAAACAGAATCTCATTGGTTTTGCGCATTAGGCAAGCACGTCTGATTGTCTGTTTACAGCATTTTGTGATCTATGTATGTGTGTTGATCAATGTTTATACAGTATGTGAATAAAAAACTTGGTAAAACCTATTCATCATATAAAAAGGTCACGTGTCGTCAGAATATTTGTACTAAATCCCTCTTTTCATGTGGCTTACTTTTAAGATATCTGTATGAAGCATAACAATATTTAGGTGGAATGGACTATCAAAAGAGGGACAACAATTTTCCAGGTTCATTTTCATTTTTTGTTTTAAAGATGAACAAAATCGTATGATTAGGAACTTTAGAATTTTTGGGTGAACTATCAGTTTAATTGAAAGTTGTTTCGGAGGCGGAGAAAGTTATTACATTGTGATAAAACATTACGTACATGATTTTTTTTTAATAATGTGCACTGATGAATGAATATAAAGAACTAAGTATAGCATAAATTTTGACTTCAAATAAACATTCATCCACATTTACATTAATCCATTTGCAGAACCGCCACCAACAACCACACACACACACACACCAAAAAAAAAACACCCTTGAATAGAGGAAAGCAGCAGAGGCAGCTGCTGATGCCATCACTCTTTAATCTTCTCTCATTCATGAAATATTGAAACTCTTCCCAGCCAGTGCTCATGTTTGATAGATCCGTTTTAGAAAATAAGCAGGGAATTAGAATAAAAGCACACTGAGACGAGAGATAAGTACCCTATAGTCTGTATCTCTGGGTATAAAAAGGAGCACATAAAGATGACCAGAGGAAATGGCTGAAAACGATGATAGAGGGGCTCGACTCACATCATGCCCGAACAAATGCGTCAATCTAAAGGAAAAAAAAACAAGAGGATTCTTCACAGACCAATGCACTTGAGAGGAACAGGAAATGTTCTTCATCCTAATGGAGCCTCACAGCCACAAAGCAGGAGCATTAAAACATGAATCATGTAGCATTTAGAGAGGAAATGAGCCTGATGAAGTCATCGTCTAGGTTAATGTGGTTGAATGTATTACAATATTACTGGATTACATAGACTTAACATGATTGGATAACAACTAGTCTAAAGATGAACAGAACAAGGAAGTGAGACGACCAACATTATTACAACAACAAAAATTTTGACTGCGGTGTGTTTTGTTACATATATACACACACACACATCTTACTGATCCTAAACTTTTTAATTGTAGTGTATTTAGGGGTGTGGCGGTTATTATATAACCGTGCGACCGACGGTTATAGTTGAACACCGTCATTAGAACTCTACAACCGCCAAAACCGTGTTATTTAAATTAGAGGTCGACCGATTCATCGGTTTTGCCGATTAATCGGCACCGATAGTTGATTGGTGGAACTATCGTTATCGGCAAAAATCCACACCGATAGTTTTTCCGGGTTGTGTCCGTTGCTGGAGCGGCTGAGAAGGGCGCGCTGTCATTACACAGCACGAGAGCGCTGGAAAGAGACTGCTGGCATTATACAGAGTGAGAGCGGCCTCTAGAGGACAAATAACAAACTATCACTGGCTGAGTTGTTTACGTAACACGTGAGGCAGCGCGCAGCACGGAGAGAACACGCCACGTGAGGCAGCACGCAGCACAGAGAGCGCTGACACTTCAGACGCACATTTAAAACACCGACAGCGAAACGGTATGAATACAGAACACTAAAGTACATATTGCCATATCATTATAAAGTAATTCATTTGTTGACTAGATGCTGCATCAGCAGAGAAAGAACAGTAGTTTGCCGTCGAGGCTGTGAGGACTGTAACATTATTCCTCAGTCAAGCGGTTCAAACAATTGTGACAAAAACACACGCAGACCTGACCCAAATGTTTTATGGCGCAATTGTTACTATCTATTTGCATTATTTTATATCCGGCTGGTCACTTTTATGCATTCATTAGCCGACGAAATTGCATATTTAAAACTAGTGACGTGATTGCTTTCTCAATATTGATATGTTCATGCAGCCGACAGAAACGTAAACTAATCAGAAACGCGTTCGATTTAAGATCTTTTTAATCACTACAATACATCTTGTTATTTTGATTAGATTATCATCAAGTGTTCTAAAATAGAAGCAAATAAAGTGAGAGACTATATTACATACGTACGTAATACAGGTCTTTATTACATTTTTATGGCCATCTTTAAGCATGACTCTTTGTAATTATATGAAATGGTAACACTTTACAATAAGATTCCCTTTTTAGCATTAACTAAGGTTAATGCAAGTTGTAGAAGTATTATTCATTGTTAGTTTGTTAATTTCAACATTTACTAATGCATTTAAAATGGAGTTTTAATTCTAATTTGATCTGTTATTACCTTAGTTAATGTACTATGAACTAACATGAATGATAAAGGTACAATTGTATTGCTCATATTAATACATACAGTAAAAACGTATATTGCATAATGCATAGTTCATGAAAGCTAGCTAATACATCCTTGTTTACAAATGGGACTTGCAAAGTGTTACCTATGAAATGTATGTATGTTTCTAGGTTATAGCTAACGAAACCTGCAATATTTTAGTGTTTAAATTATTTTCTGTATAGAGTTTTAATATATTCATATTTATATATTTATTTAATTTAGCACATTTCAGTTCAACACTGTTTTATTGTGAGTGTGTTTTTAATCCAGTATCCATTAAAAAAAATATCGGTTGAATTATCGGTTATCGGCATGTACGGTCAAACGTAGATATCGGTATCGGTAAAATCCACTATCGGTCGACCTCTAATTAAAATATCTTGCAGATAAGGTTATATAGGCTACTAATATCAGTGTTGTGGAGTAACGGAATACATGTACCGTTGTTACGTATTCAGAACATTTTGAGTAGCCTAACTGTAGTCTCCACAGAACATAAAATATTCATTTTATTTTATTTTTTGTGTTTGCATTTATGAGGAAAAAACAGTGTTACGGACGTGACAGTTCTCCGTTACGGACGCGACCGCTCTGAAAAGCATTCAAACTTTTTTGAGACATAAAGCACAAAACCTTTCTTTAAGATGAATTTCGTTTTGTTTAATCAGTTTCATCAACCAATTGCCTGGATTTAATAAATGAGAAGTAAATATAGCAGACGATAGATAATCACGAAACAGAGGCGCCGGCGCGTGAACTGGAGCTCGTCTCATAAATGAACCAAAACTCAGCGTATAAGGTAGCCTACTTGCCTCACAGTCACAGACATATCTATTTTTAAACAGAACAATTCAAAACGAAAGAAAACAGACTACAGACTGCTCTCTGCTTATGCAATCCGTATGAAATCTGCATTTCTCTCTGGCGCGTTCACCACTGCGAAGATCGCGAGTCAGCATCATCAAGTTCATCTTTGGCCGAAAAAAGAAAACACTTGTTTATTAATAAACCATTAAAATATCTCCTTGCTATATTTTACATGTTCATAATCATTACTTTTGCCGGTTCTGTGTGACAGCTTTTAGGTGCTTTATTGGCAGCGTCACCCTTACATGTTACATGAACGCGTCACCACCGCACCCACCAGAATAGGACTGGTTTTTGGGGGGTTTTTTTTGTTAAGGATTTGTTTACTGTGTGTGATTCCTTTAAATGGAAAACACATTCACTGCTAGTTGTCTTGCTGTTAATTTTAAATAAACACAGAGCAAGTAGCTAATCAGTGTCTGCTCGTTTATTCAAACTAAGTTGTTCTATAACAGACGAACGTCACAACGCCCCGCCCCCTCCCCCGACGACGGTTATGTTACGAACCATCACATTTGACTCACTTCATAACCGTCATCACCAATTCTGAAACCGGCACATCCCTAAGTGTATTACTGTGGAACAAGTTTTTTTTCCATACAATCAAAAACAATGGTGTCCACTGACAGAATTTTCATTTTTACGTGGACTATCCCTTTAAGAAAAGTAAATGGAAGGTCATCAAAAGTACATATCTTCAAGTTATGTGTGTGTGTGTGGTAAAGCAATTCCAAGGAGCATGAACTGGGCTATTTATTCACCAGAGACTCCTGCCTTTGTTTTTCCCACACTTAAATAAAAAGACGTGAGGTCGGCCTGAAGGGACTGCTCAGTTTTTAGATATTCGCATGGATTGATGTGACCCCCGAATACAGCGAATGTCAAACACACATGAAAAGTGACGACATTGCTGAGAGCAAGCAAGGCCAAATGACAACACTTCAAACCGGAAAACTACATTTTTATAATGCTAGAGTGTTCTGGCCGGCTGCTAAGTGGTTACTTACTGTACAACTCTATAATATTCCGGTTTTAACAACAGTTTATTGTGTTGTTTCCAGAAGATATTAATGAGGTAACTCTGTGGAGGAACTATCTACATAATATGTCAGTGTAAGTAATCTGGAAAAACATCTCTCTCTCTCTCTCTCTCTCCCTTTCTCGACTCTAGGTTAAAAGGCACAATATGTACGATTTTTAGATTAAAATATCCAACTAAAAAAAAATATCCAACAAAAACCACTAGAACAATGTTATATAATTTGTTGACTTGTGTACTTACATTATCCCAAATGTTTTCAACAATGTTTAAATAAAGAAAAATCAGCCATTTTAGCCAGTGTAACGCCTCTCTTCGTTGCGTCGCCTGTCAATGATGTCATATCCGCGTTACGCTCGATTTCCATCAAATAAACTGACCTGTGTGAGTAGTAATTTAAAGTAAGAACTTTATTCTTTTTTATTAGAATGAAATGAAATAATGTGAATTTAAGTGATCAAATTTAACTAACAAAGTTCAAGATCAGGGAAGGAGGAGGCGAACGTTAAACTTAATTTTAATCGTAAAATAAACATAAGCAACAAAGCGAAACGAAAGGAGCGGCAGCGCCCGACTGCGTCATATAAGCATAAGCATGTTATTTTGGACAAAATCAGTTAATTTCGGGAGTTCGAAACAACTTGCCAAAGCGAATTTTCTGGGAAAATTTGCTCAGACTGGTAAACACATTCGAACTACCATTTGTCCATGGTGATTATGTAATGAGTAGGTGTGGCTCTGTGGCTCCGCCTTCTTTGACGTGAAAGTCTTCTTCGGTTCATTTCTTCTGTTCAGTTTGTTGAGGTCGATGCGAGTGGAAACATTAGCACACTGGAGAGCGGCTTTATAGTAAAAACAAAGTAGAAGTTATTCTAATAATTGATAGAAGTCATTCTTATTGACAATGTTTTCTTCATGATTAACACTCTAAAGCTACTTGCTTTAAAGCAATATATTGTGCTATATAAATAAATCACTATGATCGATCTTCATATTTGAAATATGAAATTCATATTCATTGTGGTAATTTGCTGAAACACGGTTGGTAGATGTTTTACTGGCAAGGATTTTGCTGTCTCATTGTGAAAGAAAAGCCTCCCAGGCCTTGGCTTTGTTGAATGTTCAAATGTTAACATTAGCATGCTTAGTCAAAACCAATGAGAACAATTTGGGCTTTACTATCAAAACGGTCTCTCTAATGAAAACAAGCTAACTATACTTTCCGCTTTCAAAAATAAACTGAATAGAAAACGAGACAGAACTATTTTGTGTTTAGCACTTTTCAGTGCTAAACACCAGCTCAATCTCCTAGGAATCAGGAATGGAGGCTTAGCCAGTAAGATTATCAACGGTGCCAGAGCATTTTATTCACGTATTCAGTTCATCTGTCCACTGTAATACGCAAACAACTGCATACTCAACACATCTTTCTAATTCTACTGTAAACTACTACTAAACTTTCTACTTATAAAGACCTACAGTAAACGCAGATGTTGTTCAGGCTTGGTATATGCCAGAAGCCACAAGTTATTTTTAATGTGTTAAAAGGTGAAAAGCGATTTCTGACAAATGCTGTTGAAAGGGGATCAAAACTAGGGCTGTCACTTTTGTGAAAAAATCCTGTTCGATTTTTGAGACGTAAGTGTTCATTGAATCGATTGTAAATCGATTTTCCCTGTCTAAAGACGTTTCCATTTTCATCGCCAAATATAGGCAAATCCACGGAAACTAACAGGCATTAGGACGAGCGTAAAGAGGGCGCTTGAGACGCGCACAAGTCAGCAATATTTCTGATGATTTATTGGCGTGAAGTTTCAGCACAATGACAAACAGGAGCGCAACATTCAGGGATTGAAATTAACACCCTCCAACTCGCCAAATGCGGGTAAAAATGAACTTTGGCGGAAAACGCTGTCAAATCACGAGCCATGTTTCTATGTTTACTCACTTTCTTTGCAGTGGAAGTTCGTGTAAGCCAAATCTGCGCGGATTTAGCGCAAATACGCAACTCGTGAGTCCTAATGATATATTAAATACAGCGTATAGTGCAGAATCTGCGCATTTCTGGCTTACTTGAACACACACGTCACTAAGCAACAAATAACGGCGCGCTTGTTCACTTGCATTGAAGTAGCCTAATACCGAACATTAAAAAGCATTTGATTAACAGAAAAGACATTGTTATTTTCCAACATCCTACATGTTCTGTGCACTGTATTGATCTGTCCACCTAAAACACATTTTTGGTAAAAGAAAAAAAAAAAGGCCGTTAAAATCGATTCCCTATTTTCGTTTTCGATACTTGTGTTGGTTGGTCCGATCGATTGTGCAATCGATTTTCGAACGTAAAGTGACAGCCCTAATCAAAACACACTTGTAGCCAATCAGATGTAAGGGCGGAGCGATCAGCTATCAAGGTGTGATCCTTTGGGTTATGGGCGTGTTTGTTTTGGTGATTTCAGATATCAACAGCGTTTCTAATAAGTCGCTTACTGCACCTTTAATAGCTTATCTTCTTTTTCAGCGGCCTTGGTTCTGGAAGTATTTTTCCTATATAGACTTTTTCAAAGTTTTCATTAAAGCGTTATAAGCCAACCAGCCAGCTATGAGTTGAATCATAACATTACAAATTTACGGCGTGACCTCTGACCGGACATGATGGAGTCAAGTAGGATGTAGGAGTAGTGCAAGCTGAGACGCCTCTCACGGTTCAAACAAACAGGGCAACAAACTCAAGCTCCTCCGACATTTCTCTGTAAAAACATTTCTCGTTTTAGACTTCTAAATCGTGACTGGTGTTTTGTTTTGCTTCTGCGTTCAATACGTCATGCGTTGGGTCAGAGGTCACTCTTAGACTCGTGTACGGCTGTTACTGGAAGCCAGCGATTATAGTTTATAAAGTTATAAATATGGATATTTTTCATAAATAAATGCATCGCTTCACTTCAGAAGGCATTTATTAACCCCCCTGGAGCCGTATGGATTATTTTTATGATGGATGGATGAACTTTTTTGGGCTTCAAAATCTACGGTACCATTCAATCCCATTATAAAGCTGGGAAGAGCCAGGCCCAGGATATTTTTTAATATAACTCCGTGTTTAGCTGAGAGAAGAAATTCATATACACCTTGGATGGCTTGAGGGAGGGCAAGCAAATTACGGGATTATTTAAATTTTGGGGTGAACTAACCCTTTACCAACTTCGTAGCTGTCTTTAAAGTTATTGTTAAAAATCAATTGCCCTATGGAGACAATGAATGGGATTTTTCCTTCTGGAGCCCGACTTTTGCCGAATTATAAGTACTACACTACCCATAATCCTGTAGCAAGATTCACCAATCAGAGAAGTTGGATTATGGATATGGGGAATTTTGCAGACTAGTGGAAACCAGCTTGGTAATTTAATTCTAATGTTAACATAGCTAGCTATGGGTCTACCTTATATGCAACTGTTTTTTCTGTTGTTTGCAACAAACAACAGAAGTCTCATGGCAACCGTGTCAAGTCTCATGGCAACCAAATTGCATTAGGTAAACATTAATAAACAAGCTAGTATTTGCATTGCTTGTGTACAATCACCAAGAGGATAATTTATCGTTTTTATTTTATATCAGTTTTATCATTGTGTAACAAAGGAACTGAGTCAGATAGATTTTATTTGCTTAAAACTTCAGATGTATCATTAACTGAGTTTTCAACTTCAATGAGGTGAATTAAACACAGCATAGCACATCTTTACTGAACAATTTTATGAAATGCCCATGGGAAAAATTAGCAGGAAAAATAGTGGACTTTAAAAGACACCAAAGTAGGTGGTAACTCTGTTTGTGATTTCACACATTAGATAAATATCTGAAAGTGAATTTTGTTAAGAGGAGATCCACTTACCTGTACAACATCTATCCCTCTTTTCCTGAAAGAAAAAACAAAACAAAAAAAAGTTAGTTTTTAGCTCATGCCACAGGTTGACCAAAAAAAATTTAACTTTTTAAATTTTTTATTCAAGATCCAAATCACAACGATTACATTTTGACATGAAAATTAAACTTGGATAAAAATATCTGTTGCCTAGAAACAGAGTTGAGAGAGAAACCCTGACTGGCTGTAGGAAGGGAATCAACACTAGGGAAGTCAGAGCCATCAACCTGTCCGTGCTTTTAGAAAACGGCTACATTTAAACAGCGCACAACAAGGAACGACTGTCACAAAGCAAGCGCGAGTCAAACGTTAGAATTTACCCCAGTGTTTCTACAAAACAACAGGACAAGCTGACACACAAGAATCAGTTTGCTCGGTTTTCCAGCGACCATATTTTGCACTAAAGTTAAATATGTGCTGCATTTTACTTATGCTTTGTAGTGAGATCCTGAAATTGTATCCTGATAGAGGATCCAAAAATAAAGCATGCTGGTGGGGAAGTCCTTTGGATGATTTAAGGGGTCATTAAAGTCGACATGAACCTGAAGTTGCAATAGCCTTTTCTTCACTATTGTGGCATTCATCTGAGTGAAACTGATTCTCGAACAAGAAAAAAAAAAAAAAATGTAGGGCGGGACTTGATTTTGTCTATTGGGAATTGGTTTGCTATTGGTTGATCTTATGTGAGTGACTGGTTGCCCTTCCCTCACGTCAGTGAACACATCATCAGAGAAGAGATAAAAGATCATGAGGGCACATGAAATTTAACACAAAAATGTTGTGCACATGCAAATAATTTATCATAAATACTAAAATATTCCATGAAAATATGAATTGTCAATTTTGATTTCATGGTGACTGAGAAGCCAGGCAACCATTTTCTCTTCTTGTGTCAGATTATTCCACACCAGTGTCAAAATAATCATGAAGGGTATGAGCCAGAGCTTATTCATTATTCTGTCAGAAAACATCATGAGGGGGTTTGTGGGAGTTATTTCAAGTTTCAGTGAGACAAGACTTTTCTGTGTGGGTTCATTCATTACAGGAAGAAGATATGAAAAATATGGATATGGAAACTGAAAAAACATTTATCCAAAAATTCCGACTGGTTCTGTCTGAGTGAACAGACGAAACATGCCTCAACTTTTCCTGAATGCGGAGTATGTGGTCAGTATTACATAAATCAAAATGTGTGCCAGAAGGCAGGAAATAATGACACCTGTTGTGAAAGGAAAGCAATTAAAAGTAACTTTTTTTGACTGTACAAATTAGAGGTCCTTGACCAATGTAGTCTGAAGGCACTCAGATGTCAACAGTCCCTCAGAAACCAACCAGAAGTGCGTTTCTCAAAAGCATTGTGAGCTTAGCTGACCGTAGAGACATTGGTGCCAATGGTTCCTATTTGTCAACGGTCATTTTGTGTTCTGTTCTGAGAGAAAACTTCCTGAATGAAATTAAGGTTCCATTGCATTCTATCATATTATAATTGTACTGTACATCTCCCATTTTACATGTACAGTACATCGCAGCTAACGTCTGCCGGAACGCCTTACCCGGGGTTTAAAGCAGTGTTTTAACCCAGGCTTTAGGGCTGTGAAACGATATAATAATAACGAATAATTATTTTGTATATATAAATACACACATATGCATGTATATATATTTTTTTTTAAATATTACTGTGTGTGTGTATATATATATATATATATATATATATATATATATATAACATTTTTCTTAATTATATACATGCATGTTTATATATACAAATTAATTATACACAGTACACACACATATATCATGTAAACACAAACTTTTATTTTGGATATGATTAATCATTTTACAGCCCTAGATCAGTTACATCTTGCCACCCACATAAAGGCATTCTACAAGAATATAGAAATAGAATTAGATCAAAATCAGGCAATTATGTAATAATTATGACAGCTACCCACTTCTGCTTTGATTGAGGCAGGATATTCTATCAATCTTTTAAAAAAAAAATCCTGGGCTGAAGTTATCAGAAGAAACAGAAGTACAGTGTGAGACGAGACACTGAGCCGGGTCCAGGCCCGTCGCCAAGGGGGGGCATTAGGGGGCAGTGCCCCCCCCAGATGACACAACGTGCCCCCCTAAGGTCATTCAGCAAACTTACTATTGAGAGCAAAAAAACGCATTCACTTATTCCATAACGAAATGTCATCAGCAGCATTTAGCACACAGGTGCACTAATCTCTGTCATTTTAAATAACACATTGTCTTCAGAAATATGAATTGGAAATGTTGTCGAATTTTGATATTAATTTACCTGCTAAAAACAGCCACATATATAAAATAAAGGACATTTTTCTCAGAATTGCGTGATATAAAATCAAAATGGCAAGTTATAAAGTCAGTTGCGTGATATACAGTCGCATGTGCGTGTCATAAAGTCAGAATTGTGAGATAAACTCGGAATTGTGAGAAATCCATGTGAGAATTGTGAGATAAAAAGTCGCAATTATCTTCTTCTTTTTTTTTATTCCGTGGCGAAAACAAGCTTCCATATACTTGATTGCTTTTAGAGGGAAAAGCTGTCCATAAATGCTGGTGTAGGGTCAGTTTTCTCCGTAATAAAAGAATATTGGCGAAACTCCGGTGTTTTGAGCGGTGAGTGGATTAGATCTATGCGCGCGCAAATCCTCTCGTTATAATAAGCAGTTAGGCTATGTAAATAAGACATCATTGTGTATCAGCTTTACTGATAGCCTAATGGAACATTGTGAGATCGCAGATGAAGTTGTATAACCGCTTTTTAATGATAATAAAATGAGCGCTCTTTGCGAGTTGTCTGCCATGCCAAATCCTGCATATAGCCTGTTTTTAAAGGGGAAGCGCATATCTTCATGGTGTTGGTTCACCCTGTGTTTTGGTGTTGTTTAAATATAGAATTTATTCTATATTTATTCTCCCCCCCCATGAAAATGAAATGCCCCCCCATTCTATATGTTCTGGCGACGGCCCTGGCCGGGTCACAGTGACAGATCAGGGCCGCTGGAGTCAGAGATACGGACAGAGCTGAATTGTGGCTCAGCTTTCATTGGTTTCATTCTATTATCAAAGTGAAGCAGAATATTGGATAGAGAAAACAAAAGATAGTGAGCAAAAGCACTTTTATTATGACTGAGATACGAAAGAGGGTAAAGGGAGCAGTCCAGTAGAACAATGTACTCAGTTTCAGACAAAAACCCATCAAGGTTAAACTAATAAAGTCATGTATACCAGAAGATGAAACAACCTCCAAGAATAGTTTTCTTGTTCAACTTGGACGGTTTCATTTTGATTTTCTCATCTTTTGACTGCAGCAAAAAAGTACAGCTGCACCATTCTGGAGAAATTACGCACCAAAAATTTAAATAAAGATCAAGTTAATAAGTTGATCAAATAATCATCTTCCATGCTTCTGAATAGACAAACTATACAAAATAACATGTAATTTACTAGAGGTCCTGACAAAATATGAATTGCTGCAGTCTATTTAAAAAAAAAATTTTTTTTAATTTGAATTGATTCTTTTTTTTTTTAATCGGGTTGAATGAATGATTCAATGACTCACTCCTAAAGACTTCACTTGTTTCATTACTGGATGAATCAGCGTTTTTGAACGAATCTCTTGAATGAATGATTTAATGATATTCACATTTTTTAAGTCACTTGTCGCCACCTACTGGTGTAACAATGCCATTGATACAATCTTTATTTGAAACGTCAAGGTACTTTTACAAGGTGATTTTAATCACTACAGTTGTATACATCAGTCTTTATATCTGAACTATAAACATTTATCCCAGTACTTTTGTGATAATCTCCACTAATGTAAGAATAATGATCATGTATGGTTAGGTATAAATGTATCCTGTTTGTGAGGCTGTTTCATATATACATGGCCACTGCTCTCTCTAGGGCAGCGGCGCCAACGCAGATTTAAATGTTCGCTGTGATCATCATACTTGTCAAAGATTTACACACAGTTGAATCGCTGTCATTTACAAATAAGGTCACGAGGGTGTTCGAAACCAAGATCGCAATCTTTTAATGATTATTTGTGAAGCTGTACAACAGTGTCTAAAAATGTTTTTAGAATTTTTGTTTAGAGGATATACCAGTTATCAGCAGATATTTAAGTTTTTTTTTTTTTCTTCATTTATTGATATCAGTCAATATTGGTTATTTAATTGTGCACTCATTTTCTCCATTTTACTATTTTTACTATTATATATTTTTAAAGTGAATCTTAAATAACTAATAATTTGATAACACTGTAATATTTAGCTAAACTCAATATGAATATCAATTTATGTTCACTTTAGATTAGGGTCCAATTCTCACCAATAACTATGACTTGTGTCTCAAACTCCTAATTACAGCTTATAGTTGTTAAGTTTAGGTTTTGACTATTGAGTAGGATTAAGGGATGTAGAATATGATCATGCAAAATAAGGCATTAATATGTGTTTTAATAAACAGCCAATATCCTAAATAATATGCATGCTAATAAGCAACTAGTTAATAGTGTGAATTGGACCCTAAACTAGTGTTAAAACCATTTTCTTTTCAATTATCAGTCATAACAAAAATGTTTTTTATCAGATTAACAGAATTTAAAAATCAGAATCCATATACATACAATTATAAATATACAATTAATAAAAACGTGGACTTTGTTAACGATTTTTTTTTTTAATCTGATGAGCACAAAGTCTAAACACAGCCTTGTGTGCAATTCAAAGATAACGTCCATGCTTCACTGAGCACATTCATTGCACAGGCCTGTAACTGGTACACGTGTGGTTAGTTACACAGCGCATTCACAACGGCACCAACCGTGATGCCTCAGCCAACTTCCTTAAAAATATTATTACATACTCCACCTGAACTTCCTGTGAAATTTAGTCAAGCAGACCTTCAGCAGTTTTAGAGTGCCAGCACTGAAAGGTTATTGAATGTCAATAGTACGTCAAACACATCTGTCAATCCTTCATCAGGCTTGTTCAATATTAAACCAAATCTATTTGAAATGTTTGAGCAGGACAAGAAGGGGGTTGGAAATCGTGACCTCATTTCTTAGAGAGCATAATCATGACCTTTCTAGACCTCTGTTTATCTCTGCAGCGAGCGGGGACTGCTTATGACCTCTACAGGGAATATCACAACCATTTGCCGTCTGGGACAGGACACACACACGCACATGTTGGCGGGCAAAATCCTTGTGGTTACCAAAAACAAAAACCGCTTTGGTCTCACTCGTCTGTTGTTGCTATGCTTCCCATGTTGCCCTGGTTACAAACAAACTGGAACATTTGCTTGTTTAGTGTGTAGCCCTAACCCTACGGCAGAAAGAGCGGGTTAGTGCTAGACACATTCATAATACTAGTACAAATCATGCAGATTTCCACGACGCACGCGCGAGAATTGCGATCTCCTTCAACTACTTCAGTTCAGTTCTCGCGCGTGCGCGTCGTGGAAATCTCTTGAAGTCTCGTTTCAGGCCTACAAGGAAGAAAAGGAATAGTCGAATAAAGTCGTTATTTTTGTTTTATTTACGCACAAAAAGTATTCTCGTCGCTTGATAAACTTATAGTTGAGCCACTGTTGCGACATGGAATATTTAAACATTTTCTTTAATGACTTTCTGGGCCGTCAGGTTTCAATCCCTTAGGCAGCCTATGGAGGAGTGATCCAGCTGTCACATTTAATCATAAATATCTTCATTTGTGTTCCGAAGACGAACGAAGGTCTTACGGGGTTGGTACAGCATGGGGGTGAGTAATTAATGACTTAATTTTCATTTTTGGGTGAACTAACCCTTTAATATTAGGGGGGTAACGGTACACCGTAGTCAAGGTCCGGCACGGTTTTGGGGTCATATACGAGTTTGATACAACTGGAAAAAGCAACAAATCCCTAATGCTTGGTTTCTTTTCATTTTTTTTTTAACAGACAGTATAATAATAATCGAGCATCAAAACAATTGTTAGTTACAGCCCTAGACTAGAATATCAAAAAATACTTGATACGAATTGGGCCAGTAAAGCCCCTCTCTTAAATTCTCTAAACCTGGAATGGAAGCAATTAATTTTGTCTATCATTCCTATCTTTCAATGATCTTGCAACACCAACTGTATCTCTAGAGAAATCTAGATTAGAGCTCATAGAAGACTGTCAGAGTCATGTAAAACATTGCCAAAACATGAAAAACAACAAGACAGCGCTAGAGAAAGCCTGTCCTGGAGAATAATGCAGTAATGTGAAGGGTGTGACAGCAGGATCCGCTGAATAGATATTCCCTCAACTCAGATTGACCCAGCTCCAGTAATTTGGTTGAAGAGGTTACAAAAGGATTAACATTTTAATCGACAAAATATTTTTAATCTGTGCTAGTGTGATTGACATGCTCACTAGTATATTTAAGTTACATTCAGACTTGATTTCCTCAAAAACGTGAATGTGGCCCAGCCAGAGACCGGACTTGAACCCAATCAAACATCTCTGGAGAGACCTGAAAACATCCAGCAACGGCTCCCATCGAACTGGACAGAGCATGAGAGGATCTCCAGAAGAAGAAAAAAAATGGCAGAAATCCTCAAATCCAGAGCCTCGGTTGAGCCAGCTGTAAATAATAGTGGGAATCTCTAGGCACCACACGATTCGATTGGATACAACAAGTTTCTCACACTGCATATCCAGGACAATAAAGCCTGCAATTGCCCTTGTAATTTGCTTCAACCTTCTGGAAATGCATAAAAGATTATTTTCATAGCTGCCAACTTTTGAGTTTAGCTTGGAGTGAGACTTTTCCGACGGTTGGGGGGTGGATGACATTCTCCAAGGGGAATGCTTGCACACGCAAGGTCCCTCGCTCGCTTTCCCTCTCTGCCGTGCGCGCTACGCGGTTTTGAGCACAATCTCTGTCTCGCGTGCGCGCGCGCTCGCTCTAGATTCCGGGAGATTTTAACTTATTTGCGGCATAACTAGTCGATCACGAGTGGCTCAACAGGTAGATATATAGATAAACTCATCTTCCAGGCATTTGAACGACCAGGGGTGCGTTTCCCAAAGCCAACTATGGTCGCAAGTTCCGTCGTTACCAATAGAGTTCAATGGAAATTGCGATCATAGTTGACCAACGATGCTTTTGGGAAACGCACCCCAGGTTGACACTTCAGCGTGAGAAATCGGGGGTGTGGCGTGTGAGCGTGTGAAACCAATCAAATGCGTGTGCCTCACGGCCAATGCGTGAGAGCTGGCAGCTCTGTAACACAGTGGCCAATCACAGACATGTATGTTGAGCGTGTGAATTTTATAGAAGGTTTGAGGGTTTTTGTGTGTGCATGTGTGGAATTTATCATCGGAGGACAAAAATGAAACTCAGAATCGATTCTGAAATTCTCAGAATCCTTGAAGAAAGAACTGAGATTTTTTTCTCCCACCTCGAGTTGCAAAAAAAATAAGCAGACTCCTTTTGTACAATGACATGGGGGCATGTAAGTTTCCTATAATTTTTTGTTGTTGGGTGAACTATTTCTCTACACATACTCATACAAGAATTGACAAAATTAAAAAATGTGACCAAACCAGCATTTCGAGCGCTGTTGAACGGATTCTTAAACACCTCTGATTGGTCATTGTGTTCACACGCTCAACATACATGTCTGTGATTGGCCACTGTGTTCACACGCTCAACATACATGTCTGTGATTGGCCGCTGTGTTCACACGCTCAACATACATGTCTGTGATTGGCCGCTGTGTTCACACGCTCAACATACATGTCTGTGATTGGCCACTGTGTTCACACGCTCAACATACATGTCTGTGATTGGCCACTGTGTTCACACGCTCAACATACATGTCTGTGATTGGCCACTGTGTTCACACGCTCAACATACATGTCTGTGATTGGCCACTGTGTTCACACGCTCAACATACATGTCTGTGATTGGCCACTGTGTTCACACGCTCAACATACATGTCTGCGATTGGCCGCTGTGTTCACACACTCAACATACATGTCTGTGATTGGCCATTGTGTTCACGCACTCAACATATATGTCTGTGATTGGCCATTGTGTTCACGCACTCAACATATATGTCTGTGATTGGCCATTGTGTTCACGCACTCAACATATATGTCTGTGATTGGCTACAATGATCAACAATGACATCTTCTTTGACGCTCCTTACTGAGCGTTTAAACACAGATACACACGGGAGCGTTTAAACGGGAGCGGGGCATAATACCTATATCCGCTGATAGACGCTGCTTTCAAACGCTCCCGTGTGTATCTGTGTAAGCGCTCAAAGAAGAGCGTCAAAGACAACATGTTTTTGAAGCGTTGATCACTGTAGCCAATCACAGACATATAAGTTGAGCGCGTGAACACAATGGCCATCCAGAGGTGTTTAAGAGTCCGTTCAACAGCGCTCAAAATGCTAGAGGAAAATGATGGTATCGTCACTTTTTTTTTTATTTCAGTACCGACTTGGTACCGATGTCTGTCCTTTTGACAACTAACTCATACAATACTCTATTTCTGCACATAACGAATCAAACATATTGATGACTCATGTTGCAGTAAACAGATTTCTGTCCAATAAAATGATCTCTACAATGAGATTATGATAATGTCTATCCCCCATTACCACCTGTCTCCAAATTAGCTAGCTAGCTCAACTTCCTGTTTTAATAGAAAACATAGATTTGCAATGAATAACAATATATTTTTGTCTGTTTCTCACACAACGCTACTATATGGCTTTAAAAGTCTTTGACTTTCTTCCATTGAACAATGGACAAATGTACAACAAGTTTGGAAAGACATGAGGGTGAGTGAATGATGACAGAACTTATTTTTGAGTGACCCATCCCTTAAAAAAAAGTGCTAATGTGTAACACACAAAAGTGTATGCCTTTGTTCACTGGCTGAGAGAGTTGACCGCTTACACTGATCACATTGTTGTATTCCCTCGTTCCTTCACTTTCTCCAACTCAGCCACACAATTCCTCACACACAGTCACAGCCAGTGGGGAAATCCGATGCAACGCTGGCTTCACACATTACACAATTGTCCATTCAAGCTGGAGACAGAGACAGAGGGGCACAACGAGCAAAGCGTAAGACAAAAAAAAAAGACTAACCCCACACACACACACTCTTTCAGTACACCACACATTTACGACACACAAGCCGCTGTGTGTAACATTAACCCTTTGCCGGTTCAGCAATTCAGTTTGCTCAGGTTACACAACCCATACAAACACAGCGCCCAAGTGCAACGTCCAAGTGCTTTGCAATGCCAACTCTCACTCATTCACTCTCTCTCTCTGAATGCTGGGTAATAATTCAGGGGCCTTTCAATGATGAGTAAGCCAATCTGCCCGACTGCAAAGTCATAGGGAACAGAAGTGCTGGCACTGTTAAAACACAGCCAGGCCAAGATTGGTCACCTACACGCACCATGTAAAATCATTCAAGGGTTTCATAGTCTGGATAGCAGAGATGCTTTATCCAAAAAACAGGCAGAGCAGAACAAAACAAAACACAGGCTTGAGGAAAAGAGTAATACTGCAAATATTTTACAGCTCGCTCGGTTTTTAACAGGCAAATTGCCCTTTTGACATTGTGCATTGTGAAAGGAACAAAATAGATGACTCTTTATACAAATCAGAGCTGCATGATTAACCGTTAAAAGATTGTGGTCTCGATTCAAACACCCACACTATCTCATTCCTAAATGACAATGATTCCCCTGTTTATCCCAGAAGTCCTGTGATAAAAGTTTATAGTTTGGATATAAACACTGACGTCTACGGTAGTGATCAAAATAGACCAAATCAGCTTTTGAAAGTAACTTGGCTCTTCAAATAACGGTTGTGTTGATCACATAGTTACACCAGTAGGTGGCGGCAAGTGACTGTTAGAAAACGTATGTGTCATTGAATCATTCATTCAAGAAATTTGTTTTAAAAAAATTGCAGCAACTAACTGCAGCAATTGACATTTTGTCAGAACCTCTAGTAAATTACATGTTATTTCGATTAGTTTGTGATCAGAATCATGGGAGAATCATTGAGAGAATGAGAGAATCTCGGTTTAAAAAGAAAAAATCATGATTTTTTACATAAATTTGTATTCTTAAGAACAATTATTTAGTAGTGCTGTCAAATCAATTAATCACATCTAACATACAAGTTTGTAAATATATTATATATATATATATATATATATATATATATATATATATATATATATATACAGGGGCGTAGAATTTAGTAGGGACGCTAGGGACGTGTCCCTACCAATATCCAGTGACACTAATATATCCGTGGCAATAATTTCGATCAAAACTTTATATTTATACATTTATGTCCCCGTCCCCACCAATTTCAAAATCAAACCTACGCCACTGTATATATATATATATATATATATATATATATATATATATATATATATATATATATATATATATATTTATGTGTGAATATACACACATTATACATTTACTAACTTCTATGTTAGATGTGACTAATAGCGTTTTTATTTCGTTTTTTCAGGAATACAAAATAAAAATATATAAATAAATATAAAATAAAATTTTGCTAACTTTTTCCTTAAGTTATAAAACAAAACAAACAGTAGTAATGAAGGATTTTTATTCATAAGAATATTTTCTAAATCAAGTCTGATTACATTTATAAATCTGTGACATTTAATTTTATCTATGAATTCACTGTGATTGCTTAAAATCAACAACACACGCCTTTCCTCAAAAATCCAAGTTTTGACTGCTTGAGTAACCCGACCAGCCTGACATGTCAAGATTTGCTCAACCAATGAGTGAGTTTGGGACGGGGCGTTACATTTACCCAAACAAAGGCAGACAGGGGAACCGTTTGGGGAAAACCATTTAAAACTTCCCAAATTGATTCTTTTTGCTATATTAGTGTGGTATGGGTCATCTGAGCACTTCTTTAAATCAGATGCACAGTCTGTCAACCTAAACAAACATTTCAGCTTATGAGACACTTCCACAAGAAATAGTGTCTTAATATGTATCTTATGTTAACATGGCTCTCTGCTGCACTGTATTACACAACCTCAAGCAACCTTCCTGGATCTTTCTCAACCACAGTTCAAAGTCCTTTCTATGAAGAAAACATTCAAGAAAAGAAATACCATCACACCTTTTTATTGAAACAACTCGATCTGTCAAGATCAGCCGAGCAAAAGCAGACACAGAAAACAGCTGTTTCGGATGAACAGTGAAAGCCCAAAAGCAACAGGGAAACAGATCCGGGCTGATGGATCTATATTCACCTCTCACCTGCACATCTCTGCAAAGGCCAGGAAATTGAGTTTCTTCATCTTCTTCTCGCTGAGCCAATAGCCCACTCGTCTGCCTCTCAGGAAAGTCTGCATTTCAGCTGCTGATGGCCAGATGTGACCGTAGTGCCACTCCAGTGAAAACAGGAAACAGGAGTCTTCTTATACAGCCCTGTGAAACCAAAGCCACCAGAGATTATTATCAGAGCCTGAAATGATGAAACTGTGAAAAGTGTTAAGTCAAATAACTGACACTGGGCAATAAAGAGGCTGAAATGTTTCTGTAGATTTACAAAAACAGATTCTGTCCAATATCAATGCTCAAGTTGGACTGTGGATCTCCACGGCTGTGACGCAAACCCAATGACCTGCCTATAGAGAGTCTAAGCCCCTCCCCTCCGCTTCCGGCTCATGGGACCTTATTTCGGAACAAATATGTATGGTAGTCAATGGCGAGAGACTGCTTATCTTTTTATTCCGTCTGAACTGTGCCCTGAATTACACATATGATGTTTGTCAATTTAAAAGATAATTATGAAAGTCAAGAAACTCGCAGTTTGTCATAAAACAGAAGAGTAACATTTAGTTTTATGTGAAAATAGCTCAATGAACTACATCTCCCGGGAAGCGAAACAAGCGAGATCCGTTGATCGTATGTGTGCAGTCTGGTACAAAACACTCGGCGTAACGTTGCGATTATAACGTAAGACTATAGAAAAAATGACAGACGTTTGCTTCAGTAAAGTTAGCCTCATTCATTGAGAGAAAATGTGCGCCTTTTGGGGTTTGTAGTCTTTGAAATTACGTATTTTCACAGTCTTATACCTCAACAGTTTTACATCAAACTGCGACTTTCTTGACTTTAAAATGTATCTTTTAAATTGACAAACATCATGTGTGTAATTCAGGGCACAATTCAAACGAGATCAAAATATTTGTTGTCTCTCGCCATTGACTACCATACAATATTTTTCCGAAATAAGGTCCCATGGTGGTCGACCGGAAGGGGAGGGACTTAGGCTCTCTATAGCTAAACTGAACGTTTGGGTATCATAAGCACTTCAGTTGAAATGTTAGTGAGTTTCAATGTTAGAACATTCACTTCAAAACATCATGGGATGCATCATTCATTAAATGCATCATTCAAAACATCACGGGAAATCATTAAAGGTTTTAATTTACAAAAAATGTATGCATTACAGGCAAGTACAAGAATGTGTTTTTTTGATCATTCAATTCGAACGCCTGAACTATTTAAAAATCTGATGCATCAATTATGAGTGCGAAAGCTCGAATATTAGATGCGTCATACTTCAGTGTTAAGATTGGATTTGAACATCTGCTGCATTATATGTGAATTCAAAGGGTTTGCTTCGAACATTCAAAGCATTGTGTGCAAGTGTGAAAGCTCAGTGAAGTGCCTTGGAACGCACAGCATTATTCAATGTGTTGACGTAATTTCCGCTGAAACAGGATGACGGGGCGGGTAACATCGAGCAGCTCCTCCCCTTTTTAAAAATAGCCAATACCGTTTAACTTATATCACAGCTTGGCCAGAGCCGTTGAGCTCAGTAAAGCCACAGTTTCCTCCTAATCTCCTCCATATCGCTTTAAAATATAAGCATTCTGCATTTTATAATTAGAATTAATTTAATTGTTACATTTAATTTATTGCCACACTTTAATATGTGAATTATTTTATCAGAAAACTGAACATTTAGCGTTGTCAGGCTTTTATTTGTGCTAAAACAACGCTCATAAACATGGCTGCTATAATTTTGGCCTGTCACAAGATGGCGCTGTTTTCGACACTTGATGCTTCGAATCTTTTCCCGAAACATTCAGGGCAAATCCTCAGTGCTTCATGAGGCTTCATTTGCCCATCCCTACCATAGATATCTATAATAAAGGCTAGACGTCTTACGGCGGAGTCTCTATCGTCATCACCGTCGGCCATCTTGTCACAGGCAAGCTTTCTGGCGGGCTCTGTGGTGCCTGACGTAAGATGAGTGACATCTCTGACGTTTATAACAAACCAAACCGTTTGAAAATCGGTAGAAAATTGAGCAAGCTATGGTTATTTAAAAAGTACATGCACCATTAAAACACAATGTTACGAGTGAGCGAGCTGCCTGTGACAAGATGGCCGCCAGGTGCGGACGTCGACCTCCATTGGCCAGCAGCGCGAACAAGACATGTAGCCTTTATTATGGATATCTATGATCCCTACGACTCGCACATATGATCCGCTCTGCGCTATTGTGTCTCGGGCCTGGTTTGCCCCAACAGAATTCATTATTTACCCTGTCTGAATCACTCCCTATCCTCTATATAGTGCAATTTTTGCCATTCACCATGCAGAAAATAGTAAATGTGTCAACAAGTGACCGATTTCAACTGCAGCTTCAGCGTCTATTTATAGTGTTGGGGGCGGAGCTTCAGATTCTAGAGAGCTTTTGAATGGACAGAAAATCTGATGAGAACTCTGAAGTGTAGAGTGTTGTCATCAAAATCATTGATCCATATTGGCAGAAGAGAGAGACAGTAAGTTTTGAATGCTTATATCTTCTAGATGTGAATTTTGCCATTGTTTCGGAGCACACTAGCTTATAGATAACAGTAAGGTTAAAATATTCATACTAAAATTGCAAAAAAAAATAATTTCGGTTTCATGGGGACTTTAAACATTCAATGCATTATGCAAACATTCTCTGAAAATGTCAAAACCATGTTGACTTCAGAGCCTTGATTTAAGCCTTGAGAGTTTAAACATTAGATTTAAACATACGATGCACAATAAGTCCGTTTGATAAGAACATTTGATAAACATGCGACTTTGAACTTTCTAAAAAAAAAACATTAAAAGTGTCATAGGCGAGTTTGATGCATATTTTGCGAGTTTAACTTTATATTGATTCACAGATTTTTTTTATTTAATTTTTTTTATTGAACATGCAATTAATCATATGCGGCATGCCAGTTCGAAAGTTCTATGCGAAAATTCACAGCTTTACGAGCGAGTTCGGAACTTCAATTTATATACATAAAAAAAAAGGATAAATCACATCATGCGAGTTTAAACGTTTATTCGAATAGTCGATCCGTATTCATGCGAGTCTGGGCGAAAGATTCGAACATGTCCCCATCACAGAAGAGCCGAAAGTTTCCGATCGTTAGAAAGCACCGAGATGCCCACATATGCTGCCCAGGAAGGGGGCTCACTAGAATTTGAAACACAGCCAATGTGTCCTTTCTGGTTTAAGACTTACTTTCACTGAATCGGAATATAAATACAGTTGATTCTAACGTTACCCATTATACATATTCTGTTCATTTTTGAAAACATATCAATGGCATGTATAGGACCCCGTAGGACTCCTGGAATCCGCCATAAACATCCCATTCAGCAGCAGCGCAAACAAGCTAGCACAGTACGTACTTTCACATTCAGAATATCTCAAGTCTTACTGCTGGATGTGTGAAAAAGGTTCAACTCTTGTTTTCTCCCCGGTGGACACACTGAAAGAGCAGATGCAGCAAAGTAAATACCTGTCTAGCGCATGTTTTCGGACTCCGGGTAGATAGCAGTTAGCTAGCTGGAGGACAGTCTGGTCTCCATGACTCGTGTTGTTGTCTGTCTGTCGCTGAGACTGAGAATTCAAGGCTCTCGAAGATGATCAAATGAATCAAATGCGTTCTGCTCTCAGTCCAGACACCTAGAGAGCGAGCACTGCCTCCTCCTGAGGTGGGGCTGGGCTCAGTTCAGTCCAGCTAGCGTGTGTGTGTGTGTGTTCCTCCTAAAGCATGACAGGAGGTTTGTACTGCTGCTGCTCAGCGCCTGAATCCACTGTGTGAATGTTGCGGCGAGGGGGCGCCAGTGCAACACAATCTCTTATGTTGAGAACTTCATAAGCAGAAAACAAGGTAATAAATTCAAATCACTCGCCGTAAAGTTTTTTTTTTTTTTTGCGCGCGTGTGATGGAAAATACTTGTTTTCAACGTGTCTTGCGTAAATACTGCAGTAAATCAGGCTTTATAAACAACAGGTGTTTCTGTATCTCTTGTATTACAAAATATTTATATTTTCTTGGTAATGTTTGATTTAAAGCTCCTAAAATAGATGAAGATTTATGATGTTGCTCCTGCCTGAAAAAGCTGACTAAAAAAAATATTGAGAATCGTACTGACCCCAAACTATTAAAGGTAGATGGTGTATATAAGACATGTGTATTTGTATAAGTAATGTAAACATTAAAAAAACATATGTACAAAAAATAAGATGTATATGATGTATACTTTTATACTTGTAATTTTAAAATGTAATATTTTTTTAGCATTGTATTTTTTGCATTGCAACGAGCAACTGATTCTGTATGAAAACACTTATTTCTATAGATTATGAAGTGAAATATGACTGAATTGACCGTTTTGGTGGGATTCATCCATTTATACTTTAATTTGCATTTTGTCATTATCAGTAACCCGTTGAATAGTTTAGTAAATCCTGCTTAGGCGTGCTTTAAATAAACAGAAGAGAGAAAAGAGCAATAATACACCAGGGAGCAGATGTTTAATGCTTGTATGTTTGTACAGCTAACATTTCATTGAAGCACTGAGTTGAACAGGTAGACAAAAATAAAGGCACCACAAGACAAACACAGAAAAACCCATTATGTACAACATAAAAAATATATAACTTCCATAATCTTTGGGACTATATGTACAAAGGTTTAAAAATATATATTTACAAACACAAAGCATATTCATGGGAATTTGAGAATAAAAAAACAGAAGTGCTTCTGACAGCAATGCACAGGTCATATGAACACCGGTTCAGTGGAGCTCCTCAGCGTCTGGCGGCAGGGCTGGCGAGGAGACCCAGGATGGTGGATAGACAGTGGAGTTTCTCTTTCACCAGCTCTGGTAACTTTTCGTTCTCTTTATACCTGAGAGGACACAGACAGCGTGACAATTCAGAACAGGAGCACTACCAACATGCAAACAAGAACAGACCTCATTTCATGGTTTTAAGAAATGTCCCTGGCCTTATTATGCGATTATGAAAGTTATATACATTGCAAATACAGTCATTGTTCTTAAATAATTTTTTGAGTTTTGCCATGACAAGCTTTACCTGGTGATTCGTCCATCAGGGGAAGTAAAAGTGATGCAAGAGACGCCAACTTGTACCATCAGCTGGGATCCGTCATTAAACTGAACCCAAACCTCGCCACTTGTAAGCTAAAAAACAAAACAAATCAACTGAGTTCAATGCTAATACTATAAATATATAAGCAAACTTATAAATATATAATATTTATATTTTATGTTTGTAGATATATCATTTCTAAATATGTAGTTTATATAGTATTATTTATATGCATAGTGGTAGATATATAGTACAGGGTTATTATCGTTAAACTCAAACCATAAAAAAAAAAACATTTTCATTACTTAAATAAAATAAACATTGACTGAACTCAAATAAAATATAAAAAAATTAAACTCTTTCTAAGTACTAAAATAACAAAAATGTAATAAACTAAAACTTAACCAAAAATACATAGACGTAATATAGACAAAACAAAATTAAATGGCAAAAACTTTAATATTAAAATGAAAACAGAAAATATCAAAAAAATTCAAAATATTAACAAAAACTATAGTAGTATATCGATGATAATAAATTACACTATAATGAACGGATTAATAAATAAAAGTAAATTAATAAATTATTATTAATAATGATGACAGATGGAACAAATAAATAAATAAATAAATATACAAACATAATTACAGTACCACTCAAATGGTTGCAGACAATATGAAACAGAACTGTGTATGCATATGTATATATTCATTTAACAATAATAATAACAAAGTCAAAGTTTAAATGAATCTTTATATCGCTAAATTATCCACTCAAACTCTTTACCTGAGAGGCCCAGCCAATGTTCGGCACAAAAATGGACTTGAGCACCTTCCCTGTGTTAATGGTGCGATCATCTTTGCCTGATTGAGGGGAGCTGCCTTTAGCCACACTTGCTGTGGTGAAGTCTGATCCCGTGTAGGAAATCATCTAGGCATGAAGACAAATGAGTTACTGTTAATGGGAAATTTGATTTCAGAGTGGGACGTACTCTGAAATAAAGAGATGTGCTTGGAGATGATATGCATGCATGACTTACTGACGGTGTGATGTGTGGTGGCTGGGGCGGACTCACACACACCTGAGCCACCTCTGCAGGAGCTGCTGTGCCGGAGCCAGAGGAACACTGAGGCTGAGGGAAAGGGAAAGCTGGATTGGTGGGTCTCCTGGTGGAGCATAAGACAACCAGTGTGAGACATCTCATGTATGACATTTAGGGTGTTTTCAGACCTGTATATTCTTGGCTTTGCTCCAAAACAGGGACTTCACTGCATTTTCTTCTTGGTTCAGCTCTCTTTCACAAGGCAGCATTTCAAAGCGTACCAATCAATGCAAGTCACATGTGAGTAAAGCTGTCCTCTTATTGGTCAGAGTTTCCTCTGTGTCATCCATGAAGATGGATTGAAAAATTCACTCTGCGAGCTTATTGTGTGGGTTTTGTGGCCATCTGGCCAATCAGAGCAGAGTAGGCTCGCGGAAAAGAGGGATTTACAGAGACTGCATCTTCGGACGAGACGTTTGAATGAATCAATCAATAAGGAACCTTCAAAATAGCATAATAGGGGCATAACTTTAAAATGTGTAAATATATATATATATATATATATAAATGCCGTTAAAGAGGGAATCAAGGAATCTGAATTTGTTGGGACAGCATTCCTGCAATGCACGGAGAAAAGCAATTAAACTACATTGTAAGATGAAGAGGCACATTTCAACTGTGATAACTAAATGTGCTCACTCACAGAATCAGACACTCCTGCTTTTTATAGAACACATTTCCTGTTATGAATTATGATAATGCTTGGTTCGTTGGTCTGTTGGCTCGGATTGCTTTCCGAACTCAACCGAACCGCCCCACAGTTAATTTTCAATCGTTCAGGCAGGCGCTCTTGTAGCGATGGTATTGGTGCGGATCCGAGCGCGACTGCCGTGTTAATATATGCCTAAACGAACCGAACTAAGGGAGAAAACGCGTTAGGTTCCCAAACAAATGCTCCAAACGAGCCAGTTGTGAAAACCCCCATAATCTCAACCAATAGTATGGTTCTATCTTTAGTTAGCTGGTGAATGTTGCCGGTATAAACACAAGCCTCACCTGCCAATAGTGATGGGAAAGAATTGAGTGTTTTTAGCGCTGCGCTGCTCCTCAGCAGTAATCGCCACTTCCAAAGACAGACACATTCGATGCCCCTAAAAAAACAAAAACAATCTTGGTCAGCATACAACTGTAGCAAGCAGCACGACCAGACATCTGAGAGTCCTAAAATAAATATGAAAGCTTTAAACGTGCACCAATCAAAATGCAGAATTTCCCACTTAAACATGCAACCGCAGATGAAGTAATGCATTACCTCCTCAGAGAGCTCCATGTAGACTCTGCACTCGGGACTGAGTCCGCTCAGCCCAACATCACCCTTCATTGTATAC
Source organism: Tiaroga cobitis (assembly GCA_030578255.1). NCBI lineage: Eukaryota > Metazoa > Chordata > Actinopteri > Cypriniformes > Leuciscidae > Tiaroga > Tiaroga cobitis. The sequence continues at coordinate 5,933,064 of CM060607.1, forward strand.
GATTTCCCGCTCTTCTCCACCAAACGCACCTGTTCGCTTGTCTTATGGGTTTTTGCACCTAATAGCCGAAAAAAAGAATGCTTAAGCCTAAATCGGATACACTGCACTACACACAGTTCATTCGTCTGAGATGATCTGTGGCGCTCACCATCGTAGAAGCACACCTCCAGGTCTGCATTAGGAGTGTTCTCCATCAACATGCACTTGGCAAACTTAGTGTACAATGTGACTTTGGGGGTCTTCGATTTCACCAACAGCACAAACTTTGTGGCATACTGATATTTCTTCCAGTATTTTTCTGCAGGGAAGAGTCAAATAACAATGAATATTACAAACACATCTTGCTTTAAAAAGCTGTCTCAAGTCTTGAATAAGTCACTGTACCTGGTAAATCCTCATAGCTGCAGATGAGAATGTCTTCAGGTGGTGAGGGCGGGTGGTCCAGCACAGGGAAACCTTTACCTTCATTGGGTTGGTACACTGTAACCTAAAAACACAGTAAAAAATACAAGCGCATGGGAATTAGAGATTGACAGATATTGATAATGGACCCTTTTCACACTTTCGGGGTTCTCAGAAGCAGAAGCTGTTATAGTTGGGTAAACTTAGTGGTGAACGGGAGATAACAGCAAGTATAATTTTTGTATTCTATTTGTTCCAATAGCAAAAGGAAAAAATGTGATAGAGTTTCCAACAGAGGTAAAAAATATAGAGCGTTTAATTACGTTGGTAAAATTTGCAGTCACTCCCTCAGCCTTTGTATTAGAAACACCCTCGCAGCAGCATTCATTTTTCTCATTTACTGACGAGGTAATATAACACAATATATAGCGTTATAAATGTGTATTACATTTTTTTTTTTATATATATAAATATGAAAAACTTTACTAGATGTTTTCTTGCAACGTTGATAACTGTGGAAACGCGTCATCTGTCTGTAAAAACTAAATCACACTATTGACACTGAATAAACACTAAATCATTTGCTAAAAAAAACATGTGCATTAGAGCGGCACGATTCTGGATATATTGAGAATCATGTTTTTTTGGTTTGGTTTTTTGGAACAGAGATCATGATTCTCCGACGATTCTGATTAGACAACTAAACAAAATAAAATGTAATTTGCTAGAGGTTCTGACAAAATTGGAATTGCTGCAGTTAATTTTAACTTGTTTTAAACAAGATCAGTCCATCTCTAATGTTAATCTCCTTTTTGAAAATGATTTATACATCCTGTAACTTTCACATTAATTACACTATATTACATGAATTTTTGATTTTCTAGTCCCTCACCATGGATCCATCACAGGATATCCTTAGTACTTCTTTGACTCTCTCCTGAGATCCTTGTCCTTTCAGCAGCTCCATACACACCTCTCCAGACTCCAGGATACTAACCTAAAGAAATACACATTGTTGTCACAATATGTTGTTTAAATGACTAACTCTAACTTATAAGTTCTGTCCAGGGCTCTACCTCAAAGTAAACTGGACACACACACATGTACATATACACAAACAAAAGCTGCTTTGAAACTATGTGTATTGTGAAAAGCGCTATACTGATAAATTTGACTTGAGTTGTACCCATTATAGGAGATAAATGGCTTCACTCACCACAGCATTTTTGGTCTTTTGTCTGATTGGCTTGAGTCTGGCAGCACAGAGCGGAGGGAAGCTCTTCGTAAGACACAACTTCTCTTTCTTCTCTGTGTTTGCTTTGCCTGAGGAAAGGGGTGGACCCAGAAACTGCAGATCTGAGTAGCCCTGAGGTTCTGACACGTGTCCTGATCCAAACCCATCTTCCCTGCAGGGTCCTGGATTGTTGTGGGAGAAAATGGGTTGCTGCTGAGAATGAAGGCCGCTGGGTTTGTCGCTGCAGGAGGTTTGTGTCCCGATGGGCCCTCGTCCAGAGTGAAAACTCCCACTGCTGCTGTGACTGCTTAGGTCTGCTGGTCTCTTGAACAGTCCTAAAAGTGAAAATGTTTTAAGGTTTATAATAGTTCAATATGCAAAGCTTTAAAAATAAGTCATATTAAAGTGATAATTCACACAAAATCAAAAAATTATAGCATGTAAGAATGTTCACGCTGTACAATCATTAAAGCAATCCACATATCTTATGCATTGTATTCAAGTCTTCTCAAGCTAAATGATAGCTTTGCGTGAATGCAGCTCAAAATTTAAGTCACTACTCTACCGTTTCTTACTCAAATCTATTATATCATGGCTTTAGAAAACTTGGAATATTTACTTTAATTGGGTTTTTATCCTTTCTGAACATTTTGGCAGTGTGAATCACCATACATTCTCATTGTGCTAAATGAGAAGCTTGGACATTCTACAGAATATTTCAATATCCTTTTTTTTTTTCAAATGTCATGTGCGGGGTAAACGATGACAGAATGATAACTTTTTGCTGAAATATTTCTTCTAAAAATATAACAAAGAATTCAGCTGGGAATGATACCATCATTGCTGAACCAGGCCTGTGTTTGAGAATCAGGCATCTGTAGTCTCATTGAATGGGTGGATGTAGAAAAAGATGATCCTGGACTGAGTAAAGAGGGGAACAAAAAGCAGTAATTATAAAATAGATAGTGTAATAATGCTGAAATGCAACATGCTTTGCACGTCTCTTACTTTGCAGGCTGTTTTACGGGTGGAGAGGGAAGGCGCCCATGCTCAGAGTAGCCATGGTGAACGTTTCTGTAACTGGAGGTTGGTGGAAATGACCGTCCGGACCCTGGAAGCATCTCTTCTGAGTGGCATCTCTCTAGCTCTGCCTCCTGTGGAGTGTGGCTAAACCCAGCACCGGATCGATCTGATGAATGAGCCCGTCTCAAGTAGCGAGAATGAGGCCTTCTGCTGTCAGCACCCAGGGGAACTCTCTCAATACCCATCCTGGATAAATCATCTTGAAAATTTGGCTGCCAATCTTGCCCACTCTTAAAACTGGAGCTGGTGGAGTGATGGGAGTGGCTGGGGATCGGTGCCATGCGATTGGGTAAGGGCTGTCCAATCATCTTCCTTGCTCTCCTCTGTAGCCGGCTACTGCTGCTGCTGCTATTAGTGGCGTTGGAGGCTGTGGAAATAGTGGCTATACCACTGTCTATGGACCCTCCGTCACTGCTCCCAGAGTCTTTGCTTGCTGTGGGCCCGGTTTGAGTCATAAAAGGGTGGTCCAGCACCGCGGAGAGACTGGGCCTGAGTGCGGGGTTCTTCTGCAACAGCTGCTGAATCAGGTCCTGCGCTTCTGCTGATATGTGAGAGGGCATCTGATATTCTCCCAGAACCACCTTATTGAGTGTGTGTTTCACAGTGTCCGTGTCAAAGGGGGGTCTGCCCGTGAGAAAGGCGTAGAACATGCAGCCCAGCGACCAAACGTCAGACTCCAGGCCGTGAGCGCTGCGTGTAGCCACCTCGGGAGAAATGTAGTTCGGTGTGCCACACATGGTGAAGTGCTTCTCACTGGGAAGTTTGAGTTGCGTTGCCAAACCAAAGTCTCCGATTTTAATGTTCATGCTGGTGGTGAGCAGGAGATTAGATAAGGTCAGATCCCTGTGCATGATCCCATGAGTGTGGAGGTACAGCATTCCCTTTACGATCTGATGCATGAAGTGCCTCGCTGTTGATAACACAAACAAAAACCAACATAAAGATTGAAAACAGTGTTGATTTTAAAACGGAATTACATGCAGAAATAATTTTTAACATCAAACCCTGTAGTGCATAAATGTGAAGAACTAACCCTCCTCCTCTGTAAAAGGTTGTTTCCTCTCCTTCAGGTAGCGGCTCATCTCCCCATTGTGACACATCTCCAGAACCAGGTACACATAATTACTGTCCTCAAAGTAATTGTACAGCTTGGGAGAGGGAAATAAAAGGACTAGTCAATACTTACTTTTTAAATACAAGCCATTTAGGATTACAGTTGCCTTCAAGTAACATTGCAAATGCACAATAATGTCATTTTACACAAAATCTCCATCATTCATGCACTTGCTGAGTATAGTTCTTTCCTCAGTATATATCACAAACATAAATGCAAATATCTATATTATACACTCATTGCTCTATAATCTTCCATTATCATCTGTATTTAGGACACGTGTGTATTCAGTTTGTCTTCATGTCTATTAATGCAGTCAGGGCTTCCACACTTTTTGTTCAAAGAATTTCTACGACTTGTCCTTGTCCGTGACCTTCACAATTATTTTTATTAAATAGGAGAGAAAATTATATTATCAGTGTGCAAATGTCCTCAATAAGACCCTGACAAAAACAATTCTCTCTTTAACTTACTTGTTCCCAATGCATTAATAAGACTAAAACAACTACAAATCAGGGCATTTCTTATTTCTTATCATTTCTTTTTATTCCTCCTTTTAACTCCTTTTTTGTTCCCAAAGTCTTGAAAAACCTACATGAGGTAGCTTAATTTTGAAAGTGTGATTTCTAGACCTGGAAAAATTATGTAAATGAATAAAATCGTATATTAGCTACATGGTCATTTTTATTATGAATATAAATTGTTCTAGTCATGCCAAGCTCTAAAATATTCTTTTGGCTAAAATAGTAATAAAAAAAATATTTGTAAAAAAAATCTTTATCCTTTTTCAGTAAAACGCAAATGACTGGAATATTAATATAAATGTATGGTTAAAACGAGTGGGAACCATGAAGAACATTCAGCTCTTAAAACTTCTGCAATCCTGAAATTGAAATACCATTCAAACACTTCAAATAATATTGTGGACAATAGGGAATCACTGCTGTGGCCAATGAAACGCACTAAGCAAAACAAAACTTTTATTTCCACTATAAATATTTCCACTATTCTTCTGTGGCATTTTAAGATTTTAAGGACCAGTATAATGTATGCTAATCTTTTTCTCCATTTAAAAGTAAAATATTCATTGTAATCTAACATGAGCATCAGTTGACCTGCAGCAGTAAGGTCTGTGATGAGGGTTTGGGACTCACCTCAAGAACTGACGGATGCTTTAACCGACACTGAATCTCCACCTCATTAATGACTCTCTGCACCATGCCAGCTTTGTGCATGGCTTTCTTGTCAATCTGCAAGTACACATGGGAGACAGTGAACGGTTTTGAACAGATGCTGCACAACCACTCCCCCTATGAGCAATTAAACAGAAAAGCATGTTCTTACCATTTTGATTGCCACTTCCAAACCTGTGTTTACAGATTTTGCTCTGTAGACACATGCAAAAGAGCCTTTACCCAACAAGGTGAGAACCTTGAAGTCCTGAAGCATAAAACAAGGAATTGTTTGAATTAGATGGGAGAATAACACAAATATAGAATGAGATCATTTCAACAGCCAGTGTGTCCCATGAGATCGATCTCGTCCCTTTGAGACTTTCTGTGTCCCGAAACCTCAGAATGACATCCCTATGAAAGCTTGTTTCCACCACAGAATAAAAAATAATAATAAGAGGCAATTGTTGCTTTTTATCAGACAATTTTGACTTTTTTTTTATCAGAATTGCAAAAATATCTCTCAGTTTGGACTTTTTTTCTCTCACAATTGCAAGGTATGAACTTGTAATTGTAAGTTTACATCTCGTACATCTTACTTTTTCAGGAATTTTGAGTGCCCATCATCACACAATTCAGTTTTTTTTCCCACCACGGAATATCAAAATAAAAATATAGCCTATAATTTGTTTCTCACAATTCAGACTTATTTTCTCAGAATTCTGAGTTTACATCTCACAATTCTGACTTTTTCTCTGAATTTTGCTTATATCTAGCTATTTTTTACTTTTTTTCTCTGAATTTTAAGTTTACATATTTCTTTTTCTAAGAATTTTGAATTTACATCTCACAATTGAGTTTTTTTTTCCACCATGGAATAGCAAAATAAAATAGGACATTTTTATCTCACAATTCAGGCTTTTTCTTTACAACTGTGAGAAAAATTGCGAGTTTACATCTCATAATTCTGACTTTTTTCCTCAGAATTCGGAATTTACATCAAACAATTCAGTTTTTTCCAACCAAAGAATAGCAAAATAAAAAAACAATACTTAATTTCAAGTGTACATCTCACAATTCTGACTTTTTCTGAATTTTGTTTACATCTCACTATTTTGTTTTGTTTTTTACCATGGAATAGCAAAATTAAAAAAAATTCTCACACTTTTTCTCTCATAATTGCGAGTTTGCATCTCCCAATTCAGATTTATTGCAAGTTAACATCTAGTAAGACTTTTTCTCAGAATTGTGAGTTTATATCTCCCAATTCTGAAGCTTCCATAAAAACTCCTACCTCGATTCTAAGATCCACAGATGATGCCAAAATTCTGTCCTCATGTGGATCTTTTCCTTTAGTACTCAAATTAAACAGGAATGAATGAATCACTTCCAACATGTTTCATGAAGTGTTTCGACAACGGATCAAGCTAAAAAACACAAAAGCAGCCCGTTGCGCGCACTGTGTGTGTGATCTTTGTTGACGCGTCACTAGTTACCTGCATCTGACAGTGACATCTGTTCATCACTCTCGCGCTCTCCTCCCGCGACTCTACCTGACACTGACGCTACCGCACGTCGCCTAGCAACAGTCTCCATGCTCATAATTCCCAAAACACATTTGTTGCACTAAAAATGAACCGCAGATGGATGAACAGAAGGCACGATCCAGACGGTAGTATAACCGTTTCCGGATAAATCATAATGTTTTACCGCAAATTTTATGAATTGAAGTTTTACCACTGTTTATTTAACACTGCGTTTAGCCAAATTAGAAAGAACAAAAGCTAAAAACAAACAAAGGGATAATTTTAGCTGGTTTTGGGAGCTTAAAATGTACACACAACCTCCGGACAAACTACAGTAGTCTGTCGGGATGAATGGCTCTCGCGACCGCGCTACTTACCTCAATTTTGTCTCCGATTGAGACACTCATTTTTACTTCATACTCTCTTCAATCCGACGATTCGGTGATTTTATCCAAAATATCCTTATTTTCCCATGAATGTGAGGTGTTTTGACTTGAGCATGACGTATAAAAATGCATTTAATCGATATATTTGTATTCCCCTCCAAAATGTTTGCCTTTCCTCCATTTTGAAAAGTCCGCCCGTTAGAGCGCGTAATGACGTATCGACGTCGCTGTGCAAATGGACCAATAGGTGATCAGGTTACAAGCACAACACAGAACTACCATAGAGACTGTCAAAATAAAAGTCCTAGATTACTACGTTGACGATATGAAGTTTTTAGTCCCTGGACATATTTAAGGATTTCATAAAATAATTCCATTTAATGGTAGTTTGGTCTTGTTTGTGATTGCAACACTTGCTTTTCTATAATTAATAACATAAATATACCATAGGCTCTTTTTGGTAGGTCACTTAAACATAGTGTTTAGTCAGGGATTCTCAAACTTTTTTGTCAGTCGAAACGCCCTTTGACCTAAAAAATATTTACAATAAGATTTTAAGTTAAAACATTTAATTAATTTAACAACGCATTTCCAGTTCTCTGATACGAGTAAATGGCCACATGGCATGCAGGTAAACAAATATATTTAAATCTTTTTACTGTGTTTTGTTTATATTTTAAAATTATGTATTTTTTATATATGTTTATGATTTAATTATTACCTTTTCAACAAATCACTAACCCCAGTTTTTGTTAAATTATTGTGCATCCAATAAAAAATAGTTTGTGACTCATTAATTACTCCAATGAGTAATACAAATTGAGCAAACATCACTTCAAAAAAACTGAAAGTTTGTAAATGAGGAACACAATTTGTATATCGTTTGATACTTATTTAAATTAAAATTAATACAATGCATTTTTTGCAAGTTATGTTTTGCAAAAAAAAAGTTCTATACATGCTTCTAACACTTACAGACCCTCCTGTTCTTGTCCAGATTTTATGACTATAGAATTACATTTAAAAATTTTCATATAAATTGGCACAATAATTTAGATGGCAACAAACACATTCAGTCATAAAGGCATGTTTTATTATTTGTGATCATCAAACCTCAAGACTTGATATGGGACTGCATGAGAACTGGGAAAAAAGGTAATGACCGGCTCAGTACATTCTACTTCCATATGACACTACGGAGCTGAAAGCATTGCAATGTCAACAATAGGAGTGTACCTCTATCTAAGCACCCATAAATTCAAATTACTAAAATAATATTTACAGGCTCTAAACAACACATCCTTTGGAAATGTATATTTTAAATACAAATATAAACCATATATTTATATGTATTGCATACATATTTGCTTGTTTTACCTCAATCTTAACGATTGACTGAACAGTATTTTGATTCATGTTCCCATAACAAGTTACTGTGTGATATGATTCACCTCAAAAATGCCTTTGGCTCTCCCAGAATGCAAGTATCACATTGTTTTAGGGATAGCTTTTTGTTAAGAGTGGCAGCATCGTTTCTATTGAACTACATCTATTCTATATGCTCCAACATGGATGTCCAATCCCGGATTGAGTTTTAAATACAGCTGCAACATTCAAAGGACAGCCTGACCGATCCCTTAATAGGTACAAGAAAAAAACCAACAGAGGAGCAGACTTCAACAAACAGATAAACAAATACAGCCAACTGAGTGGTGGACACAAAGAGAATGGTTCCAGCTATTGGTTCAGTGTAAGTTGAAAAGGTTTAATGGTAGCCTAAGTGAGAATGGCAGCAGAATCAGATGGTTGAGTGTGGAAGAGCTCAGTCCACCTCCATCTCTCCAGACGGAGGCTTCGTCTGCTGATTGCCTTTGCTGTCAGCGCCTTGTTGCGCCGCGGGGCCGTTATGGGCCCCATTGTTTCTGTCTCCCTCCTCTACGGGCTCCTCGGCCTTGGGTTTGGGGCGGTTGACAACAGGATTGCAAACGTCCTCTAGCTCCTACAATTCAACACAGAGCAGACAGATTCAATTGATTGAATTATGCATTAGGTTAGACTATTGTCAGCCAGTGCCAGAATATAAGGATTCTTTATGGGGGAACTGTATGGAGCGAATTATGTGCCAAAACCTCACACACACACACAACGTGTTTTACTCACACCCAATGATTCACAAACAAACTCAATTCGGTTTGTAAATACAAAACATCACTCACAAACCAATGCATATTGTTCTTCAAATAAAAAACGAAACATTTCAATTAAATGAAATGTTCTCATTAATTTATGGAGAACGAAAGAAATAGACTCATTCAGTAAATGAAACGTTTTTACAAAAATGTAAAAAGCAACATGATGTCAGAGCTTTTAGTTTATAGATTCCCTTATCAGAGTGGAGTGCTTCTAAGTGCTAATGTAGATTTCTGTCTAAATAATAAACATTTACCAAAACCTCAATAAGGTTAATTATAGATAAAGTAAGACAGAAACACACCTGTTCACCACTCATTTTCCCATGGGCAAAGGCAAGCACGTGTTTCACATCAGTGTTTCTCCCGAGAGACTACCGCAAAATTGATCCCCTATCTTAGCGCCATCTACTGTTCTAGAAGAGGAAGTTGCTCAACTGCATTTGTGAGAAAATCTGCCTGGACTCGGAAAAATAGTGCCAAAAGTCACGTGACAGTTTTTCGTACTTGTAGAATTTTGTTTTGTACTTGTAGAATTTTGTTTTGTACTTGTAAAATTTTGTTTTGTACTTGAAAGATTTTAGTTTGTACTTGAAAGATTTTAGTTTGTACTTGGAGGATATTTTTGTCATTGAAGAAATACGTTTCTATGTATATGTAAAACATACTGTATTTGTTTGATAGGTACGTTTTTTATTTGAAGAACAATATGCATTAGCTTGTGAGTGATGTTTTGTATTTACAAACCACATTGACTTTGTTTGTGAATCATTGGGTGTGAGTAAAACACGTTGTGTGTGTGTGTGTGTGAGGTTTTGGCACATAATTCGCTCCATAGAACTGGACACAACCTGCCAATAATAAGTTGAGGCAATATTTTGTCTCATAATAAATTAAAAAAAATAGAAATGATACTTTGCAGAACAAAACTATTTTATTATCAATTTTGCATTTGAACTATTTTCCTGACAAACCTGAATCTTCTGAATGATCTCTGCTACTTTGACTGCTGGGTCTTGAGCAATGGTGAGTTTGCTCTGGGCGTTCATCTTCGCATTTATCCAGCCTAAAGCTTCATTCACACTCTTCTCAACAACACCCATCTCCTCAGCGCTCAAGTGCTGGTAGCGCTCGTCCTGTTGGTCAAATAGCAGACATGTCCACAGCATTTATGTAAATGTAAAATAAATTAATGTGAAATGATTTTTAAGAATAATTGATCCAATCTGAACAATGCAAAATATTATGATGCAGTCATAAACACAATTAGTCTGACAAATATATCACTATGTAATGATATACATGACTAAAACAACTGATATATAAAGACAGTCACTTGAGACATCTTCTGTAAGATTAAAGAAGAAGAAGAATTAGAAAGTGAATATGTTTCCGAGAGCATTAGGCATTTACTGTAACATCCTTCTGCGTACCTCCTCTCTTCCACATAGACTGCAGTCACACCGACCTTTTGCATTAAGGGACAATATTTGCCCCCTTAAATAGATTTTCAGCATTTTACCTTTAAAGACAAAGTTTTTCTAACCCTATTAAATGTATGTGTCATGTTTTATGTCAAATTCAATTAATTTAATTATTACTATAATAATTAAAGCGATAAAGTAAACTAAATCAATAATTTCAGTCAAATTAAATAGGTATCAACAAAGCGGCACAAGCTGCTTCTAGATTTATTTACACACTGTTTAATGCAACTGGCTTGAATGCAAATAGAAAAGCCCAAATTATGTTTTAAACTGAAAAAAGAAATATGAAAATATGGTAAAAACAAAGTGATACTATTAAATATTAACCTAAATCCACAAGTAGGTGGCGGCAAGTTTTTCTTAATGAGTGAGTCATTCGGTAATGAAGCAAGTGGCTGTATTTATGAATGGGTCATTGAATCATCGACTCTCCCGATTCGTTCAAAGCCGCAGATTCGTTCACTAATGAAACACCGCTGTGTGTTGCTTGGAGACTCACAACAGTTCTGCTGTGGCTTTTGTTGGGACTATTATTTTGTTGTAAAATAGAGCATTTATTAAAACACTTAATATTACTTTTTGTTTGTTGAACTGTTGTACAAAGTCATTGTCACATTTGCAACAGTGTGGATATTCGGGAAAATTGCATTCTTGCTCATATAATTTAGCTAATATCCACATTAACAACAAGAACTCACACAGGGCATGTTTTTGTATCAAAGAGAGTTTGACTTAAATCGATCTCTATGCACTGTTTGTGTCTATATTTGTTCTAAAAAGTGCTAAAACCCCACTTTTATAAAGGTCAAGAACAGCAGTAGTGTAGCACGATGGCAGTGTCATGTGCTTGTGTGGATGCAATCAGTTTTGACCGCAAAAGATGAGGCCTTTTACAGCACTACTATTTTCCTGTTTTTACACTTGAAGAGGTATTTTGCCTGTTAAGTTTTAAAGGTTCAAAGTTCACCCAAAAATGAAAATGATCCCATAATTTACTCACTCAAGCCATCCTAGGTGTATATGACTTTCTTCTTTCAGCCAAACTCAATCAGAGTTATGTTTAAAAATATCCTGGCTCTTCCAAGCTTTATAATGGTGTTGAATGGTACCTTATATTTTGAAGCCCAAAAAAGCGCATCCATCCATCATAAAAGCGCTCCACAGGGGGTTAATGAAGACCTTCTGAAGCGAAGCGATGCGTTTTTGTGAGAAAAATATCCATATTTATAACTTTATAAACTATTATCACTGGCTTCCGGTAACAGCCGTACGCGAGTCGAGATCCGGCGAATGGTACCAATGGGAAGAGCCAGGGTATTTTTTAATAATACTCCGATTGTGTTTGGCTGAATGAAGAAAGTCATATACACCTAGGATGGCTTGAGGGTGAGTAAATGATGGGATAATTCTTGGGTGAACAAACCCTTTAAAGGTGGGATGCAAATAAATGAACGGCATAACTCAGCATTTTGTTCGCCTCCCCCCTCGTTCACCTCACGTACCCCCAGAGTACCCCAGTTTGGGAACCACTGCCCTATAGAATAGTGGGAGACATGACAAGGTACATTATATTGTCACAATCCCGGACTCCGCAACCTCCCTCTCTGGGCAGCAGAGGGAGCTCTCACCCAAATATTGACTCTCTTACTCGCACTACATTTCCCATAAGCCTCATCACTGGCTCTGATCACCATGCCCAGCTGCAGCCCATCTACCGGGCTATTTAACTGCACCACACACAGCTCTCAGTTACCCCCGCCTGGTTCACGGACTCTGCCTGTTTTCTGCCTGCCCTGATCTTCTGCCTGGTAATTCGACCTCGATTAAGCCTTGTCTCCAGTGCTGTGTTTGCTGTCTTTGACCCCTGCCTGTCTGACTAATCTGTTAATAAACTTTACGCTGCATATGGATCTCTCTGAGTCTGGTGATTCACAATATATATAGCTTGTAGATGATGAAAAAATGTAAGCTACGGGAGTAATTAGGCCAGTAGATCTGTGCAACGGAGTTATCCCAATTATTTCACATCACCCTAATGCTGCTAAAAACACAACAGGCAAGAGCTCTGCTTTATAGGTACAAAAACGTTTCTAAATCATTTTCTATCAACAGAACTACCCAATATAAAAAATGACAGCTTACCTTCTGTCTATACACGTCCACCGCCTTCATAAAAAGCTGAATTTTCTTGCCTAGCTCATCAAACGCTCTGGGTCGGCCCTCATGCTCTCTGTACCGCTCTTCAATGGGCTCACCAAACCTCTACAAAACCCAAAGACAACAGTAACCTGCTGTAACTAACATAATCACTTCAGGTTTTTCTTTGAAAAGGCGTACATTTAAGAATTAAGAGGTAAATCATGCTAGAAGAAAAATGAACAAAGAAAAAATACATGTATAAACAGTTAGAAATAATACAACATATAACTGTAGTACACGTGCATGATCTGAACGCTAAAACGCCTACTTTGAGTTCAGACAGTTTGTCCTGATAGATTTCTTTCTCCTGGTCCTCTCCTTCTTCATACAGCCAGTTCTCTGTGTCTTCAAGCATTATGGTGAGCTGGTTACTTTCCTGCAAAATATAACATCAACACGCATACATAATGAGTCTTACATGTGATTCGTTTTGGTAGCTACGTATTTGTAATGTTCTGTTCGATTTATAAAATGATGAGAGATTCTCTGAATTGCAGAATTGAGGTAGATCATACTAAAAAATAGTCTGTTGTCTGAGAACAGATCATGATCGTGATAACAGAGATCATGTGCTCACATTTTCGGTGACATATTTCTCATAGATGCCACATAGTTTGTCTCGCAGGTCGTACACATATTCCTCCACCCCATTTTTAGCATCATTTCTCTCCTTTTCCAGCTTGTCCTGTATGATCATTTTTTTCTGGAAGACAGAATGCAATGAATACATTTACAAACATTGTAACTTTTCACCCTATTCAGTCACACAAAGATTCTCAAACACTGTAATTATCCGCATGGGACTGTAAACATACCCTTGTGAAAAAGAAGTGTGCTTATTTGCATTGAATGTGCATTTGTAGTGTACTTAAAATCTTAAAAGTACCGGTATATACTTTTTTTAAATTACTTGCAGATAATATAATAATGAAATAAAAGGCCACTTATTGGAGGGATTATTGGGTCAGATTGAAAACTAAAAGTCTAAAACTAAAAGTCTTAAACGAAAACCAAAAGTCTAAGTTTGAAACTAAAAGTCTAAGTCGAAAATGAATTTGGTATTTAGGATTGGGCATTTGAGGATTGAGGAGTGTACGCAAATAAGGAGGCGTGGCATACTTATGTGCACTAAAAGAGACATACTTAAAGGGTTGGTTCCCCCAAAAATGAAAATTCTGTCAGTAATTACTCTCCCTCATGTTGTTCCAACCCCGTAATCCCTGTAGTCACTCGGACTATTTTAACGATGTCTTTACTAACTTTTCTGGGCTGGCAGATGCAATTACCTTGCAGCCTATGAAGGAGTGATCCAGCTCTCAGATTTCATCAAAAATATCATAATTTGTGTTCTGAAGATGAACGAAAGTCTTACGGGGTTGGAACAACATGAGTGTGAGTAATTACTGACAGAATTTACATTTTTGGGTGAACTAAACCTTTAAGTACACTTAAAAAGTGCACTTTGTAATAATGTCAAACTACAAGTATTTTAAAATCATTATGTTGTAGTTATCATTTGCTGTGTTTTAAAGAAGTGCATTTATTTTGCTATCTCGACTAACATACTAAAGTAGTGTGTTATTCAATATTACATTTAAAGTTAATGTATTATAATGAACTAAATTGCAATGTCATCATTACAAATGTGTAATTACAAATATATGTAGTCCAACTTACAGTAAGTGGGTCAAAAAAGCACTCTTACATTCAACTAACTGCATTTAAATTTAAACTATAATACATTTTCATTTAATTGCAATTAACATGCAATTAAGTGTCCGAAAACACTTACTTCGCACTTAAGTCTACTCTTTTAAAGTATATTATTAATTAATATAATAATATTAATTATATATTTAAAAGTGTGCTAAAGTGTACTTTATTTCACAAAATAAATATTATTGTAATATTATTGAATCTGAAATTCGAAACCACCAGTGTGGAGACAAAAAAGTACAGCCAAATATTGTAATATTTCCTAATTTAAAGGGATATTTTAAAGACATCATGGTAAGTAAATGATGACGAAATTTTATTTTTAGGTCAACTATATATTTTAAGTAAACACAAAACAACATTCAGCACTTACATTCATCAACTGAAACCGAATACTCAGAGAAAAAAAAGAGGCTTGATTTCATCCATTCATCCATCTGCCGTTTCCTACATTAACAATTGCTTTTGTCAAGTTGATCAAAATATATTATACTGTTTCTCTGTCGAACAGTCTTACCACCAAAACATCTACCAAAGTGGAATTTTTTTTATAAAATTGACAAAGACAAAAAAAAATACTTTGGAATCATGTGCACAAAATGAATTAAAAACCAGACAGATAGATAGCATTAAGAAATATTGTAGATTTATGCTTTTTTTGTTGACTAACAAAAATACAATTGCATAAAGATGTGATGCCAAAGTTCAGCCTTGATTAAAGAGCTTTATAGTGTGAGATTCCACACTACACAAAAGACAAATTGAGTATTTGTTTTTTAATGATACACGATGAAACAGTAAGTGTAGGACATAAGTCAAATGCCTAGAGCTATGCTGTCGCTTCACTGACGTAATGATCTACTAATATCTTTTCCCTGAGGTGTGAATCGAGCTCTGTCGTGGATATTTAAATCAAGCAATTTTAGCAACATGCAGAGTACAAGATTCAGTCAGTTCTGCTAGCAGGTGTTATGAGCAGGAGCTACTAGGAGACAAATATAATACGTACATATAATCAAACTGAATGCTGCCTAAAAGTGCAGAAAATGGAGCTCTGAATCAAAAATGCACAGGGTGGATGCTTCTAAAGAGGACTGCTTTGAACTGAGATGATTTCAATTAATCGCAACACATTCACATGTTCTCCGGGGAAACGAGGCAGACTGAAAGTGAATGGAAAAGCACTTGCCTCGTATTCAACAAAGTTGTTGAGCACATCTCGATCCAGCTGTCGGGTGGTGTTGGCCAAAATGGGCAGATCAACACTCTTCACCTTTGACTTGGCTTTGCTACTGCTTGCACCTTGATCTTGTTTATCACCATCCTTTGAGAAAATAAGAAAATTGAAAAGATATAAGCGAAAACATTTATTTTATTAATACACAATTATCAGGAAGCACACTGCCTTTAACGGGGCCATATCAATATCAGAGAAATCAAATTGTTTTACCATTACTTTCAAAAACCACAACTTCTAAGCTACCCAAACGGTCGGACAGACAGACAGACGGATGGATGGATGGATGGATGGATGGATGGATGGATGGATGGATGGATGGATGGATGGATGGATGGATGGATGGATGGAAGGATGGATGGATGGATAGAATGGTAGATAGGCAGATAGATAGATAGATAGATAGATAGATAGATAGATAGATAGATAGATAGATAGATAGATAGATAGAACGATAGATAGATAGATAGATAGAACGATAGATAGATAGATAGATAGATAGATAGATAGATAGATAGATAGATAGATAGATAGATAGATAGATAGATAGATAGATAGATAGATAGATAGATAGATAGAACGATAGATAGATAGATAGATAGATAGATAGATAGATAGATAGATAGATAGATAGATAGATAGATAGATAGAACGATAGATAGATAGATAGATAGAACGATAGATAGATAGATAGATAGATAGATAGATAGATAGATAGATAGATAGATAGAACGATAGATAGATAGATAGATAGAACGATAGATAGATAGATAGATAGATAGATAGATAGATAGATAGATAGATAGATAGATAGATAGATAGATAGATAGATAGATAGATAGATAGATAGATAGATGTTATTGCTAATTTTGCATGCAACGAGGGCATTTACGTAAGTGTCAAAACAGTAATGTTGCAAAAAAGCTAAAATCTTGAACTAAAATGATAAGAGGACCACAGGGAAAAAGTTAAATGATATAAATGCATGATATGACCACTTTATTAAAGAAACAATAAACAGCATGTGGGAATCTATTCTTCAAGATAAATTGTACCTTGCTGCCAGAGTTATTCAGTCGTTCCTCTTCAGTGGGCTGTTCTCCTTGGCCTTCCTGGTCCACCTGCATTTTATTCTATTAACAAACGTGTGAACACAGCATCAGTGATCTGACCCTGCAGCTTTACTGTCCACAAATTTATTTAAAAAAGCTCACAGTGCTTGAAATATTTGCTTGTTTTGAATATTCTTCATAAACGGAGGACCATTGAATAGCTGAGGCTGAGAGCCATAGAAACAATACAGACTTCCTCCTCTCACATTCACAAGACAAATGAAACAAAAGCAAACCCATTAATCAAATGAAATTAATGAAAAGCCATGTAACAGACCTAAACTGAACTGAGCTATTCTACTTCAAAATATTTTTCTTTTGGCTCTTGATGCTGAAAATGTAGCTTTGCCATCACAGGAATAAAGTACAATTTAAAATATATTCAAATAGAAAACATTAAATTATGTATTTTATTTAAAACACTTTAAAATTGTAAGAATGTTTTACAATATTGCTGTTTTTACAGTATTTTGGATTTTTTTAAAAATGCATCCTTGTTGAGCATAATAGACTTCTTTCAAAAACATAAAATAATCTTACCGACCCCAAACAATGGTAGTGTATTAGATTTTTTATAAAAACATATACAATCAAACTTTTGGACACACTAATTTTACATTTCTCATCATGTAAAAAAGTACAGTGCATAGTATATGTACTGATTGATTGAATGAGGCCATAATTATGCACCTGGCCAACTTTTGGCCTAGTTTAAAAAAACGTTGTGCCAAATTACAGCTGTTGATAGGATGTCAGAACGATGGTAAGCTAAATAAAGTAATACCCAACACAAGAACGACAATTCTCCTCCTCAAGGACAGAGGTGTCATTTCCAGTGCTGAGTGCAAATTAGTGACAAAGAGCAAAAAGAATGCTAATGTTGTGCCTGTGTGTACATCAGGGGCGTAGGAGGACATGTCCCCCCCACATTTCAAAATCGAAGTTTTGTCCCCCCCACTATTTCCCAATGTAAGATTTTGTTTTGCATTGCCTGCCTATCTCTGCCGATTTCAGAGTCTCCAAATTAATCCATTCGGCAACTTTTAAATACATAATTCAATTTTAAAAAACGGCCGAACTCTTCAGCTGCTAATCTCGTTGTCAGTCGACCATGATCGCGCACCGCTCGCGCATGCGCATCTAGGTGACACGGATAAATGTACGCAGCAATATATAATGAGTGTTCCTGGGAGATCCTAGTTGCGCGGGATGTGGAAGCGTGCAAAAGTTCCAGAAATGTACATAAAGTGCCCTGGCCTTGAATGACAAGGTAAGGAAAATAAGACTAAATCTAAATTAAATAACCAAGACTAGATTGGCCATGTGATTTTTCTCAGGAGATGTTTCGAGCAATTTACTTCAGACACCGGATTATCAGCAAACTGCCAAGAGAACTGCTAGCTGGCTACTCAAAATAAACTAGCAATCTATTCAGGCAGCATTTTTGTGTTTGATCTGTGTGAATTACAGAAATATAGGACTTGCTAGACCTACTTTTAGCAAGGAACCTTTCCACATAGATTGATTTTATTTTTCAATCTATCCTTGGGGGGTAAGGTGGTTAATGGAAATTAAATCAACCATTTATTTGAGTTTTTAATTTTTAGTTAATCAGTACATGACTGATTAACAGTAATGTAAATGCTAAATGTCCTAATACCTGTTGATGCTACTACAACAATGCAAAGTATATGCTCTTAACCTTGCAGTTTTTCAAATATCATGTAAGACTCATTTTCTCAATTTCTTTGCACAAAACTCTCCAGAAAGTGCCATTTAATGTTTTATTTTTCAAAAAAAATTCCCGGGGGTATGCATACCCCCGGACCCCCCTAGGGAGAGCCCACATAATAAATCACAATTTAATCACTGCTTAGAAACAAAGTAATACAGTCTGTTCCCATAAGTCTTTAGAAATTAGCATTTAAGTGCCTTATATATAAAAAAATATATACAAAATTTGCCCCCCCCCCCCCCCAGCATTTACTGTCCCCCCCAGGTTCAAAATTGCTCCTACGCCCCTGGTGTATATAATCGTTTTCCTCAGAAGAAAGTCATACTGGATTAGATCAACCTGAAGAGGTAACACTTTATTTTAAGGTGCTTGTAATAAGCAGTAATTAACAGTTAATAAGACACTTATAAGACCTTATAAGATGCATATAAGCATTAACTAATTATAATAAATAAATTAAATTAAATAATAAATTTCTCAAGTATCAATACATTGCACTTTTAGAACAGCCGAACAAACATAAATGGTAACACACACTCCCAGTCCCTTAAAAATTGACCTTCCCAAGAGGGAGTAGTTTCCCTGATCTCTTCAGGTCCACTGGACCTTTAATTAACCCTTATATGAAGTAGTTAATGCTTATATGCATCTTATAAGGTCTTATAAATGTCTTATTAACTGTTAATTACTGCGTATTACAAGCACCTTAAAATAAAGTGTTACCCATGAAGATGACAGAATTAGCATTTAGATATTTCTCTATAGTCTTGCCAACAGTCGAATGGCCACAAACTAGAATTAGATTCATTTGTTTTTACATGAATTTACCCAACGACTGAATGTTTTTTTGCCGGTCAGTGTCCCCTACCTGTTCCTCCGGCCTGCCCTCGTTCTGTACAGTCGGCTCTGTGTCCATGTGCACATCCTCTGCCTCTCCTTTCTGCTTCTCGATCAGAGAGGCACTGGACACGCTGAAGATGCCGTGCACATTCACACGCACTTTCACCTTGACCTTTGAACTGTCCCCATCAGGTTGCGGCACAACATTCTGGACGGTAAAGCGGCCTGACCACAACAGAACAACATGGTAAGCAGAACTAGATTCAGAAAATAATAGGGTCAGAAACTAATGGTGCCTTGGGGCAAAAAAAATTCACTAATATCATACACTTAATCACACAATCAATCAATAGGTAGGGAAATGGGTGGTGCTTGAGGTGGTTCTGAATAAGTTCTACCTCTTGCGCCGAACCTCTTTTAATGCACTTAGACTTAATTTAGACCCTAGAAGACATAACACAGGGATAGTGGGGTGGGTAGATGAGTTGGCCCGTCAATAGAACAGCAACTGACAGAGAAGAGCAGAAGTGGAGAGGGGTTCTGGCACTGTGTGCCTCTGGATTAGGTCCCCCCACCCAACTCTCAAAATAATCAAAGTGCAGATACGATGCAAGTAAGAGATTCATTTTGCAGCATAGAGAGCTTCAGTGATTATAACGGTTGTTTTTGCAAAAGTGCAAAACTCTCGCTAGACTGACGTCATGGACAGCTTCCGTGAAAGGGAACGTTATAAATTCTTTGCTCACTTTCTGTATAAAATGTATCCTAGTTTAAGTAACTAAAATAACCAATAACACTTTACAATAAGGTCTCATTTGTTAACATTAGTTTATGCATTAAATAATCACAGTGCATTAACTAATGTTTACAGATACTACTTTTGATTAAATCTATTAGTAAATGTTGAGATTAACATTAGCTATGATTATTTAATAAATGCTGTAGAAAGGTTGTTCATTATTAGCTATGTTAAGTAATGTAGTTAATTAATGTTAACAAATAAATTGTAAAGTGTTACCAAATAACCCATGTGAAATCATGATTTTCTAATGTGTAAAAAAAAGCAATAAACTAATAAATTGTTCTTGTTTTGTCTGTGTAGCCAGAATATGACATGGCGTTTCCCCAAACACAAAACATTTCTATGTATTCTATTAATTGCACTATTAATAATTTTTACAATATCAAGATCAATAATCGACAATAACAACTTTTGTCATAATATTGCAGCCCTACCCAGTATTTTATCATTTATATACTTCATGTAGGCTATTTACATCATGCAATTGTTGTGTAAATATCTCTATGCCACCTTTGAGCAGCATTAAACAGTTTGTGTAAATACTAGGCATGTGACGTCATCAAATTTTCACATTTATTCACGTTTTACAGTATTATCACGGTATTGAATCATAAGTATTGTCCTCCTAACATGTTTAATACTTTTCTTCTAATAACAAAAAACTTTAAATACAATAAAATGCTAAACAAATACAAAACCAAATCGTATATATTAGCGTTCGTCAGCACATGGAAATCAATCCCAGCGGGCAAATAAAAGTTATTTTCTGACCCTGCCATATGGGAAGTGCATAAGGCGTCCACACACTCAATAGACATACACTCAGTACTGAGAGAGTTCACAGTGAATATGATGTGATGGGAGTTAGAGCTTAAGGGACGTCATGTCTCAGTCCTAATTACCTCCATGTAGGTGTATTTTGACACATCTGTGACCCTAACCCACTTCAGTTAATGTGTTGAAGATTTAACAGGTGCTCGGACACAATGAATCACAATGCTGAGGGCATTCTTAATCAAATGAGGACATGGACGACTGTTTGAGGGTCCCCTGGGCTTCACACCAGTGATTGGTCTCATTTTGGTCGTAAATTAGGCTAGAGAAATCTGACTAAAACTCAAAGTGAATCATTTCATACTAATTGCTATAGATGTTTATAGATGGAAACATATAACAATTATTCACAGACAGGGAGGGGGGTTATAACTTGAGAGGGGAGTTAAAATTGAGACAACATAGGACTCGGACAAAGCTCAAAAGTATGTGTATTTCTGTTTGTGGGGTTCTATTGTGGAATGGTCTGAGCAATTCGATCAAATAAAGTGTTAATATGTTGCATTTTAAAAAAAGGTACAAAAGTTTTATTTTTGATAATTACAATAGTGGTGAGGGCGAATGATAACTCTTAACTTGTAAAGCATGCTTGACAATTGGTTTCTGTTTCTTTATCTTAATATTAGGATAATGCATCAGTTAATTCAGTCATTTTTATTTGTATTTTATTAAATGTTATGTTGATTTATCTTGTTCGATTGTGATTTGGTTTGGTTAGTAACTGGGGGTAGGTCCTGATGAGCCTAGGGCTTCTACCTATCCCTTTTCGAACAGGTTGATTATTATGCAACATATTTTTGTTTGTTTTTTCTATTGTTTTGTTTTTATTTTACAGTTGGAAATTTTATATGTATTGCTGTCTTTTTATTTTATTATTTTCTTTTTCTTTTTTAAATTGTTCGGAAATAAAGATTACAAATAAACTGAAAAATGTTTAAGTAAAATCTGGTTTAAGAATTCCATTACAGAATGTAATCAGCATGATACTGAGGATGCCACACAACACACAGTAATACACACCTATTCTGCTATCTGGATAGGGCAGCTCATGTGGAGAACTATAGAATGCTTCCAGGTCAAAAGGTTCCTTCTTGTGAAAGGTGATGACCTTGGAGAAAGGTGCTGCATGGTTTTTATTGTACACCTCACATTCCCTGAACACGGAAAAACAACAGTTAGAAAACAGGTCGTCGTCGCTATTGCATGTTGCTGCTACAGTGATTTTTAGCATTACTATGCATTTGCTAGGATGATATGGGTGGTTAGCTTGTGTTAGTTGGCCTGTATTATAGATGGCTTGGGTCCCTTCTGCCATGTAGGTCTTTTTATGGCCCACCAGGTGCAAATGAAAGTGTGATTGCCAAGAAATGTAATATCACGCCTCTCCCCAATAAGCCGCATGATTTGAGGTCTCATTCATTGGAACCAGTTATATGTTGATGTTTAATTCTTGGGGCTGGGTGTTTGTTCAAATGAGCAAAAGCAATAGTGATGCTTGCCTTAGTGAGCATTACAAATAAATAATGACATGTTAAACAGAATAACTAGGACACAATGTACCTAATTCAGATATGTGCACTTGATTCAAACAGAGAAGGCTCTTACCCAACACTCTCATCTGTCTGAGACTTCCAGCGAAGAGTAATCGGGAAGGGAACAGCGTCTGTAATGGAGAACTCTCGGACTTTGAAGGCTGGAGACAGGATTGCACACTTACCACACACACACACACACACACACACACACACACACAAAATAAACATTTATGTATATACAAGCAAATGCAGTTACATAAGCTGTCTAAATAGGGTATTAGTGTAAGGAATCAGAGACAGCGTTGCATGGAAATCCATGCATGCATCACACAGATTTCATCTGGTTTCTACACCTCTCCCACAGAATCCACAGACTCCCCAGGGAACTGGCACAAGTATTGTTCAACTGTTCTGTATCACAGCCTCACACTGCTCACACATTTTCTGTGTCTGTGCTGACATGCCTGTTATCAAGGCCATTTTAAGTGCTATCGACAGATCTGCGTAACACTTTATTTTGATGGTCCCTTTTGAACATTCTGTTGATTATAAGTAACTTTGCAACTACATGTCAACTAACTCTCATTAGAGCATTACTAGACTGTCTGCTTAAAGGTGGGGTATGTGATTTTCTTTTTTTGACCATTTTTTTCAAAATCACTTGAAATCCTATTCCTAACCCACTTACAGCCACTGAGTTAGAAGCACTGAAATGAAAATTAAGCAATTTAATCATCTGTGGAACGGGCAGGACTCGAAAAACTCCAGCCAATCATTTCCAAGACCTCCTAGAATCATTGGACAGAAAATGCGTCAATCAAATGGTCGTACCATACCCCCCTCCCCCCTCCCCCTCGCGCGCGTGTCCCCTTCGTGCGCATACTCAAAGCTCGTGACCCAGTCACAGTGAGTGCAAGTCGCCAGGAAAGAAGGTAGGACCTTTTGTATTTTCAAAATCTTCTGGCCGTTTGGCAAATCCCATACCCTACCTTTAATATCTGCTAACTCTTTATTGTGATGCTCCCCAACAGACATTCTACTGACTATAAGTTACTTTGCAAGTACATTTGCAACTTATTCTAACCCTAACCCTACCAGTCTACCAATACTCTAGTAACACTCTAACTAGAGTTACTAGACATGTAGGTGCAACATACTTATAGTCAACAGAATGTGTTAAAGGGTCCATCAAAATAAAGTGAAACCCAGATTTGTTCAAATTATGATCATCACCTAATTGTGTAACCTTTTATGGCTTCAAGAATCATGGCACACAACAGAGAGGTGTTTTTTACCTGTAATGCACATCCGCGTGCTACTGCCTCGTCTGCGTTCAGTGTGGTGCTGATGTCTTTACAGAAGAACTTTGAGATTCTCTCCTTTATGGCTGGGGTTCTGGTAGCTCCTCCCACCACCTCAATGGCATAGATCTCGTCTCTGCTGAGCTCTGTACCAGAACAAATACATACATATTAGGAATGGATTTAAATTTCACATCTGTGGCGATTGATTCTTTGGTGAACTGGGCCGTCTGTTGCTGCTTACTTGATTGTTCCATGACTGATTTCAATGGCGCCTCCACTCTCATCAAGAGCTGAGTGCACATCTCTTCAAACTGAGCCCTGTGTCCAATCACAATAATAACATGTTTTTGCACCAAAAACCATCAATCCAACTCCAAAAGAACCATTACCATTTTGCATTAAGCCTGAGATGCTTTATTTGCATATATTTCATTTCACAACATTTTGCATCTACTTATAACAGTCAGTGACAACTATGTTATTTACTAGCAGCAAAAGTGTTTTGCAATGCAATATGAAAGTACATTGTTCCAAACAAATACATTCTTTTGACGTAAATACATAGTAGTTAAAGAAACCTGATATAAAGTGGGACCATTATAATAATAAATGATGATATATTTAGTGTACATGTGTTTTTGGAATTACCTGTTCATTTTCCCATGGACATCGATGTCATTCATGAAGCACTCAATGTTGAGAGGGAGATCAGAAGAGTTTGCACTCATGAGTTTCTTCAGTTTCTCACACTCCTGGTAGAGCCTTAGAAGAGCTCTTGGGTTGTCTTTAACATTTAGTTTGAATCGGTTTTTGAAGTCTTCACAGAAATACTCCACAAGTATTTCATCAAAGTTGCGTCCGCCCAAACATGGGTCAAATGCTGTAGCCAACACCTGAAACAAAAAAAGGGTTTGATAATATCTTTGAGGCTTTGTGAAGGATTAAACATAATATTTTGAAGTAAGCTTAAATTATATGAAAAACATAGACCTTCAATTTCCCCTTGTTAAAGGAAGTGATGGAGACTTGATAAGATGAGTGCCCAATGTCAACAAACACAACATTACGGGGTTTCTCCTCTGGGTTTGGCAAGTCCTGTTTATAGATGCCGTAAGCCAAGGCCACTGCAACAAGAATCAAATGACAATTTGTGAAAAGGTCTTGTGGACTGTAAAACTAGACAGAGGTGAGAATAATTCTTCTAAATGTGGTTCATCCAATTCTGGATTTCACTATTCTGTCTAATATATTACACAATTATCTATTTTACCATTAATATACATGAAATCCAAATTAATAATTTCACACATAATAGTGTTTTTTTAAAGTAATATTAGCACACAGTAGTGACTAACCATTTTTAAGCAAAGATACAGTATGTAGTATACTGTGCGTCCATCCAAATGTCATACAGACACAAAACATGTAGGTTAAGCCAAGAAATATTTAATTATGATTGGTCAATTGTAGCATTCTGTGGACATTCAGTATATTGTGGTATAATGAGGTTTAAACTGTATAATGGATGTACTACTAAGCGGTCCCAGTTTCATGCATCTCTCATATAATTTATTTGGTAAAGAGCAGTGTATAAAGTGGGATATAACATAGTCAGATGTCATTAGATATCACGGCCGCAAATTAAGAATCTGCTATCACAGTTTACTAATTTTATGTACTATACCGGTAGCACGTTATTTTACATTCCTGTTCCCCATGTACATTCTATGTACTTATTAAAGTAATTGCAATAACTGGGTATTTACAAGGTACTAACTCTTAACATCCCCTAACCCTAACCTTAACCAATGTAGTTACCTTATATTACCAGTACTATCTTAGGTAAGTACACTGTAAGTACTTGTAAGTGCACGCACTGTAAAATAAAGTGCAACCCCTATACCTAATGTAATTATGTACTATAGACATGATTTAAAGGTCCCGTTCTTCGCGATTCCATTTTTCAAACTTTAGTTAGTGTGTAATGTTGCTGTTAGAGCATTAATAATACTTGTAAAATGATAAAGCTCAAAGTTCAATGCCTAGCGAGATATTTTATTTAACAGAAGTCCCCTTTCAAAGCCTACAGCGAACGGCCGGTTTGGACTACATCCCTATACTTCCTTTTTTAATGACGTAACTAGAACAGTTTTTTGACTAATCTCCGCCCACAGGAATACACAAAAAAGGGGGCGTGGTCTTGTTGCGCTCCCACGAAAAAGAGGAAGAGTTTTGTTTGTAGAGTGTGTTTGTCGCCATGTCGTCGAGGCGCTGTTATTTTCATGCCGGAGTCAAATCACCTTTGTTTGGCCTTCCCAGGGACGCTGTTCTTAGAGATCAATGGTTACAATTTATGTTTAACTCGGTTCCCGAAAAATATAATCCACAATTAAAACTATGTGCAGCACATTTTACCACATGTACACCTATAAAACATATATTACTAACCAAAACTCGTGCACACGTGTAACTAAGGTAGGAATAAACAATGGACTTATTTTAAAAATTCAACAACACCATCGTTATTTCGACAGACGGACAAAACCATATACCACAAGCTTTTATAACGGTTCGTAACATTTAACGTTACAATTTAAAGGTGGGGTATGTGATTTTCTTTTTTGACCATTTTTTCAAAATCACTTGAAATCCTATTCCTAACCCACTTACAGCCACTGAGTTAGAAGCACTGAAATGAAAATTAAGCAATTTAATCATCTGTGGAACGGGCAGAACTCCAGCCAATCATTTCCAAGACCACCTAGAATCATTGGACTGTAAGTGCGTCAATCAAACGGTCGTTCCAAACACCCCCCCCCCCCCCCCCCCCCCCTCCCCGAATAGGTGGAGTGGGTGGAGTCAGGGCCAGCGTTGGAGGAAAGAAGGTAGGACCTTTTGAGTTGTGTATTTTCAAAATCTGCCGGCCGTTTTGCAAATCCCATACCCTACCTTTAACCAATTAAAAGTATGCCAACTACTAAATAAACAGCTTACCACTGTGAAACATCCTGCAAAAGTCGTGTTTGAACAGGTTCTAATCGATTCTCTTCATCTACGTTCTCCGGGTCTGATTCCGGCTCAAATTGATAAGGTAATATGTTTGACATTTTTACAATAACAATCATCGCATGCATCTCCAATTTATGGTAAGAGGCGTGACCTTTCCGGGCAACGTGCGTTAAGCTGCTGTCAAATCACAACACAGGAACCGCTGGCACAATCAGAACTCGTTACGTATTTCTGAAGGAGGGACTTCATAGAACAAGGGAGTCATCGGGCACATGTTATATTGCACAATGTAAACACAATCAAAGCTTTAAAAAAACATGAAGAACGGGACCTTTAAAGGTGCAGTAAGCGATTTCTGAGAAACACTGTTGATATCTGAAATCAACCCAAACAAACACACCCCTCCCTTCATTGCCCTGCCCCAAAAAATGCACAAACACGCAATGCAAGAAGGGATGTCTCTTTATCATAGCTGAAGAACAAAAAATTAACATACAGTACATAAGAATAAATACAAGCAAGAGTTAGTCGCCAGCAGCTCCAGACAAACAATGACACTCAAAACTGTGCTGTCACTGGGGCTAACATTACATCTTAAAGGTTGTATCAGTGATTTCAGGCCCAAAAATAAATGATCACATTCATCTAATTTTTCCTAACGATCCGTTAGCTGCCCGTCCCATAAACAGGCTGTCAAAAAAACGCGTCTCTGTAGGCAGCCTAGGCTCTGAGATCTGCACACAAAAACATTGGGGTACAACCACTCAAAACCAAAATAAATAATGTTCCAACCAATCACCGACAGGGGCGGATTTTGCTCCGACTTCGAGTCCAGCCGTGCCAACCCAACCGCACAAGCGCAAAACCTCACAACACCCGCCCCTGTCGGTGATTGGTTGGAACACTGTTTATTTTGGTTTTGAGTGGTGGTTGTACCCATTTGTTTTTGTGTGCAGATTTCGGAGCCTAGGCTGCCTACAGAGACGCGTTTTTTTGACAGCCTGTTTATGGGGCGGGCAGCTAGCGGATCGTTAGGAAAAATTTGATTAATGTGATCATTTATTTTTGGGCCTGAAATCACTGATACAACCTTTGAAATGAGGGAACAAATAAGTACAACGTGGCCACGGTTTATCTAAATTAAAACAAGGGAATGAATTAGTATAACACTGCCATGATTTAACTAATATAAGGGAACAAGTTAGTACAACGTGGCCACAATTTAACTAAAATATGTAACGAATTAGAACAAATTAGATTCTTAATTTGTAATTTTGTGATAATAACCTGCTGACTGTACATTATGCCTTGCTTACTTAATTGTCATTGATGTCTGAGTTACGATTTATATTGGCAAATCTAATGTTCTTGACTTATTTTGTTTGTAGATAAAACCTTGCTATGAAGGAGAAGTTCTCCACAGTCAATCAAAGCACTTGTGCATGACAAACACAACTGTTTAGTTGCCCAACAGGAGCAGTGGCCAGCATCATTAATACTGCAAACAGTTACTCTGTCCAATATGTTGAAAATAAATGACTAAGAAAACATCATGACACAAGGGAAGGAAACAGTAATCATGAATCATGTACTTGTCAATCATCCCACATTAAATATGCTTCCGCAACACCCTCACACATTCAGCTAGAGCAGGGGATCTGCAACCTTAGGAGGGTTTAATCATTGTCGTTAGAGTAATAGTGAGAAAGAGAGAAAAATATGTATTCATTTTTAGTCCTTTAGAAATGCTGAAGTCCCTCACGCATGTTACAGTATGCCAATCTACCCTTACAGTAAATCTACATAATAGTCATGCAGCCTGTTTTAGGGTGTTCACACTTGTCGGTCGGTTCCCTTGGTTCTTTTGGTCCGGTCAAAAAGAGAAAATAATACATTTAGCCCTGGTTCGCTTAGAATTCACACAGAATTCCCACATACATTTTTTAACACAGAACTCACAAGGAGTTTAGAAAATGTTTACACTGTACACTGGTAACGTGCAATTGTTCCCTTTAAGTGCTATTTGTACCTTATTTAATGCATTAAAAATATGTTTTGTTGGTATAAATCAATGTATTTAGGTTGACTCAGTGATCATGTTAAATAATATTTTTGACTTGAATAAAACAATTTAGATGTTACCATTGTTAGGTTACTATTTTATTTTTCAGTGCAGTTAGTTAGATAACCAACATAAAAAACATTTTAGCTTAATTTTACAGACCTGCTGTTGTGTCATTAATCAGCCTCAAGCAGTTCAGCCCAGCAATCTGAGTTGCGTCCATCAGGGATCTCCTTTCTACATCCGTGAAGAAGCTGGGGACCTGGAGAGACCCCAAACATGTCAAAGAGATGACAAGCATGACAAATCACTACTGAGATATGCTAGATTCAATGATTCAGAAGCACTCACAGATATCACACAGTCCACCACAGGCTTCTTCAAGGCATGCTCAGAAGTTTCCTTCAGCTTGGTGAGCAACATAGATGTCATCTGCTCAATGGTAAACACCTTGTCCTCATTCAGATAACGTACCTGTGACATGGGCAAATGCATGTAATCTCTAGCATATTTAACATTCTAGAAGTTGCTTTTTAAAGGGGCTATATGTACGAATTTCTATGTATTAATTGTTTTTTTATTGCCAATGTGTTAACAGCTTGTAATGAATCATAAAAATGAGACCTTCCCCAACCTACTAGGTTATGAAAGCCTGTAATGTAGACTGATAAAATCAAAAGAATGTGATGTTTACGCACTCTCCCCGAGAGCCTCTCTGCCGTTCATTGACACATGAAATGAGTGCTTATACAATGTTCAGGAAAATACCAAAAGAGACATTCTGTACTGTAATGTCAAGTTTCACATAGTCAGATCTATATAGTCTATAGTCTCAAACATACTTTATAATCAAACTATCATAACAGTGTAACTTTAATGATCTCATCTGTCGACATGATGCCAGTGGATCGCAGAGCTGGTGCAAACATATCCACATCTCTATGATCAGAAGCTTTCTTAACTGCTGTTTTCTCTGAGCTCTCATTTTGTTGTGTTTATTTTGTAATGGAGGAAAGCGCACAGCACATATTTACATATTCATCTAAACGTCACTCTCAGCAGCATGGCTGGCGTCGGGATGTTCGTTAACTGTAATCGCTGCAAAGCTATTTCCAACTAAACGAAAAGAACTTTGGGTACATCGGGGATTGATTCACATTTAGTCTTGTACGTTACGTGAGCACGAGTGCGAGCACAAGCAATACGTTGCTGGCTGCAGTTCACTTAATGTCCACCGGTGTCGCTAATAACAAGGGTTTCTGAATTCTACATATAGCCCCTTTTAGAACATTATTTTCTTGACAAAGAAAATCATCTAAAATAAAAAAAAATACACACAACAACTCTCTATGTCTATGAATTTTTTGCTTTAGTCTAGCTTAGCTTAACAGCCTAGCTTTTTGGGACGGTGGTCTACAATAGCAAAATAAAGTGTTTCAGAGTGATGGCAGAACACAGTTACAGTACCTTTATTCCAGCGTTGCCATTGTCCAGTTTGTGAAGGCTGTAAGGCAACTTGGATTTTTCCCCTTGAACAAATGGGTCATCGAACGCTCGACCGTGAAACTTCTTAAAGCCGTGAACCGTGTTCTTAAAGTTTGTTATGATCTGAAGAGGGCAAGTTTATTGGTTAGTAGCACACTTTATCTGAGTACGTTTACAATTAGCAAATATTTCAAAGGTTTAATAAAGTAGAAACCGTGAAATGACCAGCATTCCATACCTGACTTTTAGCAGCATTTCCAATGGTCCGGTTTTTAGAGGCCAGAGAAATGCATGCGCTGTGGGGAAAGATGAAACGTTCATAAATGTATCGTGCATTTTGGTAACACCCTCCATATTTTATTTCCAAACTGACGCATTATAGAACCTGGACGAGTAGGGTGTGGATCAGCACCTTGGACAGCGTCTTGACTATGTTTATCACAAGCCTTTTCTGAGTCTCACACTATGTTATGGTGTGAAATAAGTTTTTGAGGTTTCAAAAGGCATGTCAAGGTATATCAAGACTGCTAGCAGCTGGAGGTCCTCAACATAAATTCTCATAAGGTGACTTCTGCATTTCATAGCCACTATAATTATGATGGTGGAACTTATTAGTGGAATTAAACAAGCTACAAACTGAAGAAAACAAACAAACAACCAGTGTGTATAAACGAGTTGGATTAATTAGATTAATAATCTGGTCAACATCAAAACTATGTTTGGGTTTAATTCAATAAATTTGGGTGCAACCTGCTTCTTTAAAAAAAATGTGTGTTTTACATGCTATCAATTAATACAAGTCAATGTCAGATACAATATGTGTGAAATGTTAATTAACTAAAAGAATGAATAAAATTACATTTACAGGATGTGTGACAAAAAAAAATCACACATGTATAAAAGTCAGTAGGCAGTTATTTATAACTACTAATATGACCTATGTAATATGAGAGAAATTTTCTAAAAAAAAAAAAAAACTATTTTTTTTTTAATTGTGACCTTGATGAACTAAAGGTAAAATATGTAAAGATGACATTAAAGGGATATTTCACCCCACAAATTTTTTTACATTTCCATTAAGTCGCCATCATGTCTTTACAAAACTGTATGACTTTCGTTCTTCTGTGGAACATAAAATATATTTTAAGAAATATTTTTGTTCAGACAACGGAAGTCAATGGTTATCAAAACCATTTTGTTACCGACAATCTGTGTTCTTTGATAAAAGACAGGTTTGGAATGACATGCGGGCGGGTGAGTAAGTTAATGGCATTTATATACAAACTATCCCTTTAAGAATGAAAAAAGCATTGATGCTGCCTGAGTTTTGTTGCTGTAAATCTCTGATATTGTTGACAGAAACCAGGAGCACAGCTGTATAACTTCATACATTTTCCTTCTGTCAAAATAAAGTAGCAATGTTTCTTTATAATATTTCCGTTTTTCATAACTTCAATATATATTAACCTACATGAGGTATTGGGTTATGGTGTTAAGGCAGATGGTTTTTGAGATCATATTATGTCATAACTTTAAAATCAAATGAAAGCTGCATATGTGTAATGAACATCCTAGTCATCTCCGATAAATTTTTAGTGCAAATGTTAAAAACTGATTGGCATGTACAGTTGTGGTATGCGTTATTATGTCAGGGTGGCACAACTGCAAACATGGCTATTTTATTATGAATTAACAAGGTAATAACAGTACAGATGATAATGCTTCATCCAACTGATCATTGTGGCTCAGTGAAAAGGTTAGTGAATCTCTTTCAAATACTGGAAAAAAAAAATATGCTGATTTCTAGTTGGTACACTTTCCATGTCATGTGGTACAACTGCAGTATATACACAAACTATTTGGCTGTACCACCTGACATACATAAAAAAACAGTGAAAAAAATCATAATTAAACGCTTTGAAATGTTATTTAACAAATGAAACTTGTTTAAACACATTTTTCATGCCTCAAAAAATATGCATTACATCAGTTTTGAAAATACTTTATTCATCAATGACCCATAAATAAGAACCTAAAGAGAACGTTTCTAGAACGTTCTTATTTGGTTCCAGAAAATAACCAAATGGGAACCATATGGAAACGTTAGGGGATCATTCTTTTTGAGTAAGCACTGCAGTGACCTCCTACCACCCCTCAGTTTGATTTATGTCCTTCATTTGCCCAAAAGCCCGTGTATGAAAATACAACTCAAAATATTGAGTTTTTATTTTGATTGTATTTGCTGCCGCACCCAAACGAGAGTGTCGACAGACAGAACAGCCTCGGTCACAGTCTCGTGGATTCACCCCATGCAGGGTGAGGTGTCAGATTATACCGTTCACGTGAGTGCTCGTGCACGACATGCAGGTAGAATTCGTGTGTGAAAAGCCACAAAACAGTTACTCTAATTTATTTAACTATAGCGACTGAATGTGTATTCATGGCATGTGGGAATTGCACGCCGTGCATGTCTTATTCACAATATCAAATAACGACAAAAAGCCTTGTGATAAACTAACTGGATAAATAAAAGCAAAAAAACAGCGTACTTTAGCACTGCTCTCAGGCATAATAAAGGGCGTAGCAAAAATCTAAAGACGGAGGTCAAACTGATAGTGCATTGGGAATTTCATGCAAAATGGAGGTTTAGCATCCTTCGGACAAAACTGACAGTCGCAGGAGCAACATACACTGGATCG
Source organism: Tiaroga cobitis (assembly GCA_030578255.1). NCBI lineage: Eukaryota > Metazoa > Chordata > Actinopteri > Cypriniformes > Leuciscidae > Tiaroga > Tiaroga cobitis. The sequence goes on from CM060607.1 coordinate 5,966,226, forward strand.
GGAACATTGCCAGCTAGGCAACAGCAAACGTTGCGTAACAACACAGCATCATTTTACGGAGATGGCAATGCTATACTTACGGAGTGCATCTGTCACTGTATTCATTTGCAATGGTTTCAATACCGCCGCTCCTGGCAACAGCGATGTAACAGTTCTGGAAACCCACATCAATTCCCACCACAGACATGTTCAGTCCTTATTTCTTTATTCTCAACACCTCCGGTCCAGTTTTAACAGTGCAGCTGGGTGAGAACACAACACCCCTATTCCACAGTATGTGTCTGAGTGCGCTAGAAGAATTATGCGCTATTATGTAAGTCAGGCTTTTTATAGATAGTTCTTCCTCTCTAATCCTATAGCAGAGAACGCTTCTACTGCATTCTTGCACCCTCCACTGATATTGTCAACCGGCGGGTAAACCTGCGCATTTGTCAAGAGCCTGGAATTCAGTTAAGCCCCGCCCACCGGTGGTTCTGATTGGCTACTGGACTCCAGCCATCCGTTCGATTGGTGCAGCATCCCAGATAAGGACGAAAAATCTAGAACCTGGAGAGAGAAGCTCGCATTTTAACGTCACTGGGAATGACCGAGCAATTAAACGACCCATGGAGAATGTCAAGGGTCAATCACTGGATGTGGTGATGGAGAGAAATAAATAATTAAATAAATAAATAACACCGCCATCTCTATAATCGAAAATAGGCTATATCTCACTATAACTGAAGGCAGATATTTCTATTGCTATTACAGAAAGGCGTTGCTGAATGGGTTTATTCATTTTTTTTCTTGTCATATAATCTGTTGTTTATATTACCGGCTGAAATTAATTCTGCCTGTCTTCCCATACCTGAAAACACACCAGTTGGATCGATTTGCTCCTCTGTGTTAAAATCTAACAATTATACAATTAGATCCCTATTTTTAAAAGAGAATTTCTCCTTTTCTTTTCTTTTTTCTTTTTTTTTTTTAAAGAGAATATCTCTACTCCTCCTGTCCTTTTCTATAGGAACATTCTCTTTAATACTGTTACTTGGTCTCAAGTTTGGTCGTTGTCCCAAAAATTCCTCCTTACAAATAAGGTTAAGGAAATCTCATACAAAATAAATCATATATAGAGTCTATCCTACTAAGCAATTTTTACAAAAATGAAAAATATTGAAACTTTCTGTGAAAGTTCTACTGAAACCATTTCTCATATGTTTTGGACACATAGTGTTTCTGGAAAGATGTTAAGAGATTCATTGCTGATAATATTTTAAATACTTTTCTCTTATCCTATAAGTATATTTATTGTATTAAGGACCATCTCTCAAAGAATGCTGGTTTCATTTTTAAAAAATATTTTATTTTTATGTAAATTTCATATCCAAAAATGTAAATAAATTCACAAATGGTAAACCCAATTGTACAGTGCTTAAGAAGGAGATTAAAATGTGCATAGATGTGATGCCAAAATATAAACATAGCAAATCAATTAAAACAACTGCAATGTTCTTCATTTAACATTTTCATATACATACAAATCATCTACTTTTATTCAACAATATATAGATATCTCTGTTTTCTTTATTTTTTTGTTTTTCTATTGTATTGTGAAGCATGTGATATGTTCTTCTGATGTAATATGGAAATCACTCGTGTGCATGCTATTTGTTTATAATAAAGTGTTTAAAAAAGAGCCTCGTTACAATTTATATAAGATTAGGATTATCATTTCAAAAATGCCCGAAAGTGTTTCACTTCGTATTTGCATTCGAGGTTTAACTCACTAGGTTTCACTTTCCTAATAAATAAATAAATAGTCCTGTATGTTTTCAGGCCCTTAATTGTTTAAAAGTGTGTTTATTTATTATTTATTTAAATTGTCTAATTTTGTGACGCTTGACAACATTTCCGACCATAAACAAACATGACGAAACCATTGATATTAATTAATAAATGTTTAATATCGTCATCCTAATGACAAAAAAAATGTATGAATCAGAAAATAAAATTGAATCATGCGTTGTGACACTGTCAGGGGGAAAAAATGACAGGTCGAGTCGTACTTTTATTATGAAATGTGAACTGTCCTCCCCATAACCGGAAACGACCTATGTTGTCATATGTCGAGAGGCTGGAATCAGGAAGTGGACTTGTAATGTACTATTTTGATTGTGCCCGTCTCTGTTCAATTATTTAATTTACAAGTTTAAAATGGGGCTTTTTGGAAAAACACAAGAGAAACCACCGAAGGACCTTGTAAGTGAAACATCGATCGTGGTGGGCGACGGGAATTAACGGTTTTTAACAAATGTTCCATTGTAAATAATACCAGGCCTATAAATAGCTCGCTTGCACATTAGTTAGTTACATGCTGTGTTACGTCATGTCTTTATTTGCTTTTTAAACGGCGCCCTTCAAAGTTACGTTTAATTGTGTGGTCCCTACGGGGAATGTTATGAAAACCAATTTCAGTAATTCGGCGTTACACGGGTGTTGGTTAAATCCAATCACAACAGTTGATCTCAAACTGTCTTCATCTCTTTTCTACAGATTAATGAATGGTCTCTCAAAATCAGGAAAGAAATGAGGGTTATTGATAGACAGATCCGAGGTGAGGTCAAAATACACCGTTTGTTATTATTATTTTTTTTTTATTTTTTTTTTATCAGTTGCAGTTTATTCTAATAATGTAATTAAATTGTTCAATTTAGTAACTGTAGCCTGCTTAACAGAAGTTGCAATTGTATATATTTCTCCGAAGATATTCAAAGAGAGGAGGAGAAGGTAAAGAGATCCATCAAAGATGCTGCAAAGAAGGGACAGAAAGATGTCTGCATCATCCTCGCCAAAGAGATGATTCACTCAAAGAAAGCCATCAACAAACTGTACGCCTCTAAGGCCCAGATGAACTCTGTGCTGCTCAGTATGAAGAATCAGTTATGTGAGTGTAGTTTTTATTTTGCAGACCCAACAATATGTGCTGCTGTAAGTTGATAGAAAAAAAACGTGCAAAGTGAGCCATATTTGTTTTTTGACAACTGAAAATGTGTACAGTTTACCAATTTACTCATGAGCCACATCGAAGTCCTTATATCTCTGGGGGAAAGCCATATAGGGCCTTAAAAATATGGTTCTAAAAGAAAAGTTTGTTGAAAACCAAAATATAAAAGGATATTTAAGGGTTAGTTCACCCAAAAAATATTATTTTTTTTGGTAACTTGGCCCTTCAAATAACAATTATCAATGATATAATTTCACCAGTGGGTGGCGACACGTGACTGTAAAACATATATTTGTCATTGAATAATCCGTTCAAAAACGCTTATTCATCCAGTAATGAAACAAGTGATTCATTGAATCATTCATTCAAACCATGTTAAAAATAATAATAATTCAAATTAATTAAATATTTTTTTTAAAATATTTACATTTTGTTTAAACTTCTAGTAAATTACATGTGATTGGGAATCGTGATCTCTTTTTTTAACCCAAAAATTGTGATCCTCAATTGATCCAGAATTGTGCAGCTCTGATACAAGTTCTTAATACACTGAATCGATGAAAAGTAACAGTAAAGACGTTTATGATGTTACACATGAATGAATTGCATTTAAAATAAATTAAAATGTTTTTATACTTTTATATAAAAGAAAAAGAGGCCACCTGAGAATATTTCCAAACCAGACAGTAGAAAAGTGAACCTTAAAGCAAAGCAAAAATTAAAAGACTATTATTAATCTTTAATTAATCTAAATTAATGTTATTTTATAAATATACTATTTTTCCATTGGTATTTCATATACATTCGTAATGCATTATTGTTCATTTATACAGCTTGACATGTTAGAAATGTACTAATATATGTAGAAATGAACAGTAACCTAGATTAATGAATGCTTTTAAGTGTTGTTGTTTCATGAACTAATATTACCATAAAGAACCTTATTGTAAAGTGTTGCTCAGAGGTTTGTCCATTGGTTTCCCATTACAGCTTTATTAAGAGTGGCAGGTGCCTTGCAGAAGAGCACAGAGGTCATGAAGGCCATGCAAAACCTGGTTAAAATCCCAGAGATTCAAGCCACCATGAGAGAACTCTCAAAAGAGATGATGAAGGTACTTACACAAACACTTCCTCAAAGAAACTTCTCGATGAGCACATGTAACACGTCTAACGTGGAGCACTCATACTACACAGGCTGGCATCATAGAGGAGATGCTGGAGGATACACTGGGAGGGATGGAGGATGAGGAGGAGATGGAGGAAGAAGCAGAGGCTGAGGTTGACAGGATCCTCTTTGAGGTTACAGCTGGTAAGGAACCACATGACCACTTTATCTCGACCTCCCCAGCCTTTTCTTATTATGAAAAATGCTTTAGCACGAAACATTTTGTCATTATTAGGGCTAGGTTGAAAATATTGATTTATCGATTTTAATCAATTCTCATTTTGATGAACTAGTATCGATTCTTTAATTGTTAGTTCACTTAAAAAAGAAAATTATCCCATAATTTACTGATCCTCAAGCCATCCTAGGTGTATATGACTTTCTTCTTTCAGCCAAACACAATCAAGCTTTATAATGGGAGTGATCTACCTTAGATTTTGAAGCCCAAAAAAGTGCATCCATCCATAATATCTATTAATTTGTATTATTATATCCATCCAAGTAATCCATATGGCTCCAGGGGGTTAATAAAGACCTTCTGAAAATGTCAATATTTATAACCATATAAACTATAAACACTGGCTTCCGGTAATGGCCGTACGCAAGTCGAGTTCTGGCAGAAGAGTGACCTCTGACCTGGAGCATCACATAGGATGTAGGAGTAGCTTAAGCTAGACTAAACTGTTTTTGTTTGTGTGTGTGTGTGTGTGTGTGTGTGTGTGTGTGTGTGTGTGTGTGTGTGTGTGTGTGTGTGTGTGTCATTCACGGAAAGGCAAATTTAGCAGCAGCCAAGTGACTGCACGTCCCACCTTTTCCCACTCTCACTCAGTTTGAAAACCCCTGGTTTACAGCATTAGTTGATAGATTTTTTTTTTTTCCTTGAGAAAAATTGACGATATATATATATATCATATATGATATTGAATCGCAAGCGTGTGAATCTGAATCGAATTATGAAATTTGTGTCAATTCCCAGCCCTAGTCAATATGCACTCACAGGTTATTAATGGAGGAGAAGCAAAGCTGAAGGTATTGCTTTTTTTTTTTAATAATAACAGGTGCTCTTGGAAAAGCTCCCAGCAAAGTCACAGATGCCCTGCCTGATCCAGTGCAGATCGGAGCCACGGCAGCCTCAGAAGACGAAGAGGAAGAGGAAGAAGAAGATATCGAGGCGATGCAGTCCAGGCTAGCGGCACTGAGGAGCTAAAAGACCTGCGTTCCCTTCAAGCTCTATAGGCATAGACAACATATCTAACTTCCTCTGTAGCTTTTCTACCCATAAAGGCACTTTGGCATGGTAAATATAGGACTAAATTCGGACTTCACTTAAAATAAAATAGTGGATATAGAATAGAAATAAAATGTCTATATTTCTATCAATTTCTAACTCTTTATTATGTGTAATAATAATAATGAACAGTGAAGTCAGATATTCAGTTCTTGTACTCATATGGTAGCAGGTGGATGGCTATTTCAAATCATTAAAGTTTTACTTTAAGTTCATTTTATTGATGGATATTTGGGCTCCACTGGTTTGAATTTATGCCTATAGCTGCAGCTTGTCCAAGGATCTGTTGTGCAGTGTCGTCATATCGGTGTGTTGGTCTTAGTTGTTTTGTCTCTGTTGTTGAATTTGCAGTTTTATCTTAAGCCTTACTTGGGCTAAGTGAATAGTTCTTTCACACATCTGACAATTTTGTTTTACTGAGTAGGACAAATTCATGGAAGCCATTACTTGTAAATCTTGTACAAATGCTGAATATAAAAATAAATCCGTTTGCATTGCTATTTTGTAAGTAAAGTAATAAGACGGGGTTTGAGAATAAAGGAATGGCTGTGTTCGATTACTGACTGGCTCACCAGGTGTTTTGGATCTTGAATGAGCTGATCTTATTTCTGTCTTTGTTTTTGTCGATTTCTGCCGCTTTGGGACTTTTGTTATGGTTTAAATCCACTTCTGTCTTTGTACGTTTTGTCTTATGAGTATTGTTTTTTATGCCTTTGCTTTTAGATGACTGAAATGCCTGATTAACATGTAAATGGCTGACCATTTTTCTTATGGTTTCATCCAATATTATATTTTAAGTTGAATGGTCTGCTGAATAGTCTGTTTGCTATTATTCTTACATGTCTACATATGAAACAGTTACTCTTTGTGCATACTGGCATTAGAATGAGTTTTTTAGTATGACGTGATCTGCCTTTTTGACAAGTATGGATTTTATATAAATCCAGTCTCAATATGTTGGCTAATGAACCAAATGGATTATTTTTGCTTCATTTCATACCTTTGCTGTTGTGGAAAAACATTCACATCTGCACTAAAATTTGTAAATGGGAAAAATATGTTGGTAACACTAATAAAATTTTATAGGCAAAAAGAGTACATTTCACATCATTGATAAAACAGTGTTGTATTGTATCTGTTAAGATCTTTTATAAGTTACATTGTGCTTCTAGGAATGAATAGCCCTTGTTGACTATGTTATTACCTGCTGTTTTATTCGGGATTCTCAGAGGGTTATTTTACTTACCTCAATCTCTCTCCTTTTGACTCCCTCCCTGTCTACTCATCCAAAGCTTTGTGAAGGAAACCAGATCTTTAGACTCTTTTCACTTTGAATCTGGGTTACTCCTCTATAGAAGGTCTGTTTATTGCACAAAGATGAACATTTAAGCTTCAACGAGGGAGTTTAGAGTTTTTAAATAGCATTTTTAAACCCAGCCAAATACTTAGGCTGAATAAGACTAAACCAAAATTAAATAACCAAGACTTGGTTGGTATTTTTCTCAGGAGATGTTTTAAGCATTTTACTTCAGACACCGGATTATCAGCAAACTGCCAAGAGAACTGCTAGCTGGCTACTCAAAATAAACTAGCAATCTATCCAGTCAGCATATTTGTGTGTTTGATCTGTGTGAATTACTGGAAATATAAGACTTGCTAGACCTACTTTTAGCTACCAAGCAACCTTTCCACAAGGGATAGATTGATTTTATTTTTTAGTATTTTATAGTTAATGGAAATCAAATCAACCTTTTATTTGAATTAATCAGTACATGACTGATTAACAGTAATGTAAATGCTAAATGCCCTAATATATGTTGATACTACAACAATGCAAAGTAGCCTATATGCACTTAACCTTGCAGTTTTTCACATATCATGTAAGACTCAATTTCTCCATTTCTTTGCACAAAACTCTCCAGAAAGTGTCATTTAATGATTTATTTTTCAAAAATTTTACCCCCGGACCCCCTTAGCATTTACTGTCCCCCTCAGGTTCAGAATTGCTCCTACGCCCCTGTACATTATACATATATATTATACGTATAAAAGCATAATTATAATGACCTTTTTTCGCTAATGTTACTTAATATATATCTATTTTGGGTCATATAAGTTGTTGTTATTTTTGCCCATTATCTAGAAGCCACATGTTGAGGTCAGTGCGCATGCGCTGTCGCGTCTGTCTGTCAAGCGCTCAATGCCGACAGCAGTCTGAAGGAAACTCCTCCCTGCTGACAACACGCCGCTCGCAGCGCAATGGTCTCCTGGATTATTTCTAGGCTTGTGGTGTAAGTCTTCATTCTGCTCTTTACAGCATTTTCACTGGGATGCATCAGAATGCTTAGTCTTTATATAAATATGTTGTTTTTTAGATATTTTTTTTTGTATGCGATAATGCAAGGGTTTCTAGAGCACCTAGTGAACAGAATCACATATGGTTATGTATCAGGTCAGATTCGTCCTGATTATTAGTCTTTTGATTATTTTGTTTACATGTTGATAGGCTATTACAAAGGCTAGCTGTACACTTGCAAGCTAAGGGAAATGGATGATTCTCCTAAATGAGAATCTGACACCAGTGACACGGTAAATTATGCAGGATATAAAAACAGTTTTAGCTCAGCTATTGAAGCAATACATTTTATTCAACACTTGATTCAATTGCATAATTCAGTGAAAATGCACAAAATAGGATTCGATTTCGAATGTTGAATCTGTTGTTTGGAATCGAGCAGGTCTTGATGTGTCAGTATAATGGAAAGACAATGGGATGGTCAACCAGATGATGACAAACAATGTGTGGGTTTTTCACCATTTATTTTATTTTTAATTATCGCTATTATTGACTTAACATTTGAAGGGCGCCGCGCGTTTCTATTTATTCCACGTAACGTAAATATCTTAGATTTGTTAGCGCTTCACGTCAATCCTCTTGCTGTGTGTGCAACGTCTCTAAATAGCTGTTCAATTCATTTTAGATCACACTATCCGATGACACTGCACATATGCCAACACTTGTAGTAAACTAGCTGTGTGAAGAGTCTAAAAATAAACGACAAATGCAACAAACCTGTGTTTGTGCCCTAGATAGTCTACACTATTTAGTCGGTAATGTTTTGTTTTGTGGGTCAGGAGTGACTCTGGATTCGGGTCATTTGATCGGGTCAGAGGCGCAGCTGTTGCTGGCCTGGTTGGTTGGGAGAAAGAGAGGACACTGGAATAGAGCTAAACTCAAATTCTTAAACACAGGTGCAGGGCACTTCTTTTAGCTATCTAGCACTTTCCAAAAACCCATTTAACCTATACAGTGCAAACGCTATTCGTTCCGTCCCATTGGCTTCTGATGTTTTCTTTGCGCCCTTGACGAGCATTTAGGCTGTTTGTCAAGTCTATTTTTATCAAGCCTGCAGAAAGTAAACCTGGAATATAAACGGGGTCGAACAGATCTGTCGCCTGTTTACGTGCTACAATGGCGCTGCAATAGAAAAGAATTGCAAGAAATATATTCATGCCTGATTAAAGGAGACTCCAGGCCTACTAAAGGGAGGTTATCTCAAATATCAATAATGGAAAGGGAGTGGAGCGGTTTCCTTTCAGGGAAGTGGACCTAGATGGAAATTATAACTGGCTATTGTTATGCAATTTTTAATATTGTAAATCATGTAACCGTCTTTAAATTCTCTTACAAATAAACCCTACATAACTTTAAAACCATGTTATTTTTTCTGAAGAGATCTTAGTATATGCGCAAATGAGGCAATACAATGATGTCATTTTGACGAATTTTCTCCTAGGGGAGAATGGGGATAGTTGGGTAAGACTTTATTTTACAGCGTTATTGCATAATTAAATGCAACTAACTTTAAACCAAACCAACCCCTAATCCTAACCCTTTAAGTACATGTACTTAATATTACTCAGTAACGTATGATTACAGTGTAACAAAGACACCTTTTTGAATATCAATAATTCACTATTGTTAACAGATTTATTAATAATTCACTATGTTTACAGATTTATTAAACTCCTTCGGGGTCAAGCAAAACGTCACCGGACCAACTCATCGTCTTAATCATACACTCGATTTAATTATATCATATGGAACCGATCCAACCGATATAGATATCATTCCACAAAGTGATGATGTCACTGACCATTACATGGTAACTTGCATATTAAGTACTGCTGTAATATGTCATGCTGCGCCACGTTATCGACCAGGTAGAACAATTCTTCCATCCACCATAGATCATTTCTCAAATTGCTTATCTGATCTGTCTCAGCTGCTGCCTGAACCCAAACAAACAGATGAACTAGATGAACTAACTAGCACTATGAGCACCATTCTCTGTAGAACATTGGATATTGTTGCACCCATTAAATTAAAAAAGGTCAGAGAAAAAAGTATAGCACCATGGTACAATAATACTACGTATGTTTTAAAGAGAGAAACCCGTAATTTAGAGCGTAAATGGAAAAAAACTAATTTAGAGGTCTTTAGAATCGCGTGGAAAGACAGTATGTCACGTTATAAAAAGGCCCTTAAAACGGCCAGGGCTGAGCACCTCAGCAAATTAATAGAAAACAACCGAAATAATCCAAGGTTTTTATTTAATACCGTGGCTAGACTAACAAATAAACAGACGTCGTCTGAACAAAATACCTCGTTACAGTTTAGTAGTAATGATTTCATGAACTTCTTCACCGAGAAAATTGAAAGCATCAGAATCAAAATCGTAAACGTTCAATCTTTACTCGCGCCTTATAATTCAGCCGCAATTATCACCCCGCAAGAACAATTACAATGCTTTACAACCATAGATCAAAAAGAGTTAAATAAACTTATCACTTCATCTAAAACAACAACGTGTTTATTAGATCCTATACCAACTGAACTACTGAAAGAAGTGTTACCTATAGTGGAAGAGCCTCTTCTCAATATTATTAACTCATCTTTATCTTCGGTCATGTTCCAAGAACGTTCAAGCTGGCTGTTATAAAACCTCTTATTAAGAAACCACATTTAGATCCAAATAACCTAGCAAATTACAGACCCATTTCGAATCTTCCATTTATGTCAAAAATATTAGAAAAAGTTGTGTCCAGTCAACTCGGCTCTTTCTTGCAAGAAAACGACATCTATGAAAAGTTTCAGTCTGGATTCAGGCCACATCATAGCACTGAAACTGCGCTTGTTAGAATCACAAATGATTTACTTTTAGCTTCGGACCAAGGCTGTATCTCAGTACTAGTTTTACTTGATCTTAGTGCTGCGTTCGACACTATAGATCACACAATACTCTTAGATCGACTACAAAATTACACTGGTGTTCAAGGACAAGCATTAAGCTGGTTCAGGTCATACTTATCTGACCGCTACCATTTCGTCTATTTAAATGGAGAAAAATCGATCATAACTTCGGCAAACTATGGAGTGCCGCAGGGATCTGTGTTAGGCCCTTTATTATTCTCAATATATATGCTGCCACTTGGTAATATTCTAAGGAAACATGGAATTAGTTTCCATTGTTATGCTGATGACACTCAAATATATATTTCATCACGGCCAGATGAATACGCTAAATTATCCAAATTGACAGATTGTGTTAAAGATATAAAAGATTGGATGACGCGTAATTTTCTTTTATTAAATCCAGACAAGACAGAGGTAATACTTATCGGTTGTAAAAACCGTCCACAAAACCTTTCACAGCACGACTTTAACATAGTAGGATGCCCTGTTACTTTATCCACTACAGTAAAAGACCTGGGTGTCACTTAATTTAAAGCACATAACCTACACTATGGGGCAATGCTTATTGACACTGATCAGCAAAAAAAAATACCTTTTTTGACATTTTAATCTACAATAAAATATATTTAAAATAACTTAAATTGTAAATAAGATATTTAATAGCTTTCAGCCAAATTTAGAATTTTGAAACAATTCATAAAACAGAATAGAACAGATACTATTATACATACTACATACATTTAAAATGTATATTGAAAAAGAGCAGGATCAATGTGCAACAGGCTTTATTCAATAACAAGCTCATAATAACAAAATACTCAGGTTATCAGAAATCTCAAAATATGAATGGAACGACCATCAAACATTGATGAGAACGGAACAAAGACTGACTGAAAACAAGCCCTATATCAAGGTTAACAAGGGGAGGAAACAAGAAGCAGGTGAGGTGGATTAATCAAACAATGAATAACCGTAACTAATTCAAACAAAGGAAACAGAAAACCGCCAGACACCGTCATTGTCTCCATGTAGACTACAAAAATGTAAATTTGTGAAAACGGTGACTTCATGCGCATGCGTTTTACATGTTCAGTCTATAGGCGCTTAGTTTTGTGACATCGCCAGCTACTGGCCTGACAGTATAATACAGCGTTTTTAATCGTTTATGCGGAGCCGTGTGAACGGGGATCGTTTTGACAATGTTGTCAACTGTAAGGGAAAGACGCAAAGGAAAAACTTTTCCGTTTTTAGCACAGTTGTTGTGTAAACCTACCCTTAAAGTCCAACTCAAACAGACATAAACCCTAATGTGACAAACGACAACTTGTCCCTTACAAATATGATTTCCTGCCTGATCAATGAAAAAAGGACGCTTGTCCTTTTCTGTCTGTTTTCCACTGGTCTCTGTTTATCTTAAGCACGTTTGTTGCATTTTTCACAGGCTCATATTTGGTACCCTTTACCCGGCATACTCCTCATATAAAGCTGTTAAATCAAAAGATGTGAGAGAATATGTAAGTACAGCTCAGATATGTTTCAGTTGAGCTTATTAACCTCTTTTTTTTGCCTGCTGATTCCTAAACTGCTTAATTTCAAACAGGTGAAATGGATGATGTACTGGATAATATTTGCACTTTTTACTACAGTTGAAGTGATCACTGACATCTTTCTGTGCTGGTAAGGACATTGCTTTTTGTCATTTCCTATTGTTAGGACTTACTCATATTTTAATTTCTGCTGATGCAAATTGCGGTTTGATGTGGGCGTTAACCCACCATGACACATGAGCGTATGATTGTATTTTATTGTCTTTTATTGTGTTTTGAAGGCTCCCATTCTACTATGAGCTCAAAATTGCCTTTGTCGTGTGGTTACTTTCCCCGTACACAAAGGGATCCAGTGTGCTGTATAGAAAATTTGTCCACCCTACACTGTCCTCTAAGGAGAAGGTAATGTATTTGATCCCTTTTTTTTTCTTTTGTGATGATCTATTTATTTTTACCCTGCTACACTAGCCTGGTTAAAACCAGACCATTCTCAGTTGTAACTGAGTTATGGTCTGGCAAAGCGTCATAGACAAATCATTTCCAGAGGGGCGTCACCAACGGACGTCGCGGATAGACCTAAAACCAATCAGAGCGATGAAGGAGATGACGTATGCAGAGCGGTGGAGAAACATCTCCGAGTGTTGTTCTTTGCTCGGTTTTTAACAAAAAGGAAACGTTCAAAACGCTTAAAACAGACGCGATAGCTGATTAGAACGAGTGATGTTCGACGGCGGCATCCATCTTTGTAATGTAGGCTACAAAATCTGCTTCAAAATCCCAGCGCTGTCGTCATCGTGTAAAGCCCGCCCCAACGTTTCTGATTGGTGCCTCGATTTCGACGGATTGGAAATGGGCTTGAATGAGCTCTTTGCCAGACTAACTTTAAGAGCAAATCTAAATTTGCCGGAAGTTGTCTGGGTTTTCCCAGGCTACTGCTACACTGAAAAAATATCAAAAGTTACTATAGAGCTTTCACTAATACATTTCATTTTTTAATATAAAAATCACTTTTTAAAGCATTTCTATTCTAAATGTTAAACAAACTAACGAGCATCATCCTAAACAGCTGTGGAGAATCTTTCTGTTTTAATGCCAAGAAAGTGAATTGTTAGAGTCGAGGAGGAAGTGCACATTTGACTCTTTTTCCTGTAACCTGGTTGACTGAGGATGAGCAGTGGTAAGGAAATGGTACTGTGATTTTCCACAGTCTTTCCTCTTCTCTTGAGGCAGGAAATTCGTCAGAAGGACAAGTACATTTGACAAACACTGATAACAAAGAGAAAATGAAAACTATTCAAATGTTCTTTTGCTCATAGAAAGTTAAACTTGATGCTGATCTGAAAGTGTACAGTGAAACGAATCAGTTGCACACTGTTCATACAGCATATGTGAAATATTCATGTCTCTTTCTCAGGACATCGATGAATACCTTTGCCAAGCAAAAGATAAAAGCTATGACACCCTGGTGCATTTTGGAAGGAGAGGCCTGAATGTGGCAGCAACAGCCGCAGTAATGGCTGCCACCAAGGTAATCTAATGCTCTTATCTTGTTGTTAAAGGAAATGACGCTTCCATGAAAAAGTACAAAGGCTTAAAGCTCTTGAAGTTTGTTGTCACGAGTCTGTTACTAAAATGACCAAATTCTGAATATAGGTTTGTGTGGTTTCATTATTGTCTAGTAATAAACAGTAAATAAACATGAATGCGTACATAAAAAATAAACAAACAAATAAATAAAATGTAGGTTACACTTTATTTGAAAGGGTCTTTGTTACACTGTAATTATACATTTAAGTACTGAGTAATAAGTAATTTAAATGTAGTTACTATAGGGTTAGGATTAGGGTTTGGTTTAGTTGCATGTAATTATGCTGAATTTATAGTTATAACTATAGTAACTGCATGTAACAATGACACTAAAATAAAGTGTTACCAAAATTTATAACAAAGTGAATCAAAGTTAAAATTGGTAACACGGTTGCCAATTTACCCCAAATAAAGCAATGACTTATAGGCTAGCTTCTTTGAGACGAAATGACTTTCAGACAAAACTAGATATTGATCAAAATTATATTTTCGATAAATTATAAAAATATAATAAATATGTTTATTTGATCATTTATTTGTATAATAACGCTGGTAGCAGGGTTGAATAGTTGATCATGACAAATACAGTCAACACTACAATTCATGTAAAAACTTGTCCAAATGATGTTATTTTTTAGATGTCACAATTTTATTAAATGTTGAGTTTCACATCTATAATGAATTGAATATCAGTTCAAAAGATGTCAAAATTATTACACTGGTTTTTGGGTTTAATACAGTTCGATACAATCGAGAGGGTCAAGACAATTTAGGTGGGACAGGTCACGTTATGTTAGATAATAGTTTACCCAATAGTTCTAAGCCCAGAGAACATGGTATTTATTGCTTAAAAGTATTATTACTTGTGGGTACAATTTAACCTGTAAGGATCATTCAACACAAAGTGTGCACATCTAACAGGCAAAAAAGCCCAATGAGGGTGTTCAACCACAATTTTTTTTTTTTTTTTAAAGGAAGTAAAGGTTGGCACAGAAATGTTCTCACCAAAGGTGACGCTTCGAGCCTAGTGGCTCTTCATCAGACAATACATTTTAACCTATACATCAACTGAGTGGTAGTTTAATTTTACATAATATAAGTTTCTTTTGAAGTGAATATTTACTATATTTATACCTTATCGTAATTCAAACAGGCTGGATAAACAAAACTTAACTACTTCAACATCATCATGCTCCTGTTCTACAAACAAAACAGATTGTTGATGATAGTCTAGTTCACAGCATGACAGTATTTAGACGTTCTTAAGGAGTTCCATCTGACTCTCCATGTTCTCGATCCAGGGTCAAGGCGTTCTCTCAGAGCGACTTCGCAGTTTCAGCATGCAGGACCTGTCATCTTTCCAGGCAGAGGGCCAGGCTAAGAATGCAAGTTCTGTAACCACTCAACCTGCAGACACGCAGCACAGGACACGCACCATGATGCGCAGCAAATCAGAGGCCGGTTACAGCAAGGGTAAGCAATGCCCAGCCAAGTGATCAGTGCTCTATTCCTCTTAACCCTATACCAGCCAATCAGATTTCTGCTAATCCTGTTTGGTTTAGCTGCTTCTCTCAATTAGATTAGATTAGTTTCAACTTTATTGGCATTACACAAGTACAGGTACAAGGCAACGAAATGCAGTTTGGGTCTAACCAGAAGTGCAATAGCAGCAAGTGCAGGATATACAGTGGTTCCATAAGTGCAGTACATGGATATGTACTGAATAAATCATCCCTTACATGTAATTAATCCTTAACCCGAGTGTTTTAGCCCTGCCAATGTCCTGGGTAAATGTTTGAAATTGAAAATGGTTTATTGTTCTCTAATCTTCATTTACTTCTATGAGACATTACTGTGAGTCAGTGAAAGGATCGTAAAAAAAAAAGAAGCTCTTAAAGGGATAGTTCACCCAAAAATCATTATTCAACGTCATGTTGTTTCAGACCCAAAAAGAGATACTTGACAGAATATTCCTGCTCTTTTTCATACGATTAAAGTGCATGATTAAGGTTCGTCTTAGCTCCAAATATATAAAACAAGGACCAGAAAAGTACCTATACAACTTGTCTGCCACATTCCAGGTGTTGTGTAGTCGTTCGATGGCTTTGTATGAGGAACAGACTGAAATCTTCACTTCCACTGTAGCTCTCAAATCTCATTTATGTTTGCAGATGTTCAGCAAATGACAAATGAAGGCAAATTGTGGCGTCATTGATGTTAAACCTGGTGCAACATGTTTTCACATGTGATCTGAGAGCTTAGTTGAAGATTTCAGCAAATAAAAATATAAATTTCTGCCTGTTTCTCACTCAAAACTATGGCTTCAAGAAGACTTGACTGTGCTTTTTTCATTCACTTGAGCTGAATACAAAAGAGCTGCCAGGACATTCTGCTGAAGATCTCCTTTTCTGTTCCACAAAAGTCATACGAGTTTAGGATTTTTTTTCTATGAAAATATTAATTGTTACATTATCCATTCCACCATACTATATCTCTCTGCCAAACATTCATCAGCCCATAACCAAATGATAAGACTTACAGCCTGTTCACAACAAGGACGATAACTTTAATGTTTTAATAATCATTTTATTTCTATGAGAATACCGTAGTCACAACTATAAGGGGCCGTTTACACAGAATGTGTTTTTTTCAATCCACTGCACTGTTTTTCCATTGTTTTTCGATGTAAACATGCACTAGACAAGCATTTATTACCATTGCACTTGCATCTTTTTCAGTGTCTCGCGCAAAAAGTTCAACTTTTTAAAAACGCGTCTCTAGACTTTGCGTTTTTTTCCATTCCACTGTCTCACTTTTTTAAACACAAAAACGCATCCTTTGTTAATGACCCCTAACGATAATGACAGAGATAAAAACATCATGGGATTTACTTTTTAGAAAGTTTTTTTCCTGCCGATGAACGATATAAACATTGACAGCCAATCGGAATCCAGCCGACTATAAAAGGCTTGAGCATTTAAAGTGGCAGATGACATCATTACAGTGCACTCTTATAATAACCAGAACGTTATCGTCCGATGGTATGTTACTAATATTGTTATTGTAATAGTTATCGTGCTCTGTGTGAACGTGCCTTTAGTGTTATTTAATACAAGTGTCTAGTTTTCATTTTATTCATCTGTTCTCCAAGTACAGAAAGTGATTTGCTAGTGATAAACGAGTTTCCTAGCCGGCAAATTTAGATTTGCTCTGAAAGTTAGTCTGGCAAAGAGCTCATTCAAGCCCATTTCCAATCCGTCGAAATCGAGGCACCAATCAGAAACGTTGGGGCGGGCTTTACACGATGACGACAGCGCTGGGATTTTGAAGCAGATTTTGTAGCCTACATTACAAAGATGGATGCCGCCGTCGAACATCACTCGTTCGAATCAGCTATCGCGTCTGTTTTAAGCGTTTTGAACGTTTCCTTTTTGTTAAAAACCGAGCAAAGAACAACACTCAGAGATGTTTCTCCGCCGCTCTGCATACGTCATCTCCTTCATCGCTCTGATTGGTTTTAGGTCTACCCGCGACGTCCGTTGGTGACGCCCCTCTGGAAATGATTTGTCTATGACACTTTGCCAGACCATAACTCAGTTACAACTGAGAATAGTCTGGTTTTAACCAGGCTACCAGTTTCCCATTCCAGTATAGATGTGAGATTCTTATTTCAGTGCAGTTTAGGAAGAACAAAATGTTTCGGAATCACTTTCCTGAGGAACAGGAAGTATATTGTCAACTGCACCAATCATTTGTTAGCATCATTGTCTATCACACAGTGTCAAAACTAACTATGGTGACTCAACAGATTGTCATTCAGCTTTACATTTTCGAGTCTTCCATAATGAAATGTATAATGGATTTAAAAACACTTTGACACACCAGTAATATCTATTCAGAGTTTAAATGCAGTGGTGTCACAGTCTTTGTTTTGATTGTCATGGTACAGGCCATGATTTTGACATGACCGAATATGAGATGTTGAACGTGGAGCCTCCTGGCCCGCTGACTCCCACACCCACCCCGACCCAATCGCAGCCCGCTTTGCCTCAACCTGATCCCACGACTCCACAGCTTTCCCCCCCTGAGTCCTTCGAGGATAAATCCGCACCCCCACCTGGATCCTTAGAGGAGCCCCAGGAGAAGGAGGAATTTGCCTCGTCTGCTTCACTCCAGTTCAGATTTAAGAGGCGTGCCCCTGAGGTACCCCTGCGTTCGGATGGCTAGCTGTTGACTTGCCCGGCTGCACTGGGGCTCTGTTGTGACTAACCTTCTCAATCACTCACCAGCAAGAGTTGACTGAGCGAGTCTAACACTCTTACCTCAGGTCACGGTTAGCATTGGTTTGCAGTGAGTCATAAGGAAAAGACATGGCTGCTAGCTGTGTTGTGACTAACCTGCTCAATCACTAACCAACGCTGCTGTGTGCACCACCAGGAAGAGTCAACCGATCCACGCCTTGAACAAATGACGTCTCAGTACACCTACAATTAAGAACTGTTGACTTACATTGGAAGAGTTACAAAGGCATCTCTAAAATCATTGATGTTCATCCGTTCACTGTAAGACAATCAGTCTATAAATGGAGTTCAGCACTGTTGCTGCTCTAAGAGTGGACATCCTGGGATAATAACTATAAGAGCACCATAATGTCATACTGTGATTAATATCAGCATAGTTAAGATCACGCTGCTGCCTTTTACATGTGTGGAAGGACAAGAGTAGCATCTAAACAAACATTACATATTGTAGTGTGTGTAAACATACACACACTACAATAATGTGTGTAGAAGCCCTTAAAGGACTTTTTTTTTTACATCTGACTATTTCTTGTAGTTGTGACCGTATGACTTAATTTCTTGAATTTGTGGATTTATTTCCTGTTATTGTGACTTTCCTACTATGGTGACTTAACATAATTTAAACTTTAGTTCTTGTAATTCTGACTTGTATCCCACAATTGAGACTATTTCTTGTAATTGCAATTTTGTATCCCACAACTGGGACTTTATTTTTTGTAATTGGGACTTTGTTTCACAGTTGCAACCTTCTTTCTTGTAATTTCGAGAATAAGAATACTTTCATTCTTATAAACGTGACTATATCCAAGAATTTTTCCTTGTAATTGTGAATGTCTAACAACTTTATTTTTTGTAATCTCGTAACAATCCTCACAACGTGACTTTGTTTGTTTTAAACTTCACAATTACCATTTTAACTCGGACACCATGTCTACACCAGGCATATCAATTGTCGCATGGCATCTCAGCTTGAGGCTGTCTACACTGAACAAGCCAAAAATCCAAATCCATTTGTCCTGTAGTCGGAAGTAGTGCAAGCATGTGTCAGAAATAGATCGGAGTGTCAGCTTGCTGTTGGTGTCTCGACATGTAACGCCATGCCGCGTCACATTAGGTTCTTTGCCTTCGGTGTAGACACGGTGTGAGTGAGAAATAGGCTTCCAAAGATGGATGATGCTTAATATACATTTTTTGTTTGTTTTGTTTTTTGGTGCATGCGTACACTTCTATCTTTTAATCAATAGCATACCTTTTTCTTGCATACCACCAGTTCTCACATGTTGCCGGTACTTTTCCACTCCGAGTCAAAGCGTCAGTGTCTAGGTGATTAGCGATGATGACATCACACTGCCCAGGGGTAGTGATCATAGACAGTAAAAGAAATGGACACAGCGACCCCATTGATTTCAACGTAGAAGACTTAAAGCCCGATTATTGCACTTCCTGTCTGATGTCTGAGCGACTGCGCAGGCTCAAACTGAGCGTGACGACAGTCTGATAGTTGAAAATCTTCTAGTAGCTGTGCTAAGACAAATCTGAATCACCTAATTCCTCAAAAACGTTGAAATATTTTGTCCTGTTGCTTTTATGGACTCTCTATTTATGGGCTTCTACCTTGACTTTGTGCCTTCATGTCCCCCTGATTGCCTCATAGACAGTAAAAGATTGCCGCGAGCTTCTCCTCCTGTCTATACGGTAATGTCTCTATTGTGCGACAGAAAGTCCCGTGGTTATGACGCAATCTTTAGCCTATTTTTACAAAAACGGCTTCTACGGGGTCGTAACGTAAGATACAAAGTAATGGAACATTTTATACATTGTCGTGTTTCTTTATAAATAAATAATCGACAAATTAAGCCTTTGGACGCCTCAGATGTAAAGTTATTCGCTGTCAAAGTGACGCCAAAATGAATGGGAGTCAATGGGATGCTAACAGCAGGTGAAGTTCTGCTACAATGGCGGCTCCCGCGAGGCTTCAACTTCCGGCTGATGGATTACCCCCTTGGTAGTGATGGGCGCTTAGTGAAGCAATTCGAAACCTGAATCATTTGTTTCGCAATTGTGTCGAACCAGTGAATCGGAGCGCGTATCAAACTGCCAAAGTCATGTGATTTCAGTAAACGAGGTTTTGTTAAACGTCATAACAGTTTCGATTCTAAATTATTCAAACTTTCAATGGTTTGCCGCTAGGGGCGATCTCATGAACCCATAAACCAGTGTCAATATATGATTTTTACCAGATTTTTACCAGATCTCGGAACAATTTGATAAATGTAGACAAATTTAATGACAAATTTGTATAATTAAAAGGAAGACTTTTATTTATAGTCCCCCTGTGATGAAAATCAAGTTTTAATTTTGTTTATGTCTTTGTGGTGTTTTTAATATGCTTTAAGACAAACCATTTGTAAATTCATAAGCCGACAGCATTGCTGAGTATTTTCTCCTTAAAACTGCAGTGAACCAAAGACAGTCTCAAAAACGCGGTTTAAAATCGCTGGTGTTTCTGATGTCACAAACTACCTTGTAACCAATCACATCAACGTGTGATCGTCAACGAGTGGATCTCTGAGCCGGTGTGAGTCAGGGGCTAATTTGCATATTCATAGAACCGCGTATACTAAATAAGGCAAGAGTGTAGAGTTACATTCAAGCTATTTTAAGGCATGACACATTTTTTTCAAGATTTTTTTTTTACATATGCCATTTTGGTGATCAAAGATGAGTTTTAGGGGTTAAAATGATTGACTACAGGGGGACTTTAAAAGTCTCTTATCGGTCTGATTTACCAAGCTCAAAACAGGTGCTACAATTTAATAAAATATCACATGTTATAAAGATACTTCATATTTAATGGTATTAGATTATTTGTTAATTGCATTTAATTGATTACACCTTCAATAAAACATTTGCAATTGGTTTGTAAAAGGCGTTCTTATGCATGTTTGGCCTGAGTTTTTGCTGCATTTCCACTGTTCTGATCAGCAGGGGTCATCAGCATGTGGCGTTTCGAACGCTTCGAAACGGTTAATCATTTTGTGAGGCAAGTTTCATAAAGCTTTGCTTCTCCCATCATCACTACCCAGGGGGCACTACATGAATTATCTATCTCTCATCTCGACAAATCACGTGAATGCAAGCAGAGTTGATCTACCCTATCGGAAGTCATTTTTTATGATGCTGATTTGCATATCCCAGCCGGTTCACAAGAGACTTTTTTCACATCAAGCACTGCGTACACTTGCTACATGATGCCAAAATGTGTGTACCACTCATTTTGCACTTTTATGAACCAAAGCTGGTGGACCAGTTTAACTCCTGACCAAGTTACTGACTAAAAACCTTTGCACACAAAGCATGTTCAGTCATGCGTTCCCAAAAGATGTAGGTCACGCGTTTGTCTTTCCTTGGATTGACACATCACAGGTGTCCTTACTCATGTTGACCTGATCTTGTGATCATGTTTATTTTGTGAACAGTAAACATGAAGTGTGCATTGCTCTCTGAATGACTCAGTTCGCTTGACATATTCTCACAGATCTCTTCTCTCTCTCAGCCTCCTCCTAGATCCCTAAGACCTTTCACCCGATCCAGATCAAAGAACGCCCTTTCTTCAGACCCCGAAGCCATGTGACTTTGCATATGCTCCGAGAGCGCTTTAGCTGTCTAACCTGCAACACGAGGAGACGCAACAGGAGAAGGCAGAGGGGATAAAAAGGGAATGCAGCCAAAATGCTCAAATATTGAAAAGCAGCCTTGCTCTGTAATGAGGTAACCAAAGCGATGTGAAACCTTTCGCTTCTGATCTTTGACACTCATCTATTTAGGCAACACATCTGTGTACATACTGCTGCTCTGAGACTCTTTTAGGGTTATTGAACTTGTTTTGTACATATTTATGAAATGTTTGAGTGTAGATTATTTGTTTGATTTCTTGGTATGATTTTGGGAGAAACAAACGCATGCATGTCCCACACTGGTCTTATGTCTGGAGTCACCCAACCATAATTACTTATTGTTTATGAGCATACTTTATTTTTATGGGGGCTGCACTCATTTCCGCCCCAACTCAACAACTACTGGGAAGCAAAGCGTTTCCGAACCAATCTTTCTTAGAACAACAGTTCTTAGCAAAAATGCACTGCGCTGAGATGGTTGGTGTGTTTGGCAAACATAACATTAATTTCATGATATATGTAGCCTATAAACAAATGCATGTTCTTCTGTTGAGAGGGACTTTTTAAAACAAACTTGTAGTTGAACCAAATTAAGGTATGATCTTACAATGCCTGACATGATATATGATTTAAAATAGATGGACAAAGTGCAATCGATTTTACAATTCTGCTAAACTTTCAATAGTTCAGCCATAAACTTTTTGTGCTGTAACTATATATATATATATATATATATATATATATATATATATATACAATAACCAACTTGTTAAAAATACACTCACAAAAGAAAGGCTTTTCCAGATCGAAAGAGGCAATTAAGTTGATAGTTGTTTATGGACATTCTTGTTTTACTTCATTACTTTAATTATTAGGCATGTACAGTGTTTTTTTTATCATTTAGAAACCTTTCAAAACATGGCATTTTTTAAGCCTTTAAACTGATTTTTTTTTTGTCTCTTTGTTGGCTTCTTAAACCTCTTCAGTTGCTTGATGTTGCATGTATTAACAATGACAATTTGAATGTGACTCGCATTTTTTGGCCTCCACTTTCTGAGCGTGTTCAGTATTAAAGTACCTTATCAGAGTTGAGCAGGCATTAGTGGTGATTTGGTACAACACAAAGCGGGTCCTTCACTCCATATAGTGGTTTTACTTTTGTAGCATTTAGGAATTTAGTCATAGAAACAAATGTTTAAAAACACTGTGCAATTACACTAGCTTAGCATGTATCATAGAGAAACTCACAGTTTGTCGTATCATTCCCGATCACAGTCGAGTGTATTGGAGTCACTTAGAGCTGTAAATCTCTATATCATGGAGTGTATCAACTCTAAAAGAAAAGCATAATAAACACCATTGGATCTTAGAACAATCTATATTTAGAAAGGTGTTTTATACTGTGAAAATGATGACAATCCTAATCTCTTAAACATGCTTTATTAAATTCAAGGTTATATGTATTTGAGATCTTGTAGCTGTTCAAATGGTTATATCAAACTTCACTGAAAAAATCTGCCTCAGGAACAGTTTGTCATTTTGTCACAATTTTAATTGTGAAATTATCTACAGTGCAAACTAACAAAAATCATTGGAATAGTGATAATCTGGTTGACGTTCTTGTTGTTGGCTTTGCGTTTCCAGTTTTTACAGCAAGATTAAAATGCAGCATTTGTTCCTCAATCAATAAGATGGGTGTGATTTTATAGTGCTCTGAACCATCTTTGGCCTTTTACAGCAGATAAAAACAGCTGACTATTGCTTCTTTAAATATTCAGGTCATTAAAGGCACAGACTTTGAAATGTCATACCATGTGAAGAGCAGTGTAGTTCAGTAGGATCATTCAGTAGGAAAATATACAGAATAGCTATTTATGAAGCAGTGTTAAAGGGATAATTCACCCAAAAATGAAAATTCTGTCATCATTTGTTCTTCCAAACCTGTATGAATAATTTTTTTCTGCTGAACAGAAAAGAAGATATTTTGAAGAGAATGTTTGTAACCAAACAGTTGATTACTATACTATGGAAGTCAATGTGGTCCAATAACTGTTTGGTTACCCATATTCTTCAAAATGTATTTTGTGTTCAGCAGAAGAAAGAAACACATACAGGTTTGGAACAATTTGAGGTTGAGTAAATGATGACAGAATTTTCATTTTTGGGTGAACTGTCCCTTTAATTTTGTCAACGACATTTTTTCACTGACAAAAACGAGACGATAACTAAATAAAAACCAAATTTGAACATGCTGATCTACCCGGCTGGACATAAATTGGCATACATTTGCTGCATATGTCCCATAAAACGTTCAAAAATGTAACGTTAAACGTCTAGGATAAAGAGAAGAGCAGACATGTGGATAAATCAGCAAAAGCGTGACGATGCGAAAGCTCTTTCGCGCTTGTACGGACAAATACACACAAAATGATGGTTAAATAGCCGTTTTGGCAAGTATTTACATAAACATAGTCGGTTATGTCTTGAGTGAACGTAATATGATAATATGACCATAATATGATCATATAAAGTAGGCCCATGAACTTAACCCATTTTTGTATTATGGAGCTCCGACCTAAAGGGACATTGTAATGGAAAAAAATATATGAGATGAGAGAAAAAATTATGTCAATGCTTTCAAGTTGTCTCGCAAATGTTTTGCGTTCCCCCCGAGAATCTTTGTGTTCGCTAGCATTTTTTTTCCTCCCATCTCGTATATATTTCCATTACCATGTCCCTTTCGGGGCTCCGTACTAATATGGTGTTAAATATGAATCTCGTCGACTACTCTCTGCATCAGCAATTTCTAATATGAAAGTGAGACATTACACATGCATGCTTAATCGTGTCAAATGAAGATATGTTTTTAAATTCAGGGACTTAAGTAGAGGCTGTGCCTTAAAGACTATTAAAGTTCTGGCTGTCTGTTAAACCCCATTTGAAGCTGAAATAATATCATGTATTTTTTAGTTGAACGTGCCAGGCTTTTCAGAGTAGGAGTCAAAATGTCTTTTCACTATCCTCTTTAAAAAACATAACGGCTTGCAGCAGCATCTCCATATTCCACAGCTGTCATGTCTGGCAGGCCAGAATATACTGTATGTCATTGTTCAAGTCCTTTATTGAATAAATCTTGAGTGAAAAAGACAGAAGTTGATGTAAAAGAGTGAAATCTCTGTTTTAAAAACCTCAATATGTATCAGCATTCAGAAATTAAAAGGTGAACGTGAAACCTTGTGTCCTCGTACTTATTTAATCTGCAAAATACAAGATTTACTTTTATTTCCTTCCCTAATCCGGTGTAAATAATAACAAATAAAATATTAATTCATATGTTTAACATTAAACATATAATCTATATGATTACGTATATAAATATGACTAATGAAACTAATAACTAATGAAACTAAATCAGCCACTTATTCACTGGCTAAAATTTTTGACTGAACAGACACATAAGACAACAGAGCCATTCAAATCACAAAACATAAAAATGTTAAGATATGTTAATTCTTATAAATTATCAATTGATTAAGCTTCTACAGAGCCCCTAAAGGGACATAGCGGTGGAAAAATATGATACAGGGGGAAAAAATATATTTCAATGCTTTTGCGTTCCCTCGAGAAACTTTGCATTCGCTCGCAAAACTTTTGTGTTCTTTGCAAGTGAACGCAAAGTTTCTCAGGGGAACGCAGAGAACGCAAAAGCATTGAAATATTTTTTTTCCTTCCATCTCATTTTTGTTTTAATTTTTATTTGTTTGTTTTTTTTAAATCAGCTAATCAACTAACAGACCAGTTAAAAGAAAAAAATATATATATGCAAAAATGTATGCACCCATTGTAGAGGATGCACATTTTTCAAATAAATCATTGTTGAAATTTACACAATAGAAATAATTTATTTTAGATGCATTTACACATGATGAATCCTCAACCGTGAATTCATACACACGTTTCAATAGAACACAATAGAACACAACAGAAATACAGATACATGTATCAGACACGTCTTTATTGGCTTGCAAATTGAAAAGAATAAGGTTAGGAGGGTTTTACACCTTCAGGTTCACTCTATCATGGTACTTCTGGTACGGGTCGTTGAGGAACCAGTTCCTTCTTTTCCAAAAGGATGTTGTCATTTTGTCCAGCAATTTACACTGAGTTTTATTACAGAACACATGTTCTCTCAGCCGCTTCTTCCGGGCTGCTGACTTTTTCCACAGCTTTTTCTTATATCCCGCCTAAAAACACAACAGCATGATTTAACACACAAAGAACAAGTTTCAGTTTAGGTTATTTAAATAACAGCCCGGATTTCCAACATGATGCCAAAGAATTGTATGACAGGAGAGCTCTGAACAATATGAGCATGCTTTACCTTTCTCCTCACCCACAGGCCACAGTGGAGCCTGAGAAACCTTTGAACCACCGACTTCACAGACTTCCTCTTGCCTTTCCTCAGACTGTAGTAAGTTAAGTTCCTGACTGGCTGGAGCATCAATGAAGGGATGAGGGGAGTTACGCTGCAGAAAACAAAACCTCATCTTTACAAAAAGAGCAAATCTTCAGTCAAAACATGCAACTAGACAGGCAGATAAAGCTTTGGAACATAGTCAAACCTTGGGGAAAATAGCTTTAGCTAAATCTCTGAAGCTTGTGTGAAATTGCTTGTATCCACCTTGTTTTTTAAACACAAGTAAGCCAATGTCATGAGAATATGTGAGACCTCCGATTCATTTGATGCTATTGGTACATAACTGGAAGTACTGGTGAATAGTTTCAAAACAAATGATAAAACTGAGCTATATAAATCAGTGTGTTTATGATTGACAAAAATATAACAAATACCAGTCTGCAACATCCAGACTGCAATATTCCATAAAAAAAATAAAATGAATTGTCCATTTTGATTTGATGTTGACTTTAAGTAACTTACATTTTAAATAATATTGCCAATTCGTTTTGTTTTTTACTTCAACAAAAATGGTTCCTAATGAAGCAGAATCAAATGTTGTGTATTCCAAACCAAACACAGAAAAAATTTGTCAGAGCTGTAGAACAAATCGGTTCAGTGAATGATTCAATATGGACAGTCACTTGTCCACGTCGGAGATTAATATTTTGTAAATAAAGTGGTAAATTGTGTTTTTTTAGGACACGTGAGGTTAAACCACTGGAGTCACATGGATTACTTTAATGATGTCTTTACTACCTTTCTGGGGCTTGAAAGTGGTAGTTGCGTAGCTGTCAATGGAGGGACAGAAAACTCTCAGATTTCATCAAAAATATCTTCTTTTGTGTTCTGAAGATGAACGAAAGTCTTACGGGTTTGGAACGACATGAGGATGAGTAAGTAATGACAGAATTTACACTTTTGGGTGAACTAACCCTTTAAACACAAACTCTAGATCAAACTCTGAGTTGACAAGGAAAGTTTATACTGAGCGTTGTGAGCCCGCTGAACCTGATCTAAACCAGGTTGTATTTGTATGGTTTTGTCAACTGTATTACCCTGAAACTCAACTAGCTTCATGCAACAGGCCTCTGGGGGAAAATCATTCTAAAGGCCCATTCATGACAAAGGATGATCACTTTAACAATAAAGTTTTAATAATCATTCTTATTCCATGAGAATAGGGAAGGACACAGCTATAACGATGACAACACAAGGGAACGATATTGTTGAAATCACTTTTAGAAGGATTTTTTTTCCCCCAGCTGATGAATAATAAAAACATTGACAGCCAACAGACAGACTGACAAATGTGTGGTTAAACAGGCAATGTCTTACCGACTCAGCAGGCCAGTGTGTTGTGCGGGAGCAGTGTGAGCCGGAACCAGTGGTCGACAGACATGTCTCTGCACTACAGCTGAGAAGCGAGCTGTCTGAGTGAGTCTGACAGCAGGGGTGAGACGGTCTCTGCCTAAAACTGACAAGGGCCTCAGCAAACCTGATCATCAGAGGAGAAACAACTGTAGTTAACAGATTATAGCCACGTCAATACTGGCAAAAATACCCCTTATGAAAATTACTACTACAGAAACGTAGTTAAACCATGGTAACCACAACAACAACAAAATCGCTTTACTACAAAAATGTACTTCAAAAACGTGGTTACTATAGTTATACCATGGTAACCACGGTTTTGCTACACTAATCATAGTTTAGCCATGGCGTTTGTAGTAAAACTGTTGTTGTAAGTTAACCAATCCGCCAAAAAAACATGGTTACTACTTTTACTACAATAAAAACATGGTTAGTTTTCGTAAGGGTGTGGGTTTAGTGTTGTCTAATGAAAGATTTTAAATCAGCATGACATTCTTCACATGCTACCACAATAATATAACGTTAACGATAATGTAACCAAAAATATACATTCACGTTGAATAATATAAAATAAATACATTTTACAAATTTACTAAATTCAGTCGTGTACAAACGGTCTCTCCACACATTGTAGCAGACATAGAAACCGTTACACCCGTATTCTAATGCACACCAACTTTAAGAGTCCATAGAAACTCGTTTTCATTTTAGCAATGTATTTGTGATATTCCAAAAATATGCCCATACAGACCTCTCGTCAAGGTGGCCGCCATCTTGAACGCCACTGACTGACGTCAACTACAGTGGACGGTTTGGACAAAAAGAACGCGCTGCGAAAATACACGGAGTAGAAAGGTCCAACCAAAACCACCTCAAATTGATTCCAAGAAAGCAAATATAACAAAAAATAAATAAATAAAGTTTGTCACCTCTTTTAATTACGCTACACACTAGATATAGAAAACTATGAAGCAAAGGATGCTGGCTTTGTTTAAGCAAATGATTAATAATAATGATAACACTGATATTTAAAATCTAAAAATAATAAAGCAATTAGAACAACCGCAATATGCTCTTCATTTAACATTTTCATATGTTCAACAATATGTTTCATATGTTTTTGTCCTTTTCTGTTATTTCTGTTGTATTGCTAAGCATGTGATGTTCTTCTGATGTAATATAAAAGTTACCCCTGTATGCTATTTGTTGGAAATAAAGCATAAAAAAAAATCTATCTTTCTGAAGAGGATTTGATAATGTTTCTTTATTTCTGTCATATGACTGGTCAGATAATGCAAGTACCGGTTGGGGATTTCTAAAGGGAAGTTTCAAAAATCAACCATCATACTTGCATAGAGACACTACACTTTTATATCAAAGTTGTGCAAAGCTGTTTATTCCAGAATACAACATTGGAAATTGCAGAAATTTTGTTTTTAAAAAGTAATATCTAACATCACAAGTCAAATACATGAAATATAAATGTACCTCGAGGACCCTAGGTAGTCAAATGTAGTGGTACCAACAAAACAAAACAAAAACACATGTGAACAAAATAAGCTTAATCCAACAACATAGTCCAAAATTCTTTCAGTGCCATGGCTTAACTTAATATCTGGTGCAAAATTAAACAGAAGAAAACACCCCCCAAAAAATACTGAATGGTTTACTCTTCATACTCGAAAAGCAGTCAGAATCAAATCTATAAAGATGTACCTTCATAACATGGTCAGTAGTAAACGGGTTTAAAAATGGAATTCAGAAAAGTGCGTCTCCATTCATAAATATTTAATAGTATCTTACCATTTTTAAGCTTAGAACAGTTCAATAAAAGTTCTTATAGAAATATTCAGACAAAATATGTCGATCTGTAAATGTACGTGCTGATGTCACCAGCCTGCATAAACAGGCTCCGCATCACAAGGGATCCCGCAGAAGCGACCAGGTGGTCTGTCTTTTCGCAAGAGGGGCGTACGGGCGAGGGACAGCTCACTGTCATTATCTCTTCTCCTCCGCAGAACCAAAACGATGATAAAGAGAAGACCCACTGTAGAGGAAAAGAAGAATTAGAAGAAGGGGACAACTGACCTTCTGTTAAGCACTAGAGCTGCACGATTCTGGATAAATTGAGAATCACGATTCACGAATCACGAAACAGAGATCATGATTCTCCCATGATTCTGATCAGACAACTAATGAAAACAACATGTAGTTTACTAGAGGTTCAGGCAAAATGTTAATTGCTGCAGTCTATTTAAATTGTTTAATTAATCTGCATGAATTATTAAAAAACTGAGTGAATGATTCAATGACTCATGCATAAATAGTTCACTTGTTTCTTTACTGGATTAATCAGCGTTTTTGAACGAATCTCTTGAATGAATGATTCAATGACTAATACATGTTTAACAGTCACTTTTAGCCACCTACTGGTGTAATGTGATTAAGGAAATTAAGATCTGGACTGAGGACTGTATGGAGGAGATTAAATGCGAGCTGGAGACTACTGACTGGTTATTTCTTAACTCATGTGACACACCGCATGAACAAATTGACACTTTTACATCTTATCTGTTGTTTAATGAAAGTAAAATCACTCGAACTAAAATTGTACGATTTTTTCCTAATAACAACTTGTCTAGTGATCTTAAGGAATGTATTTGTAAGAACAAACATGCGTTCAAAAGTGGTAATATCGAGTTACTCAAGGAAAAAAGAAGCGAACTAAGATCGAAACTGAGTAAAGCAAAAATAGACTATAAGGATAAAGTTGAATGTCATTATTTTTCAGGAAATGCCAAGAAAGCATGGGGAGGTTTAAATGTGATGATGGGTCGGGAAACTAAGAAAAACCGTATCCCCCTGACACACTCCTCTCCAACTTTTGCAAATGATCTAAATGTCTTTTTCAGTCGTTTTGACAAAAATGATTTTAGTGCTGAACGTCAGGGCCGGCCCGAGGCATAAGCGAGCTAAGTGGCTGCTTGGAGCCCCTTGGCCACCAGGGGGCCCCCCAATCGAGTCGAAAAATATATTTTTAGATAACTTAAACAAGTGACATAAATGAATGAATTAATATGAATGAATGAATAATTAAAAACAATAAAAGAAAATTCTGATTTCATGATCAATATACCTCCCTACAACTGCTGCTGTGTCTGCCAGCGTTTAAGTCATGCGCATAATCTAGACACCTCGCGCGTGCATAGACAATTCGTGCGCAACTACGCATAGTCGCGGTCTCGCGGTAATGTTAAGCAATGTCACAAAAAAGGACGTATCCCTCTGGTGCCGAAAATAGAACGAAGAAAATGACAGAGGAAAAGAAAAAAAGCAAGATAAAAGTATGTTTGCATAATTACTTACGGTATGTTTTGTGCAGCAATTGAACCATTCCTATCTACGGCAAGCCCAGAGGGGAAAAATACATTGCATACACATACACAAAAAATCATAGGGACAAGTCAGAAACAATTAAATTCCATGTACGAGGAAGTTCTCAGGAAAAAAGCTTTTAAAATAGCAAACGATCCCTCTCATCCACTCAATAGAGAGTTTGAACTTCTTCCCTCTGCCAGACGTTACAAAGTACCAAGGGCAAATCGTAATATCTTTAAAAATTATTTTATTCCTAATGCAATTTGGACGCTGAACACCACGTCCCGTTGATGCATTGTAACGTAACTGCTACTGCTGTACTGCATTTTGCCCTGAAGATGTCTGTGTGTTAGTCTTGTTGTTCTTGTTGTTTTTGTTGTTTGTTGTCTTGTTGGTTTGATTGTTCTATTTATGAGACCGAAGGCAAATTTCCACATTGTGGACAATAAAATAAAATGAATGAATGAATGAATAATGATGTAAATGACCGTCTCTATTGAAGCTTCAAGTTACTTTCAAAAGGTGATTTAGTCTGTTTTGAATGCTACCATCGCGGGAATCAGTGTTTATCCAAACTATAACCTTTTATTACAGTACTTCTGTGATCATTTGAATATTTGTAACCATACTGTGATGTTCAAAAGACTGTTTGTGAAGCCGTTTCATATCTATACATGACAACTGCTCTCGGTCTCAGCGGCAGCGACAACGCAGATTTGAATGTTCACATGCGAATCACTGTCATTTAGGAATGAATCGTGTAGCTCTACTAAGCATTGTCATAAAAATGTTACGGACCAATCCTATTCCTGACCGATTAAGAAATATAATAATAATGTTAGTAGCTTTAATTTGTATGACCTAGTAAAGATGCGGTCACATTTACGGTTGTTCAGTTAATTTTCATGGGCAAAACCCAGACATTTCAACGGGAATCCACACAGTAGGGAATTTTGCGTGTGAGTGAACACACACATTTCAAGTTTTTAATGGATTTTCTGCATTGACCAACAGAAAACTGCTTGGTTTGAAAGTGACTTCTGTGTGAATTGTGCTTCATAAATCACTACACTATTGACAATAGACTTTTTTTAACTCTGTGGAAATTTTGCAAATGTGACCTTAAAGGGATACTTCACCTCTGGAAAGATGAATGTGTATTTAAAATGGGTCATTTATGTGGAAGAAATGTGAAATTATTTTTGAATTTGGAGCTTTCTAGACCGAGAAAAGACGTGATGAGTCTGCCCGAAAATGTGTTTCGAGATCGCCCAAAATGTCCGGGATTCGGCTTTTGCGTTCTACAGTCGCCATTCATTATGTTTACTGTGGCGAGCAGGACGAGACTGAGGGCCGCGGGAGAACGGCGCGAGGCCGGTGGCGTGATTACCGTTGAGAGACACCTGTGAGATGCACCGGTCTCGTATCTCTCATGGAGGAGCGTGAATTTTCTTAGCAATGTTAAAACGCACATCAACCGATCACTCGTTTAGCGTTCATGTAAACACTACATTCAGATTCACCAATCGGAATGAATTCAGTTAGATTGAAACAAAAGGCGTGTGCATGTAAACAATGAATGGCGACTGCAGACAGCAAAAGCTGAATCCCGGACATCGACGGCCGGACATGTCCTGGAAAAAGAGGATGGTTAACCCCTAATACTCAGCTTTCTCCATCTCCACAGAACAAGAGCCTGCTAGCTTAGCTTCCAAAAAAAGATGGCTGACACTGTGTGTACACACTGCGAGTGAGATCCCACCCTCCATAAGCCCCGTTCACACTACAAGCGACATTGTCGCTGCAGGTCGCCAGTGGCTGCGCTGGAGGGCGTTCCCACTACTGGATGCCTAGTAATGTTTGTGAGTGACATTCACGGATGTACAACAACAAATACGTTTTCTTGCCGCTACAAACAAACATTTTGGAAGGAAAAGTCTAAATATAAATGGAATCAGTACATAAAATGCATAATATTAAAGATGAACGAGAAACAGTGAGTGCTCTTTGCCATCGCGGCTATTTAACTGCAGCAAACGGGCAAATACCGGTCTATCTGGGTTCCCGAAACCATTCAGGCACGGAGTGAGTTCGGTGAATACCACTGTATGTACACGGAGATGTATCATAAATTATAGGACAGTTTCTGACGGCTAAATTTAGCTTCTCGTTCAACTTGCCTCGGTCAGACTCAGCACTGAAGAGTGACGCACTCCACTGACTTTACTCCTATTGGTTGTCGCTCCCGAAAGTCGCTCTTCATTAGCATAAAGTTAAACAAATCTCAACTTTGTCGCGTCGCCAGACACGCCCCACCGGTCGCCAGCGGTCCCGGTCGCGCGTGTCGCCGGAAGTCGTCCGCTCCCCATTGAAAATGAATGGTATCGTGTCGCTTGGTCGCGTGTAGTGTGAACGCAGCTATAGGCGGGTTGTAAACATGCGGAACAGCCCCTACTACTGACTGTAGCCTCTGGCCAAAAAAATCCTCAGATGACGCAAAATGACTTGATTCAAAAATCAAAATGATTTTTTCCAGACAAAAAATACATAAATCTCTCGTCTCAGGGGGATATGAGGGTGGAAAACATGGTAATTCGAAAATACTACAGGTTTTTTACTAATACAAAGCTTAATGCTAAATCCTGAAGTATCCCTTTAAGTGCAAACAAGGAGGTGGAACTTACAGTAACAGAAAAACTGAAATATACATTTTTCATATTTTGGTTGGGAAACAAAAGTTCAATTTAGAGCCGATGTGATGTGAATGTTCATACCTCCTCCTCCAATAACAAGCAGTGCAATGGTAACAGGAGCAAGTTCACACGTCTCCCCAACCTTTCTGAAGAAGGTCTCCATGCAGTAACCAGGAGCCGTGCTGCCCTCAGGACAGAACGCATCAGTGGGACATTCGATCGGGTTTACATCAGGACTCTGGAGCATATAGACAGAGGCACATGTATTCCATGACATATAATAATGACATATTTTATGTTGGTCATTTTCTTAGATAAACAAGGAAGCCAAATCTACAGTCTCTACAGTAAAATCTTTGTGTTCAAGCAAGAGGAACAAATCCATTGGTAACAGTAAAGATTGTGTGTGTGTGTGTGTGTTTGAGGAAGTAATCACTCACAGGGCAGTAATGGTTTTCAGGACACAGGTCACAGTTCTCCTGGCCCCGGCGGACCTGATAGAAACCACTGCTGCAAATCTGACACATGGTTTGATGGGAAGGCTTGTGCATTCCTGTCATAAAATATTGACATTATTCGAGTTTCATAAGTGTACTGGGGAAATACTGATTTACTTATTCAACAAACAGACCTTTATTCATGTACTGATCTACGCCAAAACTGATTTCATCATGTTTTCCGGGTAGCTTTTGTCATGCGGATGATCTATCTCCAAAATTTTATATCACTAAAGCTTTCATATAATTTGAGTAAACAACAAGGCTAAAAGAAGATACCTGGACGACAGGGCGTACAGTCTTTGGCAGCGATCTGTAGAGCCTCTGAGCCTGCAGGACAGATCCGGCATTGGGTACAACTGGAGGAACTATCAGAACGGGAGAAGGGGAGAACTGTAACAATGAACAACACATTTTAACCATCTTATGGCACAACATTTATTTCCATCAAAAGGTGCATCCATTTTTTGGTCAAGATCTTGTATTGATAATCCAACAGTCCAGCGCTCTGTAAAGTCTCCTCCGGCACATCCCAAAGACTTTCAATGAATTTAAGATCTGGACTCAGAGGAGACGATTCATGTGTGAAAATGATTCTTCATACTCCTCCCAACCATTCTTTCACAATCTGAGCCTGATGAATCTTTACATTGTCATCCTGGAATATGGCCATGATGTGTCTTCCTACATGGCTGTTTAAGAAATGAAAAGCTACAAACTCCATCAATTAGGGTTAGAAGAACTGTTGCCAAACATATAACATGCTAGAAACATAATAATCACTGCAATAATTATCCAATCATAGACTCATACGTGTTTACCTATTTAAATCCAAACAGTGCTTTTTTTGTCCTTTTTTTTTTGGATGGGCAGTTTATATATATTTTACTTCAAGCTTGAGACATACATTTTATGGTGCAATGTTCAAAAAGGGAACTTACTTGCAGTACGTGCCTTGTGGACATGGGTTACACAATGTTGAATTTTGCAAAGATGTGTAGAAACCTTAAGCAATAAAGAAAGAAAAAACTTTAGCCTTTTCCATTTTTATTAAATGCTTAATAAATGTGTGAAATTTCAGATTACATTTAATGTCTCATACATGTATTAAAAGCAGAAAAATACATTATCTCCCCATATCTTATTTAAGACACTCATTTTAGAATTTGTATTAAATAATAAATATATATTTTATATAACAACAAAAACAAAACATAAAATATATTATAGATAACATGTTTTCCCCTTATATTTCGATATGTAGTATCTGTAGTAGTTGTATGTAGTATCTGTTTTTTTCTCCACCCCTCTATATGTCAATTGATTTATTTAGAAAAGCAAATAATAAATGAACACATCACTTGTTACCTGGTGCGCAGGCCCTGCAGGAGACGGAGCCTGTGTTATTGCTGTAGGAACCAGTAGGACATCCCTGGCAGACGGGGCTTCCCGTGGAACTAATGGAGAAACAAAATTATTAGAGCCTTGGCATGGAAAGAATGCTTATGCTTTGAATAAACATAAGCGACGTAATGGTAAATGGACTGCATTTATATAGCGCTTTCACAGACCCAATGGCCACCAAAGCGCTTATACTTTCTCCTCTCACTTGCTGTAAAACCCAGATGAGCAAGGCAGACAACCCTGCTGTCCTGCGAGAGGCTGATAGAAGCCCTGCACACAGAGAAGACAGGCTCCGGGTAACACACACAGGCCCACATCAGGACAGCAAGAACACAGCAGAGTTTCTGAGGACACAGACAGAGAAAGTGTCAGCTTCAACATGTGTGGGACACTTTAAATCAGCATTGAATGCACATGAGCCCACCGTTATCGTAATAAGAGCCAGGGGCGCAGGCCGTGCAGGAGGAGGTGTTGAGCGAGGAGCAGCTGGGAGACGCAGTGGTCACGTTTGCACTGACTGTGGTGATCGTCACAGCAGGACTGAGTGTTGTCTGACTCATCACCACTCCTGCACAACGACAGACCAAAAACTGCCTTCAAATAAATCATATGACAGAATGGTCTTAAAAGCACAATTCAATTATTTTTAAGGCAGGGTAAGTGATTTGTTCCAGAAACAGTTTCAGTTTCTTCTCATCCTGATAGCAATCACTAAGTTAAGTGGTATAAATGTGTTTATATGTATATACATCGTCTGTAGAAGGAGGAGGATCATAAAATGATACGGTGTCCTACCTGCCTATCAACATATGTATTTTCATACCTCTGTCTGTCATGTTAATCAAATATTTTGCAGTCTCTCATGTTAATCAAAGAAAAAAAACAAACAAAGAGAAATCTTGACTGAATAATTTTTGTAACTGTAATTGTAAGCATTAATCTGCATTTAATTTTTACAATGAAAACTATCCAGTGTTATTTTACATTTGATTACTTTATTTAATTTCTGTAGTATTTCTTACCTGCAATATACTGTATATACCCACATGAAAAACTTAAAACCGTGTTTATTTCATCCCTCTCTTTATTCTATTGCATTTATTCGTGTTGTTGTTTGCAATTTGTTCTTATTTTATTACTGACTTTTTACTTATGAAAAAGAAATTGCATTAAATAAAAGTAGAATTTTGTTTGTATATGCTCATTATGCTGTCAATTATAGTTATTTGAAAGAAAATCGGAATCTGAAAAAATATGTATTGGCTGGTCACAATTACAAAATAATCAGAATCGGCCAAGAAAATTGCAATCGTGCAACTCTACTTTCTGGGGCTTGAAAGTGGTATTGACGTAGACTGTGAATGGAGGGACAGAAATCTCTCAGATTTCATCAATAATATCTTCATTTGTGTTCCGAAGATGAAAGAAGTCTTACGGGTTTGGAACGACATGAGGGTGGGTAATTAATGGCATCATTTTTGGATTAACTAACCCTTTAAGTATACTATACATATCTTACAAAGCATAATAAAAGTTATAATACATTATTTCTGGCTTATTTTGGCTCAATACTATGAAGGTAAAATGATGTCATAATGAATTGCATGCGCAGGGTAAGATTTGTGAAAGTGTGCATAAGATTGCAAGCGTAAATTAAATTTGCGTGTGCAAGAGAAGATTTGTAAGCGTGTAAATCGCATATCAAGTGTAAGAAAAAAATATTTGCAGCATTTTACTGTTATTGGTAAGTGTAATACATGTATTGTGAAACTGCAGCTTCGTGCTAACGCAAAATAAATAGGATCTGTATTCTTCTGACTTCCATTTTTCCGCGCTTACACTTTTGGCACGGTTTTTGCGCACAAATGCGGCCAGAAGCATTGCAAGCCTGTGAACAGCAATTTGCAACCAAAAACAACAGAGTCAGGGACTGCAAAACAGATTGATCGTGTAAAATCAAACTTTGTGTAAATAAATCAACTGTTGCAAATGTCTAAATGACTTATTGTGTACATGCGGCAAAAAAGTTCCCGAAATAACCCGATTTGTACAGTTGCGTCTTTCTTTTACCCGCGCTTCCAATTTTGGCACGATTCTCTCACTGAATGAGTTTCGCAAGCGCGAAGAGGAGGGCGGGTCCACCTTCATTATGCAGCCAATCAGATGAGCTTCTCGCTGACACTCGATTTACTCTTATCTGATTGGTTCAATAAACACGTCAGTCTTCAGAACGCATATTTATCTTCATTTGGCTCATTCTCGTTACTTTTAATGCAAACATACATGTTAAATAAATACATAAATCATGATTGTTTAATAACCTGTGCACCATTAGGTGGATTATTTGAGTAAATACGGAATTCCGAGCGGTGTTATTGGATTTAAATTTTATATTATAAGCCTATCTGTTACACCACTGAGCTGATGTTAAACTTTACAACAAACAAACAAACAAACAAAAAGAAAACATTGAATACCCATTTTTTAATACCGAATAATACCATTCTGATGCAGTGTTTTTCACATCATGTCAGAAATTTCTGTAGAAATTTCTGAATTCAGAAATTTCTGTTCATGGTATTTAACATATATTTTTAAATATTGTCTTTGTCACAATTCTGTTTACTTTCGTGTGACTGATCAAGCTATTATGTTGCTAGTATAATGAAATGCTTTGTGTCCAGATTTGACTGTAGCTAATGAAAAACTGATTAATTTCTGATAAATCTGAAACTTTAGTCAACTTTAACAAAAAGTAGTCTTTAATAATTATATATATATATACCCACATGCAAAATCAAATGCAAAGCAACCAATTATGTCTGAATAAAAACCGAGCAGCCAGGGAATACACAGCATATGTGTTTATATATAGGGCTATACAGCAATCTAGTGGTTACACGATGGCATTGCAGGTGATAAATGGTGCATAATTTAGAGATGACCTTAAAATACATGTTAAAGGGAAAAATATATTATTATAACTAATTTTAGTAAAATAATAATAATAATTCTGGAATCGCCCACGATTAATTGACAGGTGAAATGATGCATGCAGTACAAAAAGGCCTACATTCAGCAACATCAACATTACAAACAAATCTGGCCTGCTGAGGAGGATGATGATGAGCAGGATCACAGTCTATGAGCAGGATACATGCACTGAATATACAGAAATTTTCTTTCTTAACACACCAGCTCTAAATTCAGTATTTACTCAAATAATCCACCTAATGGTGCACAGGTTATTAAACAATCATGATTTATGTATTTATTTAACATGTATGTTTGCATTAAAAGTAACGAGAATGAGCCAAATGAAGATAAATATGCGTTCTGAAGACTGACGTGTTTATTGAACCAATCAGATAAGAGTAAATCGAGTGTCAGCGAGAAGCTCATCTGATTGGCTGCATAATGAAGGTGGATCCGCCCTCCTCTTCGCGCTTGCGAAACTCATTCAGTGAGAGAATCGTGCCAAAATTGGAAGCGCGGGTAAAAGAAAGACGCAACTGTACAAATCGGGTTATTTCGGGAACTTTTTTGCCGCATGTACACAATAAGTAATTTAGACATTTGCAACAGTTGATTTATTTACACAAAGTTTGATTTTACGCGATCAATCTGTTTTTCAGTCCCTGACTCTGTTGTTTTCGGTTGCAAATAGCTGTTCACAGGCTTGCAATGCTTCTGGCCGCATTTGTGCGCAAAAACCGTGCCAAAAGTGTAAGCGCGGAAAAATGGAAGTCAGAAGAATACAGATCCTATTTATTTTGCGTTAGCATGAAGCTGCAGTTTCACAATACATGTATTACACTTACCAATAACAGTAAAATGCTGCAAATATTTTTTTCTTACACTTGATATGCGATTTACACGCTTACAAATCTTCTCTTGCACACGCAAATTTAATTTACGCTTGCAATCTTATGCACACTTTCACAAATCTTACCCTGCGCATGCAATTCATTATGACATCATTTTCCCTTCATAATTTTACCTTCATACAATACTGCTCAACCTTGTGACAAGGTTGGTTTAAAGGTTTATTGTAACGGCATAACATGAATCACGCTCACATTCCTTCGACTGTGTGTGTGTGTTTTTTTTTTAATTATCTGTTGGTACATACTGTAAATGACACAACATGCTTGTTAACCATCAGCAAAAAGGCAAACAGAGTCCTTATTGTGAGCGTAATCATATTAACCATGAGGCCAGTCACCCTCAGCGACACAAGCTCCCACTGAAGAAACACAATTATTCTGAGGTGACGCCGGTCATATGACTTGATTTCACTCC
Source organism: Tiaroga cobitis (assembly GCA_030578255.1). Classification (NCBI taxonomy): domain Eukaryota; kingdom Metazoa; phylum Chordata; class Actinopteri; order Cypriniformes; family Leuciscidae; genus Tiaroga; species Tiaroga cobitis. The sequence goes on from CM060607.1 coordinate 6,006,138, forward strand.
AGAAATACTAAGTGAGGGACCCAGGAACCATTTCTCTGTTCGTTGTTTTCCAAGCCTTTACAACTAAGAGACTCTGAAAAACATGTTTTACTTGACTCTTACTGACATGTTATGATACTTTTCAGCTCATTTGAACACATTCTTTAAAATACACAAATGACGAGGTTGACAAATCACATAGACATGGTCATAAAAACATAAAAATGTCACACTACAGAAAACTGACATCACTGCATGCCATAATGCCAATAAACCAAGTACAGTCTTTGTTTACTATACAGCAGAGTTATAGATTTTGGCCAAAACATTTGGACATATTGTTAGGCTAAGGCTCGCTTGTTAGATTTCACAAAGAATGTTGTTGGTAAAACCCCTCAAACTAAAGTTGTCTTTGTATTGAAAAGCTGATGCTCCACCACCTCTGGTAAATTTATTTACAAAAGTTTAAAATGGTGAAACCTCTGGTTAATTTGTTGCAATATGTAAAAATGATTAAAAAAAAATATTTTAAAAGGTCAAGATCCAAACATGATTCCCCTTTACACACGTAGCCTATATCTATTTTTCCTGATATAAATATTAAACATTAGGTTAATAAAATACGATAGATGGATGGATGGATGGATGGATGGATGGATGGATGGATGGATGGATGGATGGATGGATGGATGGATGGATGGATGGATGGATGGATGGATGGATGGATGGATGGATAGATAGAATATTGGGTGGGGACATGTTGTCAACTAGATACAGAGAGAATATCTGACATTCAATAATAATCAATAAACAGCAATCAAACATTCACAAAGCGAAACGTTGCTGGCGTTCAACAAGAGAAACCATTTAAATATCCTATTGTATGTTTTAAAATATTATCTAAATAATAAAAGTTAAATAATAAAATGCGTTATGACAGCATTTTAAAAGTCTCAGATGTTCTGTTGATTTGGAAACTCACCCAAAACACAAGCGGTGACGAGAACAGACAAAACCCCCAAACGCTCCATGATCCAGCGATCTACTTCAAGAGTCCCCACATCTGTTTATCCATCTGCATTCATCACGGTAGACGACAGCATTAGTAAAAGAGTGTAATATTGTGAACTAATTTAGATTTCTTCTCTCGCTCTCATTCCCTCTCTCATCAAAGTCATATGACACTAATCATGTGATCACATTCCTAAACACAGACTGCGTACTTGTTATTATTACCTTACTATTTTATATATATACAAACCTCCTATATACATGAACTAAACTTAGCACGACCCAGAAGTCAGTCGTAATATTTAAAGTAGGTGAAACATTAACCAGCAGGACGCGAGTTAAAAGCATAGGTTAAAAGTCCAACAGAGTTTCTCAGAGATTGTTTTGAAGTCCCGCCCTTAAAAGAGGACCTTAAAGTTACCATGGTAACAGTACGGCAAAATACCATATACCCTGAGAGATTAAATTTTGAATCCTATATATAAATATATATATATACTGTTAACATGTTTACAAATATGCAAAGTGATTTTTATATTTCCTATATTGCCCTCAAATTTGAAGAAGGGAAGAAATACGGAAATGTCTGTATTTTCGCCACTTTTTGCTTTACACAAGTGACAGTAGAAAATAATCAAAGCTGGGTAACCAGCTAAAAGACCAGCTAAAACCAGCTGCCAACCAGCCTAGGCTGGCTTTTGGCAATTTTTTTCCCAGCAGGGTAAAGGGCTGCATTCTTGTTCATATATACCGTTGTGTTCCAAATTTGAAGTTGATATTGCAAAAATTGAAGTTCATATGAAATTTTGTTTTGGCACTATAGGCTACCAAAAATAGCCACCGAGTGACACATTTTACATTATTATTTTTTTTTTTGACGTGTTCTCCATATTCACAATTCACAATATCACTTCTATCACAATCAGTTGCCAAATATACAACATTGAGTCTCAGACCTTTCCAACGATATGCGTTTTGTCAAGATTAGAAACATTTTGGATTGTAAATAGTTCAAATAAATGTAGTAGGGCCTATGACGCCGCGCACTAGGGGGGGAGCCCGCTAAGGTTTTAAAGTACCGTTTACATGGTAATGCAATGTCCGATTTCAAAACTGTTTTCACCAGAGGAATTTTGAGTTTTTAAGCTTTCGAATGATACCTAATTTATGATAACTAAAATATGTGATAAAAAAGGCAATAAATTAAAGAGAGCCAAGCATCCCGCTAACAAGACGGTGGCAGTTAAGGGGTTAAATATTCTGAACTGAGAGAAATAAACAGTCTATTTTACAACATACATAACACATGTTATCACCACACTGTAGAGATAACAATAAACAGCAAAAACTAAGCCAAATTTTTACATAACACTGAAGAATCAAAACACTGCATAATGGATATACACGGATAGAGGCTAATAGAGTAAAAACAGCCCTTTATAGAGATGGTCATTCAAAACATGGCGATTGCAATATAACAGCCGAAAATATATGTAGGCCTATGGCTAGAAGTGTTAAAGGTGATATTTATGATATCCAACACAGCATTTAGTGCATTTTAGCTTCAGATAAGTTACACTGTGGCATAATAAATTAAATAGCATGTACTTTTACATATTAAGAACAGAAAACGGTAAAATACCACTTATATCCAATAACCGTTTCTTTCTCTGTTTATTTATGGCTTGCTATGCAAGTGAACCATGCACATGGTCTGTCATGGACAAACTGGTCCATTTTTGGAAGATGGAAAAGTAAAATTCAAAGCAATTCGACCAATTTGCCTTTGGCTAAGTCAATGGAGCGCTGTGAAAAAGTGTCGGACCTCTGTGGGAGCTCGTTCTTGGCTGCGCTGTGATTGGTCAATCTACATTCTCGGGTGTGGCTTAGCCAAAGGCGAATTACAAAGAAAAATGTACAAATATTAAAGGCTTTGCTTAAATGAAGCACTTGATAGACCAGTATTCACACTAGCTGCTTGGCTGAGAAGTCTTTTTTTACTTCCTTCCCTGTCTTTGATGGAAACCTCTGGGCAATTCCATAGGGAACATGAGCCGCCACAGTTCCCAGTTCTGCCGCTCCCTCCACGTGGAACATTTGATCATCGAAGAAGATGTGAGGTCTGATCTTTTCCAGCATGGGGCCTTTAGGGGCTCCTGCTAGGAAGAGGGCCTCGTCGGTCTCCAGGCCCCATGAACGCAGCGTCTTGAGGGCCCGGGTGCCTGAACTGGCTGCACTGCGAGCTGTGACCAAATAGGTGCGGATGGGACAGTCCAAGCGCTGGCCTTTGGCATAGAATTTCTGTTGCAGTCTCCCCAGAGCTTCCAGGAACCCTTTAAGTGGTCCCTATAGGAAAAAAAAGATACTTTCTGTCAGAAGTAGGGTCGTCATGGTACCAAAATATCAGTAGTCGGTACCAATACCAGTAAAATTACACGGTTCTTGGTACCAGAGCATAAACTGTTGAATGGTACCCGTCTGTTGGTTATTAGTTTCAATCATCGCAGTTTCCGATCCAATCGCACATTTAAATTTGTCAATCCAGAAACTTTGCAGTGGATCGAGCTACTATGAAAAACTAAACTTATATTCAGATTGTGAATGGGTCATAAACAGAAAGCAATTAGAAGAGCCCTCCCTTTATAAGCAATTAGGGGCAGTTTACACGACGCCATTTTCAACTAAAAACTGAACTTTGAAAATGGGTTACAAAGTGTAAGTTTTTGAAAACAATACCGTTTTCGTCTCCGTGTAAACTAAAACACAAATTTGTGAAAGCGGTGACATCATGCGCATAGGTTTTACTAAGTAACATCGCCAACTACTGGCCTGGCAGCAGAATACAGCATTTTTAATAGTTTTCGCAGAGCCCTGTGAACGGGGAATCGTTTTGATAACGTTGTCGTCTGTATGCGAAAAACGCAAAAGGAAAAACTTTTCTGTTTTTAGTACATCATTGTTCTGTAAATGTAACATAAGACTGTCAATCTCTAAAGCGCAAGCTCACTGAATTGTGCACTCTCGCAAAAACTCCCGTTATAATAAAATTCTATAGTAATTGTACAGTGAATCTCTTATTTACATCATGTTTACAATTTGTTGGTTATTATTAAAGGATACGCAACCGTGCAGCTCACGTTAAACAAAAGAAAACCTTGTGCGTTTTCAGCAGCGTTAGCGGATTCTGGCTAACTTACTGACTAGCACCTCTGACAGATCCAAAATGTGAATGACGTTTCCTGCCATGTAAGAATTCACGCCATGTTATATTGCACTGCTATTACATTTAAATTGAACATACATGATCAAGAGGTTTATTTTCATGGGCTTTCTCGTGTTCAAAGAACTTGTCCAGTCCGTGGGCTTTGTAAATTCTCTCCGACTCATCCGAGAAGAGAACGGCATCTCCATCAAAGGCCACGCGCAGCTGAGTCTCCGACACCTCTGTGGTTTTTCCTTGTGAGAATACTGTAGCTGCTGCAATTCCTAACAAAAAACAATTTCACAATAAATAGGGTGACCATATTTTGATTACCAAAAACCAGGACACTCGGCCCGGCAAACAGATACTCAAATGATACTCAAAGTTTACTCAAAGATGCCTTATTAATTTCAATACATTTAAAGTAGGCTATGCCTCTATGAATAGAAATTTGTTATATTACAAGACACAAATTCAGATATGCTTCTCAGAGGTTACTCAACATGTTTTATTATGACAGTTTTCAAAAATAATGATAGAAATAATGTCTCTTCTGTATTAGAAAAATAAATATATATAAATAATAAACAACTAAAAGAAATACCTCAAAATTGAACAAAAATAGCTCTCACAAACTTACAAAAACGAACTAACAAAATATATTTATATCTGTAGTTTTCTTCCTCTTTATCCTGTTTTTCTTTCTCATCCTCCTTGTTTGCCCATCTATATTTTGCTGTAGAGCTGATCTTTCCCAGCAGTTTTATTGAAAACCAGGACATTTTCATCACTTTATAAACAACAGCCAGGACCGGACGTGAAAACAGGACATGTCCTGGGAAAACAGGACTGTTGGTCACCCTACATTAAAACAATATTGGTATATTTATGATTCTACCGTTAATCCCTAAACACTCCACTCACCTTCTTCAATGGCTTCTCTAACTTTCAGTGAATCCGCTGACAGATAAAGGTTGGTGTGGTACGCTTTCAGATAGCCAATAGGGCTGTTGCCTCCAGTCATGCAAAAGCGCTCTATAAACAGCTCTGGAAATAACAGACAACACAAGACATTATTTACACGTTTACATAATTAGAGAGGACTACCCCCAAACTTAAGGGATAGTACACCCAAAATTCTAAATTCTGTCATCATTTTCTCTCCTGTATGATTTGTGGAACATAAAATAAGATATTTTGAAGAATGTTGGTATTCAAACTTTTTCGATTCCCATTTACTTCCATTGTGTGGGGGGAAAAAACTACAATGGAGGTCTGTGGCGACCGAAATTGTGTTTTTCCCTACATTCCTCTAAATATTGTCTTATAAAGCAGGTTTGGAATGACATGGGGGTGAATAATAAACCATGACAGAATTTTCAATTTTGGATGAACCATCCAAGTGCACATATTACATTTGACATCCTTTAAAGAGCTTTTAGTGCAACTACAAAATATTGTGTTGAGGTTTCTTTTTAAGTGCACTTAATACTGTACTAATTTTAACATATTTACCCATTTTCATAATAGCACAGTTTCATTCTGCTTTCTAAAGACTCTATAAAATCAGTCTTTAGATTTATTGCAGTTATTTTATTATATATAGCTTTAAAGAAATAAATCTGCATTATTTTATTTTAAAAAGTACATACGCTATCAACTTAATACAAATATTATATCATAAACATTTAATAATTGGCTTTTATAATGTCATTAAGTAATACAAATTATTAAAATATACAATAAGGTGTCATTTGTTTACATTATGCATTAGTTAACACGAACTAGCTATATGTTTTTACAGCATTTAGTAACCTTTGTAAATGATAGTTAATAAAAATACAATTGTGTATTGTTCGTTCATGTTAATTCACACAGTGCGTTAATTAATGTTAACAGATATAGCATTTGATTTAAAAAATGTATTAGTAAATGTTGAAGTTAACTTAGATTAATAAATGCTGTAGAAGTATTGTTCATCGTATCTAATGTACATAACAAATTAAATCTTATTGTAAAGTGTTTCCAAATATTTTAATAATTGACACTATAAAAGCCGATTGTTTAATTTAGGAAGAAACTGTGTTAATATTTTCTCACTGTGCAAATGGGCCATTATGTATGAAAATAAAAAACTGCTTTTATACATCAGGAATGGAGTCTCGTGTCCTCATATTTGAGAGTCCATGGCATTAAAACATTAAGTTTGCCATGTTTCAAAGGGACACAACTTCCTGATGTGTATCCAGTGAAAAGCAGTTAGTCAAAGATCTTTTGACCTACGGTGGTGATTAATTGAGTTTATGAGCCGAAGTCCCACATGAGCATGATTGCTGGTCATCAGAACCACATCAAAGAGCTCTTCACTGTCTGGATACAGATCTCTGAGTCGAGCATTCACTGCCTCCACCGCCTACACGGGACAGAAAAAGCATTTCACTCATTCCTTCTATCCATGGCACTATTGGACAGAGTGAGAATTAAGTAATTTTCTTCCTTAAGTTGAGATCATTTTAAACGGAGTCATAGTTTTTCTCATTACTGATATCATAGCTGTGTGTTGAACAGGTTTGACCTTAACGAAGGGGAAAGCAGGTCCGGGTGTGAATGGCTCGTTCTCATGTTGGATCTGATAGTTCAGGTAATCCTCCATTCCCTGTTGCTCATAAATGTCCTGCTCCTGATCCATATTGAAGAGGGCGCGGGAGGACACCGCAATAGTGATGGCATTCTGAGGCTTTGGCTGAATAAACATAATATTGCGTTATTGAAAGATTGACACATATTTTTGATTACTATTTGAGTAGATTTCAAATTTTGTAATAAATAAATTAGCCTATCCATTTACAGCTGATGCAATAAAGACAACATTGTCAACAACCAATTTCAAATGTGGATGGATGGATGGATGATGTGCAATAAGAACATAAATTGTTCATATAATAAATAATTAAATATCATGCAGACAAACAAAAAAAAGTCAATAACTAATTTTGGATGTCTTTAGACAAACAGATATAAAAAATAAATAAAGACCAAACAGTTACTATTAACAACATCAAATGTTAAATAAATAAAGACTGCAATAAGACCAAAAACTGCCATTAACAACATCAAACGTTATATATATATATATATATATATATATATATATATATATATATATATATATATATATATATATATATATATATATATATATGTGTGTGTGTGTGTGTGTGTGTGTGTATATATATATATACACATATATAAATTAATAAATAGCAGTCCAGAAAGACGAAAAATGTCAATAACCAGTTTCGATATAAGTACTGAATAGTTCAGTAGGCTACTTAATAAACTGAATAATCAGTTCTTAGACAGAAACAAACAAACATACAAATAAAGACCAAACAATTAGAATTCACATCAAATGTTAGGCCTATTTAAATAAATAAATAAATAAATAAATAACAGTGCAATAAAACCAAAAATGTATTGTTGTTAGACAGGCAGATAGATATTAAAATGTTATTTAGACAAACAAACAAATAAAGCCCCAAAAATTACCGTCAACATCAAATGTTATTGAAATAAATTGCAATAAGACCATAAAATTGCCAGTAACAACATTACATATGTTAAATAAATAAATAACTCTCCACACGACTCTCTGGAAATAAATACACAAATACATTTTTGTTCATTGCAATAATACCAACAAGTGACTTGACTTAAAAACGTCTTCAAAATAAACTTTTTTTCGTCGTCAGTCGCTGCGTAATCTGCGTTGTCGCAACAGTAATCAAATCACGTCCAGTATGAGAGCAACTGGTCCTACCCGTTTGTTCATATCGCTTTTTCAATGGCTCCAAACAAACTCTGCGTTACGATTTTATCTCGGATCATAGTCCCCTTCTGTTAGCTGCCTTGCTATTTTGTTTGTTGATACAGGCTTTGTTTTCCTCCCATTTCACTGTTTTCCTCAATGGCATCACTGCAGCAAACGCGCTCGCGCCATCGTGTCCGCGCGCGTCTGGTTAATGTCTCGCTGCAGGCGCGCGTGTATTTTTAGAGGCATTATCAAATGCAGATTACTCTGGTGAGCTCAAAACAATGTTTTCCATCACGACTATAGGTGCTATTTTGCTGGTTTATTATAAGGAACTTTAATACAGACTCACCGGTTTAGGTTTCTTGCTAGGGCTCGATTGGTTCTCCTTCCTCTCCCAAAAAGTCTGCATCTCTTTCATTAGTGGTTTATTCACGACAAACACCCACACACACTGAGCAGTCACATCCCCTCCGGACAGCAATCAAATGAGCACACAATGATATAGATGTGGGAGACGCTGCTTTCATCCTCACCATCACATCTCCATCATCTTCCGGTTCCTTCCAGGGATCAATGATGGAGGATCTCAGTTTGTGTGTTTACATCATCTGTGCAAATGGAGGAAATGTGTTTTGGATTCTGGGGATGTTTCCATTAACTGCTGGTGTTACGAGGCACCTAAAAGACATACTTGAAAGGAGGAAAACTGCATGATTAGCACTTAATGCATAAGAGCACTTCATAATGACTCCAAAGGCATACTGTATGCATTGTATTATTAATAAGGCTCAAAATAAGGAAAAGGTTTAGTCAGGAAGATTTTTTTAAATATTTTGAGAAGTTTCTTATGCACATCAAGGCTGAATATTTTTAATCAAATACAGTAAAAAAATGGTAATACTGTGAAATAGTAGGCTACTGTTTTAAATAACTGCTTTCTATTTTAATAATGTATGTTAAAATGTTAACTGTTGATGTTAACATTTTAATAATGCATGTTAAAATGCAATTCATTCCTGATGGCAAAGCTAAATTTCCAGCAGCCATAAGTAGCATTACTTTGTGATCTTTCAGAAATCATTGTAATACGTTGATTTGGTGCTCAAGAAACATTTATTGTTATCAATGTTGAAAACAGATTTTTTTAAATTCTTTAGTGAATAGAAAGTTCAGAGGAACAGCATTTATTTGAAATATAAATATTTCATAACATTATAAATGTCTTAACTGTAATTTGAGCCATCCTTGAAGTGACAGGCAGACAGATGCACAGACACAGGAAAAATAGCAGAGACCTCCAGTTATGTAAAGAAAACTTCATTTATTACTTTCATTGCATGACATAAATACTTAGTAGACTGAAAAGTACGTCTTTACATCTTATTAGACTGAACCTGCCATTACAAAATAAGAACAAGCTTTGAATAAATAGAGCAAATTCTCTCATTGTGATTCTCTTTATACAGAAAAAAAGTAATTTTGTACATATATAATTTCACTATTTTTGTTCTCTGTAAAATAAAACATCTGTATAATTTTAAAGACTCGCATCTTATTTTCAATACAAAAAAAACAAAGCAAAAAAACAAACAAAAAAACATAGAATGAGAATCAGAAGAGGGCACAAATCAGAAACTGAGCTTATCACATGACAGGCTGGAAGTCGAGTCTGCAGACGGGAAGTATTCAACCTTTGGCTGATTCACAATCTCATTTCAAATCATAAAAACCTTTTCCAAAAGTAGCTGTAAAAATCAATCCTACAGTATCATGCCGATATACAATCAAGACATTCCTGAGGAAAAGTCATGATATCAAAACAGGAAGCAACGAGAAAAATGACAATTGTTCCACTCAAATCAAATGTCAACTTGAGCGTACCACTCAATAAAGATGAAAATCTGTATTTAAGACTATATCGTATTTACCCAGAGGTGATCCTAAAGCTATATCTGTGCAACTGCAAATTGATTCCAGTGTCAGGTGAAGCGGTCTATCCCAATACTGACGGAACAAGGGAAGCTTCTTTCTGCCAATGAATACAAAATAAAAAAGGTAATTGCGACTTTTTATCTCACAATTCTGACTTTAAAAACACAATTGCGAGTTATAAAGTATGAATTGTGAGATAACCTCGCAACTGCCAGACAGTCCAAATCTGCGAGAGAAAAAAAAAGTCAGAATTGTGAGATAAAGTCGCAATTATCTTTTAACTCGTTTTATTCCATGGCCGCGGAAACAAGCTTCCATAGCAATCTATTCAGCGGACTATAAGAGAGTAATATATGGAAGCTTGTTTCAGCCACTGAATAAAAAATAAAAAGTGAATTTTTATCTCTGACTTTTTTTTGCTAAGAATCACATAAGAATATAAATTTGCAATTGTGAGTTATAAAGTCAGAATTGCGAGATAAAAAGTCGCAATTATCTTTTAAATGGTTTATTCCGTGGCGGAAACAAGCTTCCATAGCAATATAAAGGCAAAACAATCACGAGGTACTTTTAAATCTTATAATACCAACCAACTCCACTAGTGGTAAATCTGGAGATAATCAAATGACCTTACTGTTAAGAAAAAGAGGAATCGCAAAGTCTGGACAAAATATACCCTGCCATTCCAAATGATCAGAAGGGAAACGTAAATGCCATTTATCAATATAAACCTTTGAATATGTATCTTGGAACACAAGATTTTAGTTTTGCAGAATTACAGTACGTTTTAAAGCTGTATGTCTGTAGACATTGTTGTGAACATCCAGTAAATGCGGAAAGGGGATGTGAGGACAGGTTTGAATACGGGAATGATTAGTTTTAACACTCGGTCAAAGGTAATGAGGCAGAAAGAGGTAAAGTATTAACCATCAACCAGCAGAATCAATCTGCCTCAAGTGTGATGTAGCTTACAATATTGCTAGAACTGGTCATACTCAACTCAATAAATGCAACTTGACAAGATGCAGGCAAACATATTAGACCTTTACCTTACTAGACACCTCCTGTGTGTATGTGGCTGCTTGGGACTTATAATAACAACTTTGGCAAAAAGGAATGTGTTCTAAACTGATTCATGTGGCAAAATAAATAAATGACATGATCAATTATGTAATTCATATTAGTGTCAATCATAATAATTAGTGTTGGAAAAACAGCACCTAATAAAGTATCTACTGAGCATGTTTAACACTTGTCTAATTAACATCTGAAATCAGGTGTATGGTTTAAGATAACCGTTACTATAAAATGACTTGATCATTACACAAAATAAATCAAACATGTCATTGTAGCCGACTTCAAATGCTCCTCTATTTGCCATACAAAGTGCATAATATGTTAGCCGGTAGTGTTTGTCATATCACGCAATTTCAGATAACATGTTTAGGTCAAAACTGTTTTGCAGCACAATAACAGACCAGCTCGACTGCAACAACTGGTGCAGTTTCACACGGCTCCTGCGTAAACTACAATTACAGATATTGCCTGTTTATAAGAAAATAACCCTCAGTTTGATTTCTGGAGGGTGATAAAGTTATAAAAGCAGATGTTTTGCAGTTAATATTGAGGCAAAGATTGAGGTTTCAAAAGCCGTGAGGAAAACTAAACTAAAGCTTTTTTTTTTTCCTGATCATATTGAGATCTTAAACCAACACAGCATCTTGATAACAAAAGCTAAAGTATTTCTTTCATTGCTGAATGTCAAAAGGAGGTCAGATTTCCAGGTCATATTTCACCCCAATTTCAATTGGAATTTTCTTTTTCTTTTTTTTTTTACTATTTTGCATAAAGAAAAAATAAGCATATTTCAGGCTGATTAAAAATGTTTAGAATTTTCTAAATTAAAATCAGAATAAATTTAATTCAGCACAATTATTGCGAATAAGTCAAAATTTTAAATAATGTATTAATATTTATTTTACAACTCACAATAATGGGAATTGGCAGGGGGTGCTAAATTATCCTAATATTAATGCAGAAATATTTATGTCAATATTACTTATCCGCTTCATTTTAAAATTGACATTAATTAAATTTTATGATTTTCATTTTGCAGTAAAATATAACCCAGACATCATATTCTTGACAGGTTTCACAAGATTTAAATATGATTAACTTTCTACAAGTGCAAACAAAAAGTAGTGGTTGGTCAAGTAGTGGATATGTTCCTAAAAAAAATGTGCAAAGACAAAGAAAGGCATTTGCATCTGTGTAAAGACAGTCATGGTTGACTGATTCGGTAGCATAGGCATACTGTAACGGGATGGGACCGTGTGAGAGGGGTCAACAGGGATGAGGTAGGGGGTGTAACGTGTTCTTTTGTACCAGAGGGAAAACCACAAGGCTCCTAAACTGCTCTAAAAGGCAATAACTTTACAGTTTCAGAAAACAACAAAAAAAAGAACATCCAAATGTTGCACATTCATTTGCATGGGGAATATGAGAGAATCTTCTCTTTTAAAAGACGCATTAAATCCATCTGAAACTTTCAAGCATATATACACGTATCTTTTTTCTTTTTTTTTGGCCATTCAACTAAATCCCCAAATATTTCTTCTGTTTTACAGAAAGCAGCATTATTTTCAAAACAAAAGGGGGGGGGGGGGGACATCTGTGCTATATTGTTCCACAAAAGGTGTCACTGATGGTGCAGTTAGTGTTAGTATTATTGTCTTCATAAGTCACAGTTTGTTATTCTCATATTTATAATGTGCTCACAGTTTACATTCATTCTGGAAACTGAGCCCATAGAAACTCCGGCGCTAATAAAGCCACAATTACTGCCAGACAAAATCCTTGTATGTGTTGTTCGGGTGCACTTCTGTTTCACAGAATAGCCTGTTTGTTCCATGCTTGATTAAAGCAAATTTGTAATTAAGCTCATTATTCAAAAGCAAAGCCCTAAATAAATACTTTGGCTCCCATAGCAATGGGGGTACTTCCATTATGTGCTTGAGTCCTTCGCAACCGTCCATTTGAGTCCTTCTCGCTTTGTTCCCTGGTCAAGGCTTTTTCTTTCGCTTTGAAGTGATTGCATTTAGTGTTCATATATTTACAATTTAAATTTTTTTTGGGATGATGATGTGCATGTCTGTTCTTGCTGAAGTATCAAACCTCAGGAAAACTTCTTGTAGTGTGCTTATGTCTCTGTGTGCGTGTGTGTGTGAGTGTACGGTGTGGTCAGATACCAGTCCTGTCGCTGTAGAAAGGAGTTACGTGGAACATGTAGCAGTGAGTGCAAACTCTCACTGGCTTCATCTGACCGTATCTAGGCAACGGGGCTGAGTGTGAAGAGCAGCGGGAACAGAAGATCTGCAATAAATATAAATCATCTTATTAGAGTTTGAATCAGGTGAAATTATTGTTACAAACAATGTTCTTTCAGCTGAAAGCTATAGAGAGCAAGAGCGAGTGCGTGTTTAAATTCACAATCTTACATAGATAAACTTAATAACCTGATAGTTATTAAACTGCTAATACAGTTTAAGCAAAGGTTGATCTGCATATGTAGAGTTTTTTTTCTCCATTATTTCTCTCTGCATGTAAACAAATCTAGTGACTTGTTCAGTGTGGGCAGGCCTTGTGAGTGTTTAAAGGGTTAGTTCACCCAAAAATGAAAATTAAGTCATTAATTACTCACCCCCATGCTGTACCAACCCCGTAAGGCCTTCGTTCGTCTTCGGAATACAAATGAAGATATTTATGATTAAATCTGAGAGGTTTATGACTGCTACATAGGCTCCCTAAGGGAATGACACCGGACGGCCCAGAATGTCATTAAAGAAAATGTTTAAATATTCCATGTCGCAACAGTGGCTCAACTATAAGTTTGCGATCTCCTTCAACTACTTCAGTTCAGTTCGCGCGTGCGTGTCGTGGAAATCTCTTGAAGTCTCGTTTCAGGCCTACAAGGAAGAAAAGGAATAGTCGAATAAAGTCGTTATTTTTTTTTGTTTTTTCGCACAAAAAGTATTCTCGTCGCTTGATAAACTTATAGTTGAGCCACTGTTGTGACATGGACTATTTAAACATTTTCTTTAATGACTTTCTGGGCCGTCCGGTGTCATTCCCTTAGGGAGCCTATGGAGGAGTGATCAACCTCTCAGAATTAATCATTAATATCTTCATTTGTGTTCCGAAGACGAACGAAGGCCTTACGGGGTTGGTACAGCATGGGGGTGAGTAATTAATGACTTAATTTTCATTTTTGGGTGAACTAACCCTTTAAGTTTTGAGATTAAAACTTTCAGGGGTCCTAAACATTTCAATTTCCAAATTCCATAGTTTTCCAGACCATATTTACGGTTCATACAGCATTATACCCTGGTATATTAATATAGTACAATCATCTGTAAATATTTTCTCAGTTTTTTTTTTTTTGGTTTTCTCACAGTGATAACACGCGCTTACATGATAAGAAGAAACAAAGCGCTTACATATAATGTATGCATAACCAAGGCTTGAAATGAACACCCGCAAATGCAGGTTGATTTCAGCAGTGGTGAGTAATGCAGTCACTCCTACTAGCCACCTTTCCGAGGTGATATACACAAATTTTTGTCAAAAGTATAATATAAATATACATTTTTCTAAACCAATCAAATCAATACTGAAATATCTAAAACTCTTCCAATACTCCTTTCCCGCAGAATAGATACAGGATATCAGCTGCTCTTTCTCGCCCTCTCATCTCTCCGAAAGAAAGTTACACACACACCCGCCTCCCCCCACTCACTGAATTATTCTTATTTTGAGTAGTATTTTTCCATTTATTTTCTACATAGAGAGTAACAAAAAAAGAAAAAAAAGGGTAACAATTTTAAACGATAAACCAAATAATCCGGCTCCAAGATGAATCAAACATTAATTTGAGGAAAAAAAAGAAAAAACAAAAGTTTTGAGATTACTACAGATTTTTGCATTTATCTATGTTTGCCAATTTATAAATTTAGATTACCTTTGGTAAAATGTAATGCTCACTTAAATAAATAAATATATATATTTGTAAGTTTATAAGTTCTGAATTGGTCTCTCTATGGAGATTTTTTTTGGAGCAGTCTATTCCACTCTATTCTGGCAAGGGTTTGAAGATTGGACTGCTGTACCTTTCCACAGCTCCTGCAGTGATGTTTTCTTCTGATGACTGTAAATGGTGCTTCACAGGCAATGCAGGAATTGCAGGCCTCATCTGGCACCCATTCAGGAGGGTCTGATGTTGAAAGGAGAACAGAGAAAGGGACTGAAGAACTGATAAATGTCTGCAGGTGTTGTAATCAGCGGCCGTTTATCTTCATAACATATCATAAAATAAATCAAACAAAACATTTCTCCTTTTCATTTAGTTTAACTTGATGTACAAAAATAGCTTAAAAGAAGAAGAAATTACATGTACTAATTAAAAGGTACTAATTACTAAACTCAACAAATTTAAGTCAAATGAAAATGATACCATCTCAATGATACTACAATAACAGTCTCAACTTTAATATCAGGCCCGGGTCACCTGGTATTAAGATGCGTTTTGGTCGATCGGATCACAAGTGGACCATGCTAAATACAGGTGTAAACGGGGTCTAAGCTAATCTGAGCTTGTCCAAAATCAACCACTTCTAGAGGCAGTCGAAAAACACATTCAACTACGAACAACCCTACCCTTGAAGAAATCAGAACAGAAGTGTTCGAAAGTGGACAAAAAAAAGACACGAAGTGTAAACGGGTATGTGCCTCCCTCATCTACTTGCGATCTAATCGACCAAAACGCATCTTAAGACCAGGTGTAACCAGGGCCTCGGAGCCTGATTTCGATGAGGCTCTTGTTTAAAATACCACAAATCTTTAGAATGTCATTGTGTGGTCCAGCATTAGGATTTGTCCTCACAGAAATTACTGGAACAGTCAAACTTGTTAACCTGAAGTCCACATACTTTGAACAAATAGCATATCTTAAAACCTTCTGATAAAAAGCTTTGTATATGGAGCAAGCCTTTGATGGTTTAAAATGTTGTCTAGATGGCAGCTCACTGGGGCTGAATCACAGATAAGCCAACTTCCCTACAAAATCAAGTAGGCCAAAAAAGTATGTGAAAAGAGTAGCATGTCCAAATTCACAGCTTCATAAAACAGTAGGCAGAAAGCGGATGACCAACTACTTCCGGCGAGAATCTGAAATGTGCATACAAAAGATTCTTTACTATCCCATAAAGGACACGGGAGAGGATTTGTAAATGGTGGGTGAGTGACGCAACTCTCGTATTAGGTCACATGACAGGGCCAACATGGTGAATGTAGTACGTACACATTGCATTGAAACTTCACATATTCATATCAACAGAACATACTTTAACAGTCACAAAGTACTTCAGTAGTTCAAAATAAGTACCTACTCAAAGTATGCGATTTCAGATGCATCCTAGGTTTTGAATCGTGAACATCAAAATAAAAATTCTCTTCATATTGTGAGCATGTAGGTGTTGTACTGAACTAACCTTCAAACTGTCCCTCTCGGGCTTTGGCTGCGAGCTCTGATGAAGAGATCGTCTCTTGACAGAGAGCACAATCTTCCAGAACTGCACTGCCCAGACACGGACCTGAGGTGCATATCAAACAGCATATTAAACTAATGATGCCGGACATCGAATGATGAAAACATGCTGTTATAGTTTCCAATATCCTTCAGAAGCGTGCCTCACTTACCTTTCTTGGGATTCTCATTGTCCCCTTGGTCAGCTTTTGTAGCCATGACCTCAAATAGAGTCTTTAAGATGCTTCGCAGGTCACTTGCATAATTTGTTTGCAACTGATCGGCCACACCTTCAGATATTTGAAAACAAGGCATCAAATATTCTTTACCATTCAAACATGGCTTAACCAGTTCACATCACAAAAGCTTTACAGACTACAAATCCATGTTAATGCAATGTTATTAGGTAACCCACCTGATATGCAGACAAAAAGACGATGGATGAGGTCACTACTGCTATGGAAACGTGAGCGAATTTTGTTGTGAGCAGCAAGTTTGGCAGCTTGCAAAGCCACTTGAATCTCCTGGTGATCCAGATCCTCAGACATGTCCGAGCTGGTTGTCAGGCTACTGACAGGGCTGAAAGAGAAGAATATTAGATTTAAAATTAATAATCATCATCATAATAATCATTTACATAATAAAATATAATTTATAACAGTGATTTAAAATAAAATAAGTCAATGAAGTATGACTAATGGGTCGAAACTGGGTCGAGATTGTTGGCCTTCCTCAAGGAAGAAATTCACATAATCAAGTTAATCCAGAAAGTGTGACCCTATGGCTGAGGGAACACTGTGGGTTTTGTGTAATACCTTTCTGGAATCACAGAGCAAGTTTTAGGACTTAATTTTCACATAGGCATTAAAATAAAAAAATTTAAAGATAGAAAAAAAAAAGTTAATATTTTCACTGCAAAAGTGGTGCATGTCAATGTGTTATGCGATTGCTAGGGTGGTAGCCATGGCATTGCTATATGCAACAAGATATTCTGAGAGGTTGTTCAAAGCATTGTCATGTCATTACAAAGGGCGGTTGGGAGGCTGACACAAATAGTTAAAAACACACTGCTGGAGTCCCCAATGTCTCCAAAGCAACTTACACTGCATTCATTACATTTAATCAGTTCTAGCATTTCCTGAGAAATGAACCCAGCACCTTGGCATTGCTAACATCATACTCTATGCCTAGGGTAAATGGCAGTGATGTAAGCTATTCAAACTTTACTGTGTTTGAACATCTCAGCCAGCACCATTGACTCAACCTTTGGCTTTTGGGAGGGAGTATCAATCACAAAAGGGGTGAGAGTTTAAAAACCTATTTGACAAAACCAAAATGACACACTTATTTTCCTTAGCTAGTACCACTACAAAAACTGCTTCAGGAATGAGTCCTAAAACCCAGAATTAAGTTGCCATTTTTGCACTTCCGTTCCATCATCCCAAGTCAATTGTTTTTTTTTTTTATGGGTTTTTGGTTAAATGCCACTGTTAAAACAAGCCTTCTTCCCTACAAAACGCAAGCCCAAGATAGATTATACATATCATTTTTAAACATTTAAAAATTACGTCTTGAAAAAGGTAGTTGCTCACAAGTGGCTAGAGAGATTGTCACGGACATTAAACGTTATCACACCAAACAGGAAAATTCATCAACTAACTAGTCTACTTTTACAGCCTTGTGCTCTTTGAACATGAACTTCCATGAACTTCCCAACTTGTAGATTTTAAATAAAAGAGTGTGTTTTTTTCTTTTTGAGTTGTTAGAAGCTTAGTGGTGGTAAAGTTGAAGTCTTACAACCTAACTTTCGCTTTTTACTTTTAGTGATTTTATTTAAGCTTCAGAAATTAGGATTCACGAACCCTGTGTTCAGATGTGAAGATTATTGCTAACTTCTGGGTTGGCCTATGAAAATTCACCATCCCTGCAGCACTCTATAGCAACAGTGCTGACATATTCCACCATTGCCCATCAGATAGAAGTTTACCTGGGTGTGTATGAACTTGACAAACTGCATGTAGTGACAGAAACACCGTCAATCTCACTGCTGGGGACAGAACTGAGGGGGGACTCCAGAGAACTGCTGCGGGCCATTTTGAAAAACATGTGGGGGTGGGGGCAACAGATGAAAATGAAATATGAGAACTGAAAAGAATGGCAACATTCATAATGAAATCAACTCATATACAAAACAAGGTAACAAACAAAACATTTTCAAAATAGGCAAATCAAGAAAACCTTAATGCATGCTCGACACAAATAAACAAACCTAGATATCTTTCTGTTATCTTCTTTGGACTGTTTTCCAAAACCTTCCAATTTCCCTTTTACTGTATTGTTAGTCTGTGTCCGGTATCCTGTGTCCTGATGGGTGCAACTAGGTCCTCCCTCCCCTTGTCCCGAGCCTCTATCCTGAGCAAGAAGAACCTCTGAGATGCATTTCTCACAGCAGGAATAGTGGGTACAGTCCTGACTGCCCTCCTCATCTCTCGCTTGGTTCTGCAAGGAACAGTGCGGTACAGAAGGGGTGAGGTGGCCCTGTGAAGGGGGCAGGGTGAGCGGTAAATGTCCATTTCCCTTCCCTGGGCTGGCAGCAGCTACTGCCGATTTGATGACAGAGCTTGTGATAGTGAGCTTATGCTTATCAAATCCCAGCGCCATGCCCCGGCCAGCAGGATCCATGGCATCCTCGTGGTTGTCGACGCATCCGCCAGCACAGCACACACAGGAATTAAGCAGGCACTGAGTGGCAACTAAAGCCCCACCCTCACCGGGTTCAGAAGCATCGGCTGAATGAGGCAAGACAACGGCCAAGTCGGTCAAGCTTGGGGAATGAGGGTTAAAAATAACAGTGGCGGAAAGCTTCATTCCACCGGTACGATTGGCGATTTCCTCCGCAGTCTGTACACTTTCTTCCCCCTGTAACCCTTCCCAGCCATTCACCATGGGCAACCTGTCGGAGTTCCCCAAGGACTCATCCGATTGGCTCAGTTTGCGCTGACATTCCAGATTAGTGGTGTTGCTTGATTGGCAGATTGTCAACCAGCCATTACATGATGAGTCGGTCAACGGGGTGGGTCTACTGTGGTCAGGGGATCTGAGGCATATAGTAGGAAGGGGAAGTTGTCCGCGACACAGTTCGCTACTTATACCAGACTCCAGGTCGTCCATAAAGAAAACTCTATCGTCATCATGGTAGGAACCCGGGACTCTCCGCGGAGATGCCTGCTGGCTGGAGGTGGCACTGGAACCGTCGAGGCTACTTCCTCTATAGGGTCGAGGCTGGCGGGCTGGGGACTGACTCTGACTTGGAGGGGAAAGAAGCGTAGACATTTCATCCCCCACTTGATGCACCATCATATTAAGTTGCTCTATCTCTTCTTCATCATACTGCATGGAGCAAGCTAAGTCTACATCTGTGGCCTCCTCTTCCTCACTCTCACTCGAGGTCTCGAGAATCCCCATCTTCTCCTCATCTTCCTTCCATACAGAATCTTCTTCCTGGGCTACACAAAGTGTGAGATCCACCACCTCCTTAACTCTGTTGTCCTTTTCCAGTGTCTCTAGATGGCTCTCAGGACCGGTGGAAGCGGCTGGGTCATTGGTCGATGGCATGCTGGAACCTGTAGGGAAATCTCCATCCTGGGAGATGCAGAGGCTACGCTCCAGCGTCATGAGCTCTTCTTCTGTTAGAGTCTGCAGCAGATCCCTGATGTGAAGAACAATTATATGATTCAGAAACCAGCCATGTTCTTCAGTTGCTACATAAAAAGTTAATATGGTTTAAATTTTAAAATCTCAGTGCTGCTGTAATTCAGCAATTAAAAAGTTATGAATGCCAGTTCAACCCCAACTACCATAAAGACTGTAGGCAAGGCAATTCATTTTTTTCTGTGAGATTCAATCGTTTTCCACATGAGTAAGCATATTCAAAGCCATTCCAGGGCTTGACAGTGCTAGTGTTTCACTCGCTTTTGTGACCAAAAATAGATGTGGATGTGTGCGAATTGTAAAATGCATTTAGATGTGTGCAAATAAAAAAGCCCCCCGTAGGTCCTTAAAGCAACAAAAAAAAATCAGTTTCATGAAATGTAAGATCATAAAAAGCCTTAAATATCTAAAACATCTTAATGATCGCCTTAAGAAGTCTTAAATTTAGGAAAGAAAAAAATCATTACATTAGATTGTTAGATACGGCCTAATGTGATTAAACTTCAAAAAGATGTGATTTCATTACACAAATGTAAGCGCTGCATGTTCAAAGTCAAAACGTGGCGCTTCTTTCTTGCTCGTTCAACAGGCTTGTGGTTTCAGCAGTTTGCAATCAATGAATACCACACATTTATTCCAAACAATTGCTTATGATGTTCTGCTGATGAATTATGACAGTGTTTACTTTATGATGCTTATAATGTACCGTAATATGCGTTGTAGATTGTTGTAAGAGTGCAAATTTTATCTCCATCTTTTTGAATAAGCAGGCGGCAATAGTAAAGCACCTTAATTTCATTATAGTCATAAGGACACATTTAATTCTCACAGAAATAAATTCTATTGTATTCATGTTATGGCTGACAACCAATACAAAGGCAGATATTTTAAATCTATAGTAGCCTCTTGCATGTTTGAATTGGAAAACAATATACATCATATGTGAGTGGTGCAACAAAATAAAATGCAACCCATAATAAGCAGTGATACTGTCTAGACTGGATGTGGCATGGCTTGACTCAACGTGACACCGACAGTTAATTAACGCAGTTCAATTTCTGACATACTCCACGCACTTACGCTACTTCAGACAACAGTACAAATGGAGCGTTTAGTGTGAACAGCCTCAAGATATTGCGGTGTGGTGTAGACAGAGTACAAATATCAACTATTTAAATAAAAATAAATAAAAAACTAACAAAAATAAAACCTAACTGAAGAAAAATGCAATCCAGCAAAACCAGTGCAGGCACCGTTGAATGCAAATGTATAAAGCCTTACCATAAAAGCATTGAAAAACCTGAAAAACAAGCTATATCTGCATCAGATGACCAAATGAGAGGCGTCTGTGACTAACTATTGTGAACACAAACTGTACCTTATTTTTCTCAGCAAAGTACGGAAGGGCCGGAAGAGTTCAGACATGTCCTCTGGTTTGCGGTCGAGGTTAAGAGGCCCTTCAGAGTAGATAACAAGGCCACTAATAAGAGATAACACATGATACCATTACCAGGTGAGTTAACGTATATATGAAAGAGGATGACCCATACAGTGTGAGGAAAATTAATACTTAAAGAGGGATTTGGTGGTTGACATGAAGAAAACAGATCATAACAATGACATATCACTTACCAGACAATGGCAAGTCTAGGAATTGTAAACATAAGAGCTGGTTCGTAGTCGTCAATCATGTCTTGTGTAAGATAATCAAGCTTCAGGGCCCTTGAGATCAGAAAACATTAATATTGTATATATGAATATAATTACTATTAATAATAATATACACACTTAATTAATGTGTCACTTTAAAATGATATTAATCACGATTCATCTCCTTTCTTTTAAAGGAACACTTCACCCATTTCAACATTAATCTTTATTGAAAGTGGGTCATATATGTAGTCGAAATGTAAAAGAATTTTTGAATTTGGTGCCCACTTGACCGAGAAAAGACAGAAAATAACTTTAGGGCGCATTTGTATGTAAGACAACAACTCCCACAATGCACCACATTGCACAGCTCCGCAAGCCACTCCCACTAATCCAGAACAGCGCAAACATCAGAGAAATCACTCTTTCGTCTACAAGGCTAACGTTAGCTGCCACCAGAGTTAGAAATTCATTTCACACAAAATTTCTAGTTAGTTGGCTGTGGCGAGCAGGACGAGGGCGAGGGACGTGAGAGGACGGCGCGAGGCCGGTGGCGGGAGTGATAATGAACGACACCTGTGAGACGCACCGGTCTCTCTCGCATCTCTCAAGTCAAGTCAAGTCATCTTCATTTATATAGCGCTTTTAACAATGGATTGTTTCAAAGCAGCTTTACAGAGATAAACATATAATTTAAGGTAACAGATTGTTTTGGCATTATAGCGGTTCTTGAATAATGTTATTTCCAGCTAAAGTTAACTTTGATTGATTCACCTCCGTCGAAATGATCAGACTTTTAAACGCGAACCTGTGATTAACGCTGACGGCGTTCACATGCTCATTCAGAATTGATTCTATAGTTATGTGCTTTTTAAAATATGTGCGCAGGTTTATAATTCATACAACCCAGCCTAAACAAACTACTTTTCTTGCCTATAAATTTTGATACAGAATTTTGTTTTATTTTATCACTTCGGGGTACGCGAGCCAGAATTCACAACGCTTCATCTGTAGAGTGGGAAAGGGATCCTCCATAGGGAGAGGATAGTGGACACTTCAGCACTGCATTGTCATCGGGTCCAGGCGGATCTCCTTCGTCAGATCTGGACACGGCCTAGATCCGGCAGGCTGCGGGAAAACCTCGGGATAAACAAAGACACTAATATTAGCGTAGATGCCATTCTTCTTATGATGTAGCGAGTACATCAAGATTTAAGGGAAGTGTTCCCAGTTCCGGCTGACCTAGTCTCGCGTAGCCAGACCTTCAGACTGACGGCTGAAGGTCTGGAATTCATAGCAGCTTTCTTTGGCCAAGGCCCGCCCATAAGGCCGTTTGACCAACATGTAAAAAGACCAATTACAGTTCGTTTCGTTCAGCGTCACGTTTCGGTGCGTGGAAATGTCCCCACAACAACAGACCTGCGTGCAACAAGTCAGTCAGCATAGAAAATCAAAGAAGGAGAAGAAAACTTCAAGAGTCTTTCCCGTGAACCTCGCATACTTTTGAGAATTCTACGTTTAGCTGATCTTGATAAATGCTCATTGTCACTCATGTAAACACAACAGTTTTTCTTCCGCAATCACACGTCTGCGCTTTGTTTCCCGGCGGACCGAAAATAAACGCGACACTCGCGCCCCCCCGGAAATCCGATACAATTCAACCAATCAGATGACGACTTCGACATTCCTGAAGTGTTTCCAGTTAAGTGTACCATATGCATCAGACGTTTAGCCAACGTTCCGTGGGCGTGACGTCTGAGGCTGAGACTACGGCTGACCTAATCTATGCAGCCTAACATTGAATTTATAGAAGTCTATAGTGTGTTATGTGTATGCTAGGTCAAAGAGATGTGTTTTTTGTCTAGCTTTGAACTGACAGAGTGTGTCTGCTTCCCGGACAATGGTAGGAAGACTGTTCCAAAGTTTAGGTGCTAAATAGGAAAAGGATCTACCACCAGCAGTCGATTTAGATATTCTAGGTATTATCAACTGGCCGGAATTTTGAGATCGCAATAGACGTGAAGGACTATAATGCGTTAAGAGCTCGCTCAAGTACTGCGGAGCTAAACCATTTAGTGCTTTGTAGGTAATCAACAATATTTTAAAATTTATACGATGTTTAATAGGGAGCCAATGCAGTGTTGACAGAACCGGGCTAATATGGTCATATTTCCTGGTTCTGGTAAGAACTCGAGCTGCGACGTTTTGAACTAGCTGTAGTTTATTTATTAAGCGTGCAGGGCAACCACCCAGTAGAGCATTACAATAATCTAGCCTTGAGGTCATGAACGCATGGACTAATTGTTCCGCATTTCCCAATGAGAGCATATGGCGTATTTTAGATATATTTTTAAGATGGAAAAATGCAGTTTTACAGATACTAGACACGTGGCTTTCAAAAGAAAGGTTGGTATCAAAGAGCACACCCAGGTTCCTAACCGACGACGAAGACTTGACAGAGCAGCCATCAAGTGTTAGACAGTATTCTGGGTTATTACGTGTGGAAGTTTGTCCAATAATTAGAATCTCTGTCTTTTCAGAATTTAGTAGTAGGAAATTACTAGTCATCCAATTTTTTATATCAGCTATGCATTCCGTTAATTTTGTGAATTGGTAAGTTTCGTTAGGTTTTGAAGAAATATACAGCTGAGTATCATCGGAATAACAGTGAAAGCTAACTCCATGTTTCCTAATGATATCTCCTAATGGTAGCATGTACAGAGTGAACAGCAGCGGTCCTAGTACTGAGCCTTGTGGTACGCCATACTGAACTTGTGATCGATAAGACATCTCTTCATTTACTGCTACAAACTGATAACGGTCAGATAAGTATGATTTAAACCATGCTAGTGCAATTCCACTAATGCCCACATAGTTTTCTAGTCTATTTAAAAGAATGTTGTGGTCAATTGTGTCAAATGCAGCACTAAGATCGAGTAACACTAATAGAGAGATACAACCACGATCGGATGATAAGAGCAAATCATTTGTGACTCTAATGAGAGCGGTCTCAGTACTATGGTACGGTCTAAATCCGGACTGAAAATCCTCGCAGATATCATTTCTTTCTAGAAAGGAACACAGTTGTGAAGATACTGCTTTTTCTAATATCATGGACAGAAAAGGCAGATTCGAGATCGGCCTGTAATTGACTAATTCTGTAGGATCAAGTTGTGGTTTTTTAACAAGCGGTTTTATCATAGCCAGTTTAAAGGTTTTTGGTACGTATCCTAGAGACAAAGATGAATTAATGATATTAAGAAGAGGATATATGACCTCTGGAAACATCTCTTTCAGTAGCTTAGTCGGTATAGGATCTAACATACAAGTTGTCGATTTAGATGAATTAACGAGTTTGCAGAATTCTTCCTCTCCTATAGCAACAAATGAATCAAATTTTTCGTCAGGGAGACTACAATGCACTTCCTGATGCGATACTGTGGTAGACGGTTGCATAGTTATAATTTTGTCCCTGATATTATCAATCTTATAAGTGAAGAAGTTCATAAAGTCATCACTGCTGTGTTGCTTGGACACTTCTGAGCTTGAAGCTTTCTTTTTCGTTAGTTTAGCCACTGTTTCAAATAAATACCTTGGATTATGTTTATTTTCTTCTAATAGGTTTGAAAAATAAGCAGATCTAGCAGCTTTTAAAGCCTTTCTGTAAGCAATCGAGCTCTCTTTCCACGAAATCCCGGAGGAGGAGGAGCGGAGGAGGAGGAGCGGACGCATAAAACAAGGAGCGACGACAGGGCAGATCGAGAGAGGAACAGGCCTGATTTTATGTTGTGTTTTGTTTCCGTTGTGTGTGGCTGCTGGCTTATACTTTTGTATTTGTTTATTTTACTATTAAAATGTTTAAATGTTCGCCGGTTCCCGCCTCCTTCTTCCCACAACAACGAACCCCGTTACATTGGCTCATTAGTTAATTACTCCTCGTTTGTTTATCTTTCTATATGGTGAATTATTGCATGATACCTGGATGTTCAGTCAGAACATATGCGGTGCGAAACTAGGATGGTTCACATCACAACACAAACGTCCGTGTGCTCGTCTGATTCAGAGATTTCGTCCAGGAGAAATTGCCATCGTTGAAATTCTCTGCAGCAGACGGACTCTATCTGTGTCCGTAGCGCACAGCGAGAGCACAGGCACCAGCAGTCCGCCCAGCTCGAGCCAGCCCGGGCTCCTCGTCCACGACAGGCAGCCGCCTCCTGTTCCTCCATCAGCCTCAGCTGCTTTTCACTATATTGCGGCTCGTAAAGATAGCCACGAACATCGGATTCGAGCAGCAGAATTTCAAAATCCTCTTTTTCCATATGTTTAGTTTCTTCCGTCATTGTCGTAACTTCCTATCTCCACAGCGCTTGTTAGCTTAGCTTCCAAACAAGATGGCTGATATTGCTTTCTGTATCTGCAAGTGAAGTCCCACCCACTGATCTGTAATAGGTCTGTAGCGTGAGTGGGTCCCACACCCTGAATAAATGATGAGCTTGTGTTTGTAGTCTCAACCCTTATACAAAGAAATGGGAATTCCTGCTTTTTATGACACAAAATGACGATTTTTACGTCATAAAAAGCAGGAAGTGGAACACTTAAATCCTTATTTCTCCCATCTCAGGGGAAAATAAGGGAATAAACCATGACCATTCAAAAATATGACTGGGTTTCTAAAGATACAAAGCTTAATGCAAATGGGTGAAGTGTCCCTTTAAACTGATAATGCAATGCATCATGATGAGTATTATATTGCGAGGTAGTTCCAAGACCTGAATATTCACCTCTCAACGGTCTCACAGAAGAGCACAATCACCTCCTGCTGGATGTAATACTCTTTAGGGGACTTCACAGGCACCATGGCTGACACGTAGCTACAACAGGACACAGACAGATCCATGACAAGACTACATTACTTTCACGTTTTGTAATAATACTTTTAATTGTCTGCTGCAGTGACATGTTTGCAAAGTTAACCTGCTTGTGTATGATAACATTAGTACCAATAAAGATACCTTGTAATGATTTATGAACTGTCCAAAAGCATAAATGCAGTCTAGTCATCCTCATAAATTCATCAAAATCATCATAAGTGGATGGAAAAATCAAAACAGCTGTACATATTTTAAGGTACCTGAGCTCAAACTCAGCGAAGAGGCAGTCAAACTGACGTAACGCTTCCTTTATGCGGTCTGTGTAGTTGTTGAGATCTCGTAGCGCTTGGTCTCGGGTGATGTTGCGTACTTCCTCCAGGCTACGGGTGAGGTCTTTAGCCAGAGGTCTCATGGCCATGCTCTCGATTTCACGATTCATGATGATCGATCCTGCTGCCAGGCACTAGAGAGAGTAGTGATAATATAGTCTCTCCTTCTAATGGATTACACCGCCTTGATTCATGGCCACAAGTGACAGCTATGATACACTGATGTTCTGAAGTACTTTATATTCATATTCTTTTGAAAGTTAACAAGAAAGATCTCTAGGGAAGATCTCGTTCTGAAGGAAAGCAGTTAGTGTGCACTACCTCTGCCCCAAACCACAGCTGCCCGGCAAGGTTGTCATGGCGGATCTCTTCTGGGAACTTCACACAGAAGTCTCTGTTGGCTCGGTCTTCAGGTATGCATTCATCCATAATTTGATTTATGATGTTTAACACATTGTCCTACACATTTATTGAGAAGATACACAACATGCAGGGTTAGAACATTCACTTAAAGGGTTTAAGGGAGATTATCATTTCAATGTTTCCACTTTTCCAAGACGATTCCACTCATGGGATTACCGGATAAGAATTTCATTAGAGACTGCACTCACAAACTATATTCACCATAAAAATTCCCATTATGTGTTTTCAATTTCCATACTTTAGCAGGAAATAATGATTTTAAAATTCCCAGATAATCCTGGATTTTCTATGACTGTGGAAATCCTGCAAACTGTTTCAAGGTATTTTGTGTATTTGTGTTTTGTGTATTTTGGGTATCCTTGGAAAATTAATTCCACTATCCACCACAATTCAAAAGTTTGGGGTCAGTAAGATTTTATTAAAATTTTAAAAACTAAAAAACTAAAAGGAATGAATTTTCTTTCGCAAGGATGCATTAATTTGATTAAAAGTGACAGTGAAGACTTCCATTTCCTATTCGTCAAAGAATCCTGCAATAAATGTCACAGTTTCCACAAAAATATTAAGCAACACAACCGTTTTTAATATTGATATTGATAAGAAATGTTCAAATCAGCATATTAGAATGATTTCTAAAGGATCATGTAACACTGAAGTAATGATAATGAAAATTCAGCTTTTCAACATTTTAAAATATAATAAAATTGAACATTTTAATTGTAATAATATTACTGTTTTTTTACTGTTTTTTTTTTATCAAATCAATACAGCCTTGGTGAGCATAAGAGACTTATTTCAAACACATTCTTAGCTTCCTTGCAACTTGTCATTGCAAGAAAAGTGAGGGAAAAAACTGGATGGAAATCAAACACTTGATAAAACTGTCCAAACAAGACTAAGCTCTGTACTGTGAGGCCATTAAGTGATTAACCTGGCAGGAGCGGAACTGGTTGACCAGCAGGGTACACCTCTGAGGGTCCTTTCTGCCGTCCAGACTGTCCAGCTCAGTGGCCACCTGGTTCAGCTCTTCATCTGCATAGTAGAACTGGGCCAGCAGCTGCGGATCTGACCTCTGTATGAAAAAAGAAAGCAACAGATGGTCTGAATGATCTAATCAAGTACCAGATGATCAAACAAACTGGTGCTAAAGTAAGCAAGAATCAGAGTCCTGCAGTATGGTGCGTTTCTGGCACTGTGTGTAAAAACATTCGCTTTTTTAAAGACGCATATCTTGCATATATTCACACACACCAGAAGAGCATGTAATGTAACGATAGATGTCAGCACTGGATTAAAGAGCACTGATGAGGGTTTAGACATTTGGACCCACTCTGCTCCACTGGGCACTCAACAGAAAACATTCTCTTGCATCATAGACTGGACAGTGAATAGATACCAAGGTGTATTTCAAAGATCTTGGTGTCTCACAAAGATTTGAAAAAAAAAAAAAAAAAGAATTTACAAAATTATATTAATTAATATTTAGCATTATTTAACCAGAAAATAAAACTCTTGAGATTTAAAATCTCTTTTACAAGAGGGTCCTGGCCAAGACAGGCAGCGCACTTAATGAAATTTTTTTTTTTTTTTTTAATAAAACAATTAATTTAGTGTTGCTAGTCAATAGTTGATATGATGTTCTGGTCCTTAAATATAGCTCGGGTCTCTATTTCAATGGAGCTAGTCTTTGCTTTTGGTATTATAATATTTTGTATTGTAAAAGCCCACAATTCTCCAAGCTGCATACTTTATCATTCATATCCATATCGCAAACTGTGCGGGATGATTTATACACCCAAGTTTTGTTCAATTCCTTAACCTTAAACAGAAAGATTAATAATAGCAAAGTTTGCTTTAGCAAGCAGAACTAACCTGTAAAATGTAGCCTACCTAAAGTTGAGTGTTATCTGCAAGTTGTGATTTGGAGTGTTTCCCAATTGGGACGTCTATGTTTCCTGGACTGTGGCCGTTTGTAATCTGCACATGAATTTGCATGGGAAGTGGCACGTGGGTGGAACATGAACCAGAGCTGAGTATAAGCTGATTTGAACTGGTCAGCCGCCCTATGATGCCCACGCAGGTCCAATCAAACCACTAGAGACTCCCAAATCACCATAGAATAACTAAGCGTTGCATACGGAACTAAAAGATGTGGAAGGCCTATACAAATACACAAGGAATCAATATTGGTTTAACTTTGTGTGACAATTTTGGTTGTGCATTTCAACAGACTTCAAAGTGATGAAAATGTCTGTACAATACAGTTAGAAAATTACAGCAACACAAAAAAAAAAAAGGAACTGCATTATGTAATGCACTAACAGTGACATACTTTTCTAAGCATCATCCAAATATCTCAAACTTTTCTATTTTACTGATTCTATACACTTACAATCAGAGCGTTTGATACCGTAGTTCACTCCCACTGACGACAACAGGCATGTTTGTGAAGAATGTATCCAAGTGAGTCACTGTCAGAGGCAGAACTGCACCCATGGGCCAATGCTTCTTTGACAATGAGTGTTTGTACATCTCAAGGAGTAACCCAGGTTTAATTCCAACAAAACACTTTCCTGCTCTAACATCCTGTTGTAAGATTATTAAGATTTTTAAGACACACGTTCCCAAAAATGTATTAGACTAAAAAGTTACCATAATCTCTCATAGAAACTGGTTAAAAACTGGTACTACACAACAAAACTGTAGCAAACCGCAATTGCATTAGTTGCCAAGGTGTGGATTGCAAGAGTATTTCATAGCAAAAGCCATTATGAGCTGTGGTGAAATGTGGTTTTTGATGTTTAAAATACAAATTGGTGACAGCAACAAAGTTTGGGGCCACACAAAGGGCCATTAAACCTCAGCAAAGGCAATGACCTATAGACTTACAGACCTTATGCTCCAGAGAAACGAGCGTGGAGCAATCTTTCGAATTTTGACTTTGAACTTCTGTTTTTGCGGAAGCTCTGTATAATTCTACAGCATCTCTGTCAAAGAGTTATTAGCTGGTGAAGTGGATTTACTTACTGTAGATTTATTGAAAGTTAGCATGAGCATTGAAATGTTTGAAGCGGATGTCAGTAGGTTAGAGAGATTTTAAGATGAGCCGTTCATTCGTAAATCCGTACAATCTTAATACCTTCAATACAAATCGGAAGATCACACAGCTGTAAGCAAGCAGCCAATGTACAGAAATATATCTCATCCAAACTAATCGTATTGATATATGTTTTCAGGGTTAGTGCTGTCAGCTAAAACACATTTACACTAATTGAAAAGTTTAAATGAAATCAAAATATGAGATGAAATGCTAATTAAAATGAGAAATGTTGCAGAAATATATCTCATACAATCTAATCGTATTATTATATGTTTTCAACTACAAAATATTCTCATTAATTAAAATAAAGTTCGAATAAAATACAAATATTAGATGAAAAACAAACTAAAATGAGAAATGTTGCTTTGCCAAATAGCTAACTGAAAGAAGTCGAAGCACTAAAATTGCTAAGGGAAAATTAATAAAAACTGAACATAAATATTATATTTTAAAGCAAATGCTAATAAAACAGCTGAGAACATGATGACTTTGTCGCTTCATTATGAATGGACAAAGTCATCTGAATGAATAATTAAGGGTTGTGATTCAAAACAACCAGAAAATCATACCTAGAAATATTGGCATATGATACCCCAAAAAAGCTGTCTAGGTAGGCAGCTCACATCATGTGATGCTAATAAGATATTTATGTAGACAGCTTGCATTATACGACGCCCCAAAATGCTGTCTAGGTAGGATGCCCACATCATATGATGCCCCAAATGCTAGGTTTTAAAACACATTCACTTAATAATAAAGCTATTTGATGAGTATTTATTAATTGAACTGATGGCAAGCTTACCTTTGGCTTATACAGCCACTTTCGGAACCGATTCATCGTTGGTCACCTCGCCAGTTTAGCGACAGCTCCGTACCAAACCCGAACCGGACCTTTAAACCCGAACACAAACACACAGCTAGCGAGCTAAGCTAGCGCCTGCTCTTCAACAATGCCGTGCTGACAGTGTTAAGTAGAAGCCAAAAAACAGACACGGACAGTGTAAATCCACTATTAATTAATCGCAGGCACGAACTCTGCCCTTATTTCCAGCACTCGAGCGGTTGTCTTTGTCCCCAAACACACAGGCTGCTCATGACTAAGCTTTAGAGCTGGAGCTCAGTCTGACTACGGAAGTTGCGCTCGCGCTGCTTGACCGATTACACTCGGGTTGCCAAACAATCCGCTTTTTTATTCCTAAATGATTTAGTACAGTTGTTTTATCGCTCTTCCGTTTAGTTTACACAAATAAGCAAATAAAGGGAAAATATTATTGTCAACATTCGTTTTTATTTTTCACACATTTTGTTTAACTTTTATTTATTTTTTGTAAATCACTTTAAGGTACCAAAATGCTCTTTAAATTATTTTGATCAATATTATATTTTCACTACACGTTTTTTTTTTTTTTGGACAAAAGAGAACAAAGGGAATAGCGCTGGAGAATGACGTCCTCTCAGGAAAAGTCGGACCGCCTCGCTGTTTCCAGGCAACAACAAAACACTGTCGTTGCCAGGTAGATGTTTTTTAATAGGATATTATCATACATGTTAACCTATTCATATGGTTCAATATAGAATTGTTGTTCTATACTGATCAATTTTATTAAGATGCTCCAATAATCTGAATCAGATAAGCTATTAGTGAAAAATTATCCGCATTATCGAACTGCTGCCTATTGGTCCGAAAGTATATTTAGTTTGGCTGAGAAATTCAGCGAGGATGAAGAACTACAGGGAACTTGTCAACGAAGTAACAAGGCTCCTGGATGAGTTTCAAGAAGACAAACAATGCATTGACAATTTTACACATGATGCTGCCAAGGATCTTAAGGTACACAAAATAGGTCTATTTTCCTCAATACATCTCCATCTGTTTAACATAATGAGCATTTTTATTTGAGTCAAACCATCATATTTTTGTCTTATGTTTTTTAGAATTATTCCTCTGCTGACCAAAAGTTTATTATTGATACTTTGTACGGATGTATCATGCGCAAAAAGCTTTTGGATGTTGTGGTCAACATCTTTTACATGCATCATGGACAAATTCTATTCAGAGTCGACCGAAACCTGTTCATTGGTACGTGTATTTTGTTGATGTAACCAGGGCCGGCGCTCCGCACACGCACATCACGCGCTGCGCGTAGGGCACCAAGTGCTTGGGGGGGCACCAAAAAATCTGGGTCGTGAAAAATCATCACAATAGGCTACTAGTATAAATAACAAATAAAATATGTCTAAAGCATGTTAATATACAAAAGCAATACAAAAGTAATATAGGCCTAGACCAAATTAGTCGAGAAAAAGGTGAATCTCCTTTTTCGTCTCCCTCTGGTGCCCCCCCTTCCCCACCTCCCAGTGGTCTGTTCGATTATGCCTCAATCAATGTCAAATTTGGCAGACACCGACCTCAGACATGGCCTCGAAAAGGCACCAAGAGTCGGGGGCGAAAAAAGGAAAAAGAATAGACAGCGGGATGATACTCGCGCGTCGCTTTGCAGGTAAGACAATGTTTTAAATAAAAATGTTAGTTTTGTAGCGCGGGCGCCCTTGCGTCGTGTATGCATGTCCAGGGGGGGCGTCGCTAGTAGTGCAAATGAAATGATCCGGGGCTTTTTTAGCCCTGCATGTTGAATCTTTTATTTTAACGGGGGTCCGGGGCTTTCTCCCCCGGAAAATTTTGAAACTTGGCCTGTTTAAGATGCAGTTAGTTTGTTTGGGGAGAAAAGGAAGACCGCTTAGATACGTTTTTTCGTTGTTGTTTTATGCGGATAATGCGGTCATTTTCAAGAGGTTCATAGGCCAAGGCCCAAGGGCGACATCTGTTGGTGAAACTGCAATTAGAAAAAAAAAAAAAAAACACAATCTCAGTGTTTGTATATTTTCATATTCACAGAGTTGTCAAATTATTAGGGCTGGGAAAAGATTAATCGCATCCAAAATAAAAGTTTGTGTCTACATGATATATGTGTGTGTACTGTGTATAATTATTTTGTATATATAAATACACACACATATGCACGTATATATTTAAGAAATATTTGCATGTATATACTGTATATATTTATATATAATTTATATTATATATAAATTTAAATATTTTATATATAAATAACAAATATCTCTTAAATACATAAATGCAAATGTGTATTTATATATATACAAAATAATTATACACAGTACACACACATATATCAATTATGTACAGAATTATTATATTGTGCTTCATCAGACTAAGAAATTCTGAATGGTTGTTATTCCTTGGGTGAGTGGGTGGGTGAGGGGGTGAGGGGGTGAGTGGGTGGGGGGTGGGGGGGGGGGGGGCACCACCAAGCATTTGTGCTTAGGGCACCCAAATGGCTAGCGCCGGCCCTGGATGTAACTTAGTACAAATATATTGTAATTTCCAAGCTCAAACTACTGTTAATCTAGCTATGTTACGGTTAATATTACTTGCTATTTCTTTTTGCTAAATGTATACTATATTAACAGAGTTACTTAATGTCAGACATTCAAAAAGGTAACAGATTTTCTTTGGCCTTGTTTGGTTTTATCAGTTGTCTGTTATCTTGCCATCTTCCATCTCGATGATCTTGGCCTGGATCATTTCAGTAGAATTATCAAGTCTCTAGACATCTCAAAAATGCACAAAGTAAGCAAAGCACATACATAATGAGATTTAAGAATAAGATTTTGAGCTATTAAACATATGTATTACAGTGGAATTGAATCATAACTAAAGTATTTCAACACTGTATTATATATATTCCTCATCATTTGCTTTCCGTCTCTGTTATGGTGCAAATGCCCTGTCCGGTCCCTCAGTTCCTGAGTTTTTTCTTTAACGTCAGCAACCTCACAACACATATCCAGAGGGAATGGAGTCACATCTATGATGCTGCCGTCGTAGATAATAACTGGATCACCCCACTGCTGAGGTAAAATGATAATTATAATAATAGGAAAAGAGCTGTACATCACATTATTTTACATTTTGATGCATGTGCACACTTGATACTGTTAGCCGATGGTGTTGCAGAATGTAAATGCTTTGAAAATTAAATCACAAAAGAACTATGTATCCCATTACTGAATTGTGAAAAGTGTTTGTAAGTCATTAACTGAATTAGGTATATTAATTTGGTGGATGTTGAATCATTACATTTTTAATGAGAGTATGAATTCTATCCACCATCACTGGAGGGTTGAAAAGGTGTGGCACAGTTTTGCCTGATGCCAGAACATGTAACTAATATATCCTGCTCTAAACAAGACGGCGTTTGCACGTTTAGTTCTGTTATTTATTGATGGTTGCTACTAGCAAGCATTGTGCAGATGTCTTTATTCTTCTTCTTAGATGGTGCAGTGAGATCGAGGTCCTGCTGGATCAGCTTGCCAGAAAAATGGGCAGAGGAAATCTGCCGAAAAAGTCTCCCAGGAAAAACACAGAACCCAGGGAATTTGATCTGACCCGGCCCAAAGCTCGACCGCTCCCTGCTCCTGAAGTCATTCCACAGCAAGACAAGTCCAAGCCGGCAAGTATCAAAATAAATATTTGGAAATAATGGAGTATGTGTTGTATGAATCAGTCATTTAAAAAATATTAAAATATATCAACTCCTTTCTTTCATTCAATCATCATTTTATTATTGCATTGGTTGTTTGATAAAAGGCTAACATATTTATTTTAACCAATTTGGGAGACTTTTTAATGCTACAAACCTTCAGACATATGGTGTCTTTATTTTCAGCAATGACACAGATATTAGACTAACCCAATATGACCGTACAACATGGCCGGGGCCAACTAGGGGGCCTCAGAAAATTTCCAAGGGGGTCGCACATGACTTTGAGTATTTCAATTAAAAATATTATTATTAATATATTAAAATAATCTAACTCTAATCTAAAATAAAATGCTAAAAAAAACACACAAACTATCAGTAACTATTAAATCAATAACCAATAACAAAAAAACTATTGTTTTTATTGAAAAACATACAGTTTCTGAAACTTCTTCAATCACGAAATGATTTGCAACTTTGCCATAATTACAGCAGAAATACCAGAAATATTTGAGCCTAAATAGGGGGAGGGCTGGCCTTTGAGTCAAAAAGGCTGAGAAGAACTACTGCGTTATGACATAGAGACATATTTCACTTTAGATTGTAAAATAATGCTGATTGTGGCATTTCCTCCCCCAGGTACCAGTCACAACTCACAGATCTCCAAAGGAACCAGAGATTCTGGATGAGATGAGGCAGAGGAACCGACAAAAAGCTTTAGTAAGCCCAAACAGAGACCTACTGGGAAACTGCTTTTAATTTTGTTTATCATTATTTACTTTGTGTTCAGACCTTACCTCATGGTGTACCTCATTTACTCCATTAGAAAGTCCTGAATGAAGCAAACTCTAAACAATTCAGCTGTGCAAACCCACAGAAGTCTGAGAAAACTCAAGTTAGTCTTTAGCTGTGTCTTACAGCACAACTGAATTCATCAACTTTGTTTTTTCTTTAACATCATCACAGCATTCGAAAGCTATTCATTTTTTTTTAAATGTTTTCGGATGAATAGAACGTAATATCACAGATTCTTCAAAGCAATGATGCAGAACTCAAATTTGACCAGCTTTATACTTCTGGCAGCCCTTCCACCCAAAAGGTAATTTTGATTAGATAGAAAATTAATTGATAAAAAAGTTTGACACATGTGCTTTTGAACTTATTTTCTACTACTGAGTATATTTGTGCAGTTAAATAGTGAATGTATACTTATTTACAATGGCACAGACAAACAGCTTACCTGTCAGACTGAACACAACAGCCATACTGCGAGAGGGAGCTTTATATAATCGTCAACTGGAAGAAGAGTTACAAAGGTAAAGTCACATAACTCAATGGTAATCAGATTTAGTTATTTTTCTCTGTGCAATTACACAAATGAAGGCAAGGCAAGGCATAGCACTTTTATTTATAGATCACATTTAAAACAGCCACTGCTGACCAAAGTGCTATACAATCACTTCAGACAATAAAATGAATTCTAAATTTATTTGGACTAATTATTAACCATTATTCCAAAGGATTGAAAAGCAACTAATAGCATATTAAAGGAATAATTCTCCAAAAAACAATTCTTTCATCATTTACTCTCATATTTCCAAAACTTGTTTTCCCCCATGTAACACAGGAGATGTTCATGCTGCTCTTTTCCATTTAACGACAGTGAATGTCAATGGATGTTGTTTAATTTTTTAAAAATGACAAAAAGCACCATAAACTGTCTATATAACATAAAATTGATGAGAAATATTTAAAATGTTGCACTATTTCTTTGTCAATTATCAAATAGGTAGATTTGTGGCATTGACTCATTTGTACAAAACAGCTTCTTTGCTGGTTCTTCAAATCACTACCACTTCCCTTGGTTAAGGGAACAATGGTGTGCTGCAAGGCTCTGTATTGGGTCCTTTGACCTTTTTTTAATGATTTTGCACAAAGTTATAGTTCATGCTAGCTTGAGTGCTGCTGTAATTAAAACAAAATTAAATATTTAGAATTTAGAAAGAATATTTTTTCAATTTACATTTTCACCTATTGTTATGGTGCTCATATAACTTTTAATGAAAATATTTGTAATGTCTTATCTCAAATATTTGGACCAAATGTTGTGTATATATGAATGGGAGATACATTTTCTGGTTGATAGGATAATAAATATAAATATAGTTAGACCCATGCCAAGTCTTCTGAGATTATCAACAGTTTTGAGCAAGGAACAAAGTGAAATTCGAAAATCTATCAAATCTCATTGGCATATATTTAAATATGGTGCATGTCAAACATCAATAGGTGCAAACAGCATTGGTTTTCGAGTCATGTGGACTGCATTTGTGGCTCTTTTAGTGTGACTTATAAAATCATGAGATAGATGTGAGATTTTTGGGTAAACTAACACTTCTACAAGCTCAATCATAAGAGTCATTGAGATGTTTTCCACTGTGGTCTAAGAAAAGTCCTTGTGTGTTGTATTTGGGTGTTCAGATTCGAGCGATTGTCACAGGGTGCAAGCGAGCCATCTGCGTACCTGCAGTGGCAGAAGGAGATGAAGGAGAAGGATCTACAGGAGGAACTTGCTGAACTGGAGCGCCGAAGACTGGAGGGACGGATCAGCCATGAAGAGGCCGTTCTTGCACGAGAACGCGTCTTGGAGCGTAACCACCATAAAGCTCAGCAGACTAAAGAGCAGGTGATCTCATAACAAACATCAGTGTTTGCAGCAATACATGACTCAGTCTGAATTATGTTTATGATGATGTAATGTGTGATTTGTTCAGACTGAAGACCTCATGCGCAAGTATGCAGAGAAACGTCTGAAGGAGGAAAAGGAAATGAGAGAGCTTGTGCAACAAGTGGCAGATGGTCACAAGAACTCCAAAGCCGCCAAAGCTAAGCTACAAGAAATCAAACAACGGATAGGTACAAAGATCGTGGATGAAACGTATGGCATAATATTTCACAAGGCATGAAATGACGATAAAACACTGTTTTTCTCCGGAGTAGTTAAGGAAGTCTCGGAGCAGAGTAGGGAACTCCTCAGTCAGGCTCTGGAAGAAGCTCAGACCGAGCTAAGCAGGAAGATGGAGCTCATCCGTCAGATTCGTGCTTTTGAGACAGTCTCTCTGGTCAGACAAAACTTTGTGGATGACACTGAGGTTAGTGTATTGTCTTGTTACATTTAATCAAAAATAGAATAAAATGATATACATTACCAGTCAGAAGTTTTGTATAGCTGCCTATGGGATGAAAAAGAATGTATGCATCATTATGATCTAACCATTGTTTTGCTATGTTACTCAGACTGCAGGTCATGATTTGCTGTGTGAGATGTCTCTGGCGGAGCTGCGGGAGCGTTTGGCACTCCTGAGAGAGTCAGAACAGTGTGAGCTGGAGGACAGAAGACAGCGGATCTTTCAGGAGAAACAACTCAAAGAGCAGCTACTACTAGAACAGCTGGACAATATCGCTCTACGCAGAAGTCTGGCAGAACAGGCTGCTTCTCGCAGGTAACATTCCTGTCCCTGCATCAACCTACAGTCGGGTCTAAAAGAACATTTCAGACATTAAATTTTTTTTTCTATTTAAACCTGTTAAATAATTAAAAGAAGACAGATGAGAATGATAATAAACATTGAAGCTTTTGCACTATTTCTAGGTCACTAATTAAATCAGTGAATTTATGACATTAGTGAACTCATTTGTACAAAAGGTCAGATTGCTTTCATTGAAAAGTCATGAAGACTTATCATAGTACTTGTCAGATTTACAAATGACCTACTTATGTTATCTGACTGTGGTTGTATTTCTCCACTAAAACGGCTTGATTAGAAGTGCTGCCATTAACACTCATCATATTCTTCTGGACAGGCTTAAAAATTGGGTTCACATTTGTGGACAGGCACTAGCCTGGTTCAAATTCTCCGTCTTAGATCACTATGACTTTGTCTGGGTAGTGGAACAGAAACCAGGGCAAGTTGCATAAACATAGCCATTATGTTAAGACATAATGTCTTAAGTACTAGTATGACCAACTAGCGGTTAGTCAAGGGGCAATCAGTCTTACTCGTCAGGATGAAATTAGACCGATCTACCTTTTTATGTAACTGACTTGAAACAGTTAAAAACAGTCTTAAAGAAAAAAGTGTGATGACTAAGACCAGTCTTAGAAGTTTATGCAATCGGTCTTACAATGGTAAACTATGGTGTGCTACAAGGCTCTGAATTAGGTCCTTTGCCCTTTCAGGTTTTGCACAAGCATACAGAGTCAATGCCAGCTTGAGTGTTGCTGTCATTAAAGCAAAAAAGGGGGAAAACCAAATACAAAGAAATGTCCAAATTCATGTTAATTTTTCAATCTAACTTTTCACTTGTTACACTGCTAATATAACTTACAATGAAAAAAAATCATTAAATTAGAAAAATGCAAATGTATTTTCCTTAGTGGTCTCAGACATTTGGGCCCCACAGTAATTATACATATGAATATATTATGTTGAGTTAAATATGTGGAAAAGAGGGGCTGAATGATTTCTGTTTTCAGTCAAGAAGAGAAAAGGATGAGAAGTGAACTGCGGGAGGCTGTCAGTAGAGATGAGAGAGTGCTGGCCCTACAGAAGACTCTGGAGCAAAAACAACAGGAAAGACAGAAGAGAAAGACTGAAAAAAACATTATGAAGAAAAATGAACAGGTGAACAGTCCACTCACAGTGAAGACCTCCTTCAAAAAGGTGAGAAGAGACTAGAATACAATCCAGATATCACAAATTTTGCCACAATAACAGACCAGATGTTTATTATTGTTATTTTTCTCCATTTAATGATGATACAAGCAGCAGGTTCTTGAGGAACAGCACTGGCAGGAGTTGGAACGCAACTTGGAAAAACAAATTCATGGGGCCTTGGACTCGCAATCATCTAAAAAAAATGGTGCTGGTCAGAACCACAGGCGAGTTTTCTGATGCCTCATTACTATTACAAAATAAAAAAAGTAGAAGCAATTGATATTGTAAAAATACATCTAGGCGTAGTATAAAAATACATAGTAATACTTGGCATAAAGTTCGGTATCTATATTTTAAATAGCTTTTTTTAAGCTTTGGCTGGATTTACTAAAGAATTTGGGATGATGTTATGAAAAGCATTTTTACGGTTAAGTGAACAATGTTTTGAGTGGAAATTTAACAGAATGATTGCATGATTTCTTTCTATACTGAAATATTTATAATCAAAACACTACACAGTAACAAAGTGTCTTCTCTGTATTGCATGATGCACATACTAAATAAGGACAACAGAATAAATCAGTTTAGTACAACTTTTTAATGTTGTTCCATTTCATTTTAGCAGAATTACCACAAATATCTTTTCCATTTACATTGATGCCCAGAAAAAAAGGAATGCCTGATTAAGAGTGAATTACTAAAACAACTGAAGAACAGTTTCATCCAAAAGAAACAATGTATTGCACAAAAATACCATAACAACATGAATCATCTTGAAAAATCTACAACAGCATTTAGTGGAATGCATTGTGAGCTACTTAAACATTCAGATGTGTACATAAATGGAACAAAGATATTAAACAAAATCACAAATTTACCCCAACAAGACATTTTCATACACACTATAACCTACATAGTGTTCCATAGTGCTCAGACCATATAAAACACATTTTAAACTACTTGATTCAACACAACAGTATGAAGATTAAACCCTTAGTGTCTAACATGAAAAATTTTAAATGTTAATTATTCAAAAGTATAAAATCATTAAGTAAAAATAAAAAAAATACAGTTCCTGCTGCATCTTAACCTACTGATACTTAAAAAAAAAAAAAGAAGCAGAAAACATCCACCCGTTTTTATACCACAAACAAAATTTCCCATCGTATCATGACATTATTCTGTGACATGAACGAAGAAAACTAGAAAACTGCGGCGGGCCAAAATCGTAAAGTGCTTAGTTGTAGTGGTTACATCATGAGTGGTTATTACAGACAACTAGTATTAAAAAAACATAACACACAACCTACTAATAACAGCAAATCAAGATTTGATTTGAAATGAATTGAGCCGTCATTTAGTCTTGAAAGGGAAGGTTTCAACTACAGGATTGTAATTTAAAATGCAATTAAAATGGTTTATTTTTAAACCTTTCTGATTATAGTTGTTTGTTCAAGCTAGAACAAACAAGAGAGGCAATGTATACATTCACATTCACACTCCCAGCATTCTCCTGACCCTTGATATGGATCAAGAAAAGGGTGAGAGGGTGTGTATCGCCTTATGAGTCCAAGGGAGTTTCATCTTTCTATAACAGATCATTAATCAAAGAGATGCATCATGCCTCATTAATTCACCAGGCTTTTGGGTTCCTCTTCTCTCTGAATGACATCCTCAGTTTGTTCCTGGGGGCCGGCACAGGTCGCTGAGGGACCTGACTGTATTCTTTCCCAGGATTCTCTGGTATATCTGACTCGTCATCTCTTTTTTGCTGGACACAAGGGTGCTGACAGGGCTCGAACTGTCCAAGAGGGGCGTTTTTGCGTGTTGATGCGTGACTCTTCTGCAACTGCTGAATGATGGCAGAGAATTTAGCATCCAGTGAGGGTCGCCCTGTCCGAGGCTTCGCCCCCTTACAGTTCTCTTTCTCCTGATTGGATAAGACGCTGGTGAAGGGTAATTTATCAGGAGGGGGTGGAGGAGCTCTCCTCTTCTTTTTGCTGGCCGTGACGGGACTCGTAATAGACTGATTGCTTTCTTTACCTGGTGACAGAACCGTTTTTTGTACTACCATTGGCCGGGATCCTTCAAACAGCGCTGCCCAATGAGGCGGCTCTGTGTCCTCCTCCTGACCAATGAGAAAGCGCCCATCAGTTTCCTCAATCTTATTGTGAATTATGTCAGTCAAGCTCTCAAATTTCCCAGGGGACCCGATGCCTGAAAAGAATACATTATTAACCAGATAATGAACACAGAAATAACAGGAAGTTGGACTAAATTCGTTCCTCCTAATTTAGTCGAACAAAAGCAGAACAAGTCACTCTTATATTATAAATGATACATATGTCCTTGATTACTCACTCAGATCATTATAAACAGAGTCAGCTTGCTTCGTAAGAAAGAGTGGGGGTTTCCGTGGTGACAAAACCTCAATGTCCATGAGCTTGTCACATGCATGTAGCCACTGACCTGAGAATAAGTTAATAATAATGGTTAACGCAAACTATAGTAAAATAATATTGCTTTGAATTCTGACAGACGCTAGTTGAACTGACCCTGGTCATAAATGTGCTGCCAGAGGGCATCCAGCCACTCCTGTAAGACATCAGGAGATTCAGTAATGAAGACATGACTGACGGAGTCTCCATTTCCCGGGTTTATCAGGTTGAGTTTACAGCCAGTCCTCTGGTGGTCCTTTTCTACCACACGAATACGGGTCTCCTGCATAAACACACAGACACAAACACTATACTACATATTTTACGATGGTTCTTCAATGTATCCCAAATGGTTAAGCTTTGTCATCATTTGCTATTATTGCTGTAACCTTTAACATTGACCGCAATTAAATTACTGTGTTACTGTAAATTACTGTACATGCACAAGACCAGGAATTTGTATTTTGTGGTGACCTCAAACACAGTAAACACTTGATCTTATACTGGTTCAATCCCCGGTTCCACCTGACCAAGTGTCGAGGTGTCCATGAGCAAGACACCTAACCCCAGCTGCTCGCGACGAACTGGATGGCGCCTTGCATGGCTGACACCGCCGTCGGTGTATGAATGAGTGAGTGAATGGGTGAATGTGAGGCAAAATGTAAAGCGCTTTGGTGGCCATTGGGTCTGTGAAAGCGCTATATAAATGCAGTCCATTTACCATTTAAATGCAGTCCATACATTCCTTCCTAAAAGCAAAGTTTTGCATTCTGAGGTTAAGGGTGGAAAAATGCAATTTTAGAAATGTTTCTTACATGGTTTATGGGAATAATGAGGCTGGGCTCCACTTTTGCTTGAATCTCTTCAGGAGAGTAATAGCATGAAATCTGTCCAGCCTTCAGCATACAATATAACTTACAGCGGCGTTGCAAACCCTCAATGCTTAGCTAAATGGAGAATAAAAAAATGCTGATTTTACACATTTCATACAAATGTTGTCATGAATCTTTCCTAGAAAAACACCAGTTGATGTCTTACCTGTTGGCTCAGGTAACTGCTCATCATGTCTTGTGTCATGCAGTCAGGTTGTGCCACCAGCTGACAGCACAGGTTTCCATACAGCGGCAGCCATGATGAAGCCTCCACTGACAGACCAATGGCAGGAGGTCAATCAGAACCACTATGCTGGTCAATTATTCAAATGTGGGTTGTTTGTTCTTACCATTTTGCATGATTATAAGAGAATGAGACTGGAAAGATCCCTCTGCCTGCTCCAAGCCCAGTGTGGTGTACGCCAACAATGAGTACTGTGCACCTCTGACACAAAGTTTTTTTACATGCATTTCTCTAGTACAACAATAGAAATGATTTTAATTGTTAAGGAAATGGACATTATATCCATGCTTGCATACAATGGTATTGGGTTGGACTGGAGGAAAGTGTCTGGGTCTCCTCCATCCAGAAGAGGGCAGAGTTTCCTGCCTGAAGATCTGCCGAAAGACAAGCGCAGCCTCCTAGCCAGTTTTTTTGGAGTGTTGACAAAGGTTGGTTCCTCCTCCAGTCCACAGCTATACAGCTCAAACGTCAGTTCAAAGTCCGGCTTCGCTTCAGAGCTGTTAAAATGATTGAAATTGAGCTCAGAACTCTATAGACTGCAGTGCAGTTCTCTTTCTTTTAAACAAGAACATAATTTTCACATATGGCTGTAGAGTGAAATATGGAAAGATGAGAACTTACAAAATTTTGACACCTTCAAAGCAAATATCGGTCATTGACGGGTCTGCAATCACCATTTCAGTGTCAAAAATCTCTGAGCCAATCTTTATCAAACAAAAGACTGCCACCCGCTGTGCATCTGTTGGGTTCAGAAGATACGCATGGCACCAGGATAAAGATTTCTTAAAATATACATATATTATACACACTACTGTTCAAAAGTTTGGGGTCGTTAAAAATTTTACGTGTTTTTGAAAGAACTCTTTTGCTCACCAAAGCGGCATTAACTTAAAGGAGTTGTTCACCTTAAAATGAAAATTAGCCCATGATTTACTCACCCTCAAGCCATCCTAGGTGTATATGACTTTCTTCTTTCAAACAAATACAATCGGAGTTATATTAATAAACACCCTGACGCTTCCGTGCTTTATAAATGGCAGTGAATTGCAACAATCATCTTGAAGCTCAAAAAAGTGCATCCATTCGTCATAAACAAACTTCAAACGGCTCCGGGGGGTTAATAAAGGCCTTCTGAAAGAACAATATTCATATTTAAAACTTTCTGAAGTAAAATAATTAGCTTCCGGCCAAACGAACATACGGATTGCACTTAAGTATTTTCATTTTTAAGTTAACTACTCCTTTAATCATAGTAAAAACAGCAATTTTGTGAAATTTTACAATTACAAGCCATTTTCCCTTTTATTATATTAAAAATACCAAAGCTGC
This sequence comes from Tiaroga cobitis, assembly GCA_030578255.1. Taxonomy (NCBI): domain Eukaryota; kingdom Metazoa; phylum Chordata; class Actinopteri; order Cypriniformes; family Leuciscidae; genus Tiaroga; species Tiaroga cobitis. The sequence continues at coordinate 6,050,906 of CM060607.1, forward strand.
ATTTTTTCTCCCATTACTTCAGTGTCCCATGATTCTTCAGAAATCATTCTAGTTGAGGTGATTTGCTGCTCAAAAAAACATTTCTTCTTATCAATTTTGTAAACCTCTGTATGGCAGCTTAATATTTTTGTGTATTTTTGTAATATTATTTTGTGTGAAGTTGAAAGCATTTGTAACATTTATAAATGTCTTCACTGTCATTTGATCAATTCACTGTGTTGCTGCTGAGATTTTTTTTTTTACTGACCCAAACCGAACTTTTGAACTGAAGTGTATGTGTGTGTGTAAGCTAAACAATTTAATTAATAAAAATCAAAACAGATAGCATATTTTTGCATTACATTCATAACATTAGCAAAGACGGATTTTTTTTAATAATGAATAATTATAATAGTTTGTATACTGTCACTCACTCCCTTTGCTGTTAAAGTGTTCTGAATCTTTCCAAAACAATGGAATTCGCAGGCCTGGATAAATAAAAGAAAAATACATGAATCAAAGAAACAAAGACATTTTTTACTCCAAAATAACAAACAGGGTTATATAAAAAAAGAAAAGTTGATTCCTTTACCAGATATGGCTACCTTTCCCCTACAAGGGATTTGATCCTGAGAGACTGAGGATCTAAAAAAAAGAAAAAAGAGAAAGTATATTATTTATGTTTGATCATTTACAAGTTTCCACTAAATACTCCCAGCAATACAGCTGCTGTTCTAACCTTCTGATGCCCTGGTGCTCTTTCCTCCTCTGGGCTTCACTCATGTAGGCTTTAATTCTGGCATTACAGGTTAACAGACTCCTGGAAGCATCCAACACATGCTCTTTTTTAGTGCTGGCAACCAGAATCTTGTAAGCCCCGGCTCTCATTCGCATCTCAAACTCCAATTTCTCCTGAATATCACGGTCCTATTTGATGGGTAAAATCCATCAGGGGAAATAAAGTAGCTTAATGGACAAGTGCTCTGAAAACAGTTCTGGGTAAAACAAATTCAGACAAGAGGAAGAATAATGTGGGAAAGAAGAACTCTACCACACAGTCTATTCTACAATAACTCCTGATGCATGTGCATGCTGCTTTATGGAGAGATGGCATTGGGGATCAATGGTCTGGACATCAATGAATGGGAATGAGCCAGTGAAGTAACCTAAACATAGCTGGAAGAGAAGAGGAGCTCACTCTACTTTAGGGAAAAGCAGGTCTTTTAGAACCGACAATGGTACATGGATCGATGAAAGTGAGTGAAAGTAATGGAAGTCGGAGTCATTTTTGGTGAATCGGTTCTTTTAAAACTTAGATTCAATAATGATTTACTCCAGCCGTAATCACGTTGACCATGGCATATTGATATTACATTCTATAAAACGTTCCAATAAAGCATATGGAGGGGGACAGGACACTGGTTTTAAAGAGATAGTTCAACACCAAAAATGAAAATTCAATTTAAAATGTAATTTTGATTTGTTTATAAATAGTCATTTCATGATTTTATCATTAGCTCAATTATTGGTTCTCGGCTCATGGCTAATCGGACTTTCGAGTCAGAATCAAAAACCGCAAAACAAATTCACCAAAAAGATCCGATTCACATGAAACGATTTGCCCACGAATCGGATATCGCAAGCAGGTGGTGAAGACTAGTCGGACATAAAGACGCAAAACAATCTAAACATTAAAACATTGACTAATTTTATAACTGTGTGATGATGTTATAAAACATTTTTTTCACTCATTTGGTCCATTGGAGGATTCCAACACATAACATGGTAAGTTATGCAAGTTAGATTGAATATGAATGAAACATGACCACTCTTGCACACTCTCCTCATACACAGACTACCTTTCGTTTCTTAGAAGTTATGAACAACAAATTCATGTCTTCTATTATCTGCTGCGTGTTATGCACACTTATGCATCGCTTCATATCTCGGTCTTTGGCCTGAGAAAATTATTGAAAGTAAGTTACCGGTTAGTCGTGAATAATAACGGACATGAAAACCATTCAACATAACAGACTCACCTCATTTTGAAAAAACATGCTTTCTCTTATTTTCTTTCTCTTGATCTCCATTGCGAGAGAGGAGCACGATGATACAGTGGATCGAGTGGCAATATTTCGTTTAAAATGTTGAATATCCCGCGGTGAATCCATATTGGCCTCTTCCTGAAGACAAGCCTCTCTCGGCACAACAAACCAAAGGATTACACAAGCGCAAATCGACCAATCAGCGTCTTTCAAATCTCGCCGTTGCCTATACAACAGTTGGGCGATACCATATTTAAACTGGGAAAGGTTGGGGTATGGAAAAAACTAAATAGGTGTGCTTAAATAAGTCGATTTTATTCATACATTTTGTGAGATTCATACTATTATGTGAAATATACTATATTTTAAACTAGTTTATGGAAATTATCAAATAATGTGGGGTTGTGTTAATGCTGTGATTTTGTGCTTTCTCCCCCGTCTGTCTTTAAATAGATTGACTTGACGGTCTGCCGCACTGCATTCTAATGAATCCTGAATGTTCTGACCGAATCTTTTCAGTCAGTGATCTTTTTACAGCGATTGTAATTTTACACGTAATGCGATGACATTTTGCACACGAAAACTGCATTCAGCATCATATGAAAAGAAATCAGTGTCACCTCTGTCGCTGCTGTCACGCTCATTCTTGACCCAGATGACTTCATACACCTAGATATCGTTTTTACTGTATCTCACTCAATCAGAGAGGGTTACAGTGGGGTTCGGACTGAAATATCAAGCAACAGATAACCCGAAGGATCAACAGTTTGATCAAAGCTTACAATACACAATCCCACTGGAGCTCGTTCATCAAGGTATGATCGCATGCTTGTGGTGTTATAGAAAATGTCTATAAGTGAACAGACACTACCTGTCTGATTTCAGACTCTGCCCAGTAGATCGCCTCCTGCTTGCTTAAGAAGATTTTCACAAATATCTCTGTGGTAGTTTAATGTAAGTATAGAAACAATTATGGCATGATCTTCGGTTGATTTAAGCATATAAGTAAACCATTAAAACATTTGCAAATGCATCTCACCACCGATGTGCATGCATTTGATTTGCCAAAGCTTTAAATTAACCTATTTAAACCATGGATATGCTGAAATTAAGAACATAATAAAATAGTAATAATAGATGGAAATTGTCTTGTTATATTCTGAATGTCTAGCACGCAGGCTAGTTGTGACAAGTGGTTCAAGTGTTGATGCCAGTTTTTTATTTTATTGTAATGATAGGCTACCGTCATATATTCTGTCTATGCGGCTTTGAGAAAAGCTTGCTCTAATAAAAATGATCAGTTAGACAGCGAGGGATGCACATTTCACACCATAGTTGTCGACCGATATGGGTTTTTCAATAGTCCATGACGATATCTAAAAAGAGCTCATGGTGGCCGATAAAATACCGAGAATAACGCCGGGGCAAGTTGTCACACACTTCCAGCTTAGCTTTATTTTTTAAAGTCACTTTCTGCATAAGCACATACTTTAATATCTGGGCTACAAAAAAAATCTGTTGATTTTTTCCCCACCTGTATTTCCTCCATGCATCATTTAATGCATGTTGACATTTTGCAGACTGATCTCATAAAATTGCGTGTGTATGACACGCCAATTCGTATTTCCATTTTTGGCGTGCTATCAACACGCACAATCGCTTTTCAGCGTGTTTATGAACGCAGTTGACTTAACGTTATTACTGTATATATAAATATATGACCTACCTCCACCCCGTCCCTAAACCTACCCGTCACTGGGGTTAATAGCATTTATGAGTCTTCCCCTGCCATCCTAGGGAAAAAAAATATCGCTCCCCAGATGTAGATCTACATTTTGCTTCGTTTCGCTCGGAAATTTAATGGCGTGTACATATAAGCGGAATCACTTGGACATTAATGGCGTAGACATACACGCATACACGCGGATATCTCAAAATGCGTATAGATATCACGCAACTTGACTTGAAAGTGGCGTGTCTGTTTACGCAAAAGTCATGATGTCATGTTGCATTTTGTGACATCCCAATAGTGTTGTTGACATAAACGTGAAGGCAGAATAAAACATAAAACCTAATTAATTCACTTATAAAATGAAAGCTTCTGTTCCAAATTATGTTTTCCATTAAGATTCATGCAGTTTGTGTAATATGCAAATAATGTGCATTGACAAATATACCAAATATAGACAGATTAATCATCCTGCCTGATATATTTCTCTATTACTATAGAAAAATGGTTGTTCTTTCTGTAGGTTTTTCTATCCTTTAAGGCAGAAATGAACAACAGTTTTACTAAGAAGGACCAAAAATCATACAGGAGTGCCGTGGCACAAACGTAAATGTTGCGTTATATCCAACTATGTTATATTAAATTTGACATGATTAAAACTAAAAAGTTAAAACAAAAAGATACATTAGAAATTTGCTTCAAAGACATGTAATTTCCCCCCCTGTTCTGATATGATGGGTCAAAATCACAGGCCAACTTTGGCCTGCGGACCCTAGTTTGCCATTTCTGCTGTAAGGTATTTTTATATTGAAGAACTCGGGTGCACAAATTTCTAATATTTTTTTATTGATAGGTTATCTGTGTCATGCAGCAGAAAGTGTGCACACGCAACACAGCGCTGTTTGTGAAGAACGGTCAGGCGTGTGGAGCCGGGGTCCCTCCTCAGCTTCCTTTCCGCTGTCCGCGATGTGGAGAGCACCAACGTTTCCACAGTCTTTCTTCCCTCAGAGCTCACCTTGAATACAGCCACCCGTTCCACACTAAACATGACATCAGCCTCCTATCCACGGGGGATTTATGTAACACAGACCGAATGGAAAGCTGCAAAATCTCCAATTCCGACATGCATAAAGTACGTGATGCCGGCACCAATACTAACTCAACTACGAGAGGAGAGCGCAAACACATATTCGCAGCCGACCAAGCTCCATCCCAGCATCCGGCAGGGCAAAAGCTCACGCCCCCCGAGAGGAGCTTCAGCCTTGGGGACGCATCAGCTGGTGCTGGGCCCCTCTCGGCTCCGGTGGCGTGCGTGGAGAAGCGGCTGGAGGGGATGATGAGGACAGCCAATAGCAGCATGGAGCGGCGTCTGCTACGGCTGAGCTCAGAGCTAGCGCAGACAGACACGGCTATCCTGTGTGAGCGCGCTCACTCGCATCACCTGGCCCAGGAGAAACAGGTAGTGCTGGAGCGAGAGCGAGCGCTCAGCCGACAGGTAGACGCCGCTGTGATGGTGATCGCCACGCTGAGGCAGCAGCTCAGCATCTCGGAGCACGAGCTGGAGCGGAGAGAACAGTGAGTGAAAGATTTAAAGCGTTAGTTCGCTAACTCATTCACTCACCGTCACGTCGTTCCAAACCCATAAACCTTTCGTTCATCTTCGGACACAAATGAAGATATTTTTAATGAAACATGAGAGATTTCTGTCCCTCCGTTAAAAGTCTACTCACCCAAACCTTGACGCTTTAGAACTTTCATAAACATGTACAAGATGCACGTCGTAATTACCATAATTACGAGATGACAATCAGCCTGTGGGTGGTACAAGTTGGCTCTTTCAGAAAATGATGATGTTACAAGTTGTAATTACGAGTTGTACGAGAATGTAAAGGCTTTTTACTAGTCAGAATGGCATGAACGCATCTAGAAATCCATATAAATGGTTAATCCAAGGGTGTGTCTAAAATCGCCCCAATACCCTTAAAGGGTTAGTTCACCCAAAAATGAAAATTATCCCATAATTTACTCTCCCTCAAGCCATCCTTGGTGTATATGATTTTCTTCTTTCAGCCAAACACAATCGGCGTTATATTAAAAAATATCCTGGCTCTTCCAAGCTTTATAATGGGAGTGAATGGTACCTTAGATTTTGAAGCCCAAAAAAAGCGCATCCATCCATCATGAAAGTAATTCATCCGGCTCCAGGGGGGTAATAAACACCTTCTGAAGCAAAGCGATGTGTTTTTGTATGAAAAATATCCATATTTATAACTTTATAAACTATAATCACTGGCTTCTGGTAAAGACCGTACGCAAGTCGAGTTCTGTCGTAAGAGTGACCTCTGACCTCTAATAAAGAACATTCATCTTTTGTGTTTCACAAATAAAATAAAGTTAAATAGGGTTGGAATGACACGAGGGGGAGTAAATGATAATGAAATGGAGAAAGTGCTCAACTCTGTGGGTTATTTTTACACGAAAGGTGTTTTTCTTAAAAGTGCAGTAGCAAGAAACAGTACTACGTTTATAGACTTTGAAGAAAAAAATTAAATCTGATTGGACCCCTTTAATCCTTTTACATTTTGTGATGAGAGCCTAGTGTTTCACAAAGCTGTTCTACAGTAATACCCTTGACTGTATCGCAGGGAAGTTGTCACCATCCAGAAGTTTCTGGAAGCAGCGGCGCAGCATGAGATGTGTGGGAAGGTTCGTTTGCGACGGTTCATTGAAAGCCTCCTGCGGCGGATCTCCCTGGCCGAGAGACTACTGGAGTATTATCAGAGCGTCCCTCACAGGCATTACTGCACGGCTCACTCCGTATGTTACCAAAATATGCATCAACATAACACTGTATATCTCACAACTTTTAAAAAGGGTTTTAGAAAGTAAAAAAAAAAAAATCATCTGTTTTTATTGTTTTCATGTTAGTTATATCACATTGTGATTTGCCTCACAACATTTAAAATAATAGTATTTTAAAACAAAATTGCTCCATGGCTTTTCAAAAGAAATTATAATAAAAGACTATGCCAGTATTACAAGATTTACAATGTTTTAATAATGAAATCATTTGTTTTTTTAAGTTAAACACCACTATTTTTTACTTTTAAATGAATTTCATATGTCATTTTAAATGCCAGAGCAAGTCATTGACCCTGTACTGGTATTCAAAAGATATTCCCATTGATAATGAATTACCTGACATGACCTACTTCAGGATTGCAGTAATGAACTTCTATTTCAGAAATATGTCAGCCCTGTTGTATTTCTCTAATTTCTCATTATTTCAGGTGCCTCTGCCATCAGAGTTCGGTCCACATAGAATAACACAAAGCAGGTATTTCATTATTGCTTTCACTTTTAGAAGAAAAGTCACACTAACCCAGTAATGAGTAATTCATGTAACCATTTAACTTAAAATTTTTAAGCTTCACTGTAAAAAGTGGTAACTTGCAATTGTTAACTTAAAGAGCTGTTTTTTTTTAACTTGATTTAACCAATTAAAATGAATTTTGTTGGTATAAATTAATGTATTTAGGTTGATTCAGTAATATTAAATTATATTTTTGACTTGAATAAAACCGGTTAAAGGTGCAGTACACTATTTCTGAGAAACGCTGTTGAAAGTGAATCAGACGTGTTAAGAGCTTTAGCAGCTGCATTAATATTAGAAAAGCTTTCCAGTGGTGGAGAGACGTAAGATATGCTGTTGTTGTAATGTTAGTTCCAGTGATAGCACAGTTTTGAGTGTCATTGTTTGTCTGGAGCTGCTGGCGACTAACTCTTGCTTGTATATACTCTTGTGTACTGTATGTTCGTTTTTTGTTCTTTCTTGTCGTTCGTTCACCATCTTCGCTTTATTTTTCGTGAAGCTTTATTTTGCTTCACTTCTGCTATGATGAAGAGACATCCAATTTGTGGGCGAAGCAATGAAGGGAGGGGTGTGTGTTTGGGTTGATTTCAAATATCAACAGGGTTAAACAATGAGTCTCAGAAATCGCTTACTGCACCTTTAATTTAGATGTTATCATTTTTTAGGTTACCTTTTTTTTTAGGTGTTAACTTCCTAAACGGAAAACAATTCAGAGCACTTCAATATAAATCATGTCCTTATTTGACTCATTTTGCTTGTAGACAGGTTGTCCCCTCTAACTAATTAATGTGATCCTATCAAGACAGTAGAAGATCATGTTGCCCCTTTCATAAATGACCCTTCTGTGTTCTTTTCCATTTAATTAGCCTTAAAGTGTGTACAAATTAAATGGAAGAAATAAAATGTAAAAAACAGCACACTGCTTTATCTGCTCCCATGAAACTTTAATAATTTGCTATGTCAAGGTCTTCGTCAGGTGATGTCTCCCTTTTCAATAATTGTTTTTTTCTTTTTGCTTATTGGATCATTCATTTTATCTGGTGTGTGTTTATTATATATGTGAATATGAAATCCCTTGATATTTGTTGTTCCCATTGCGTGACAAAGACCTTCGTTTTGCAATTTATATTGGATTTATGGGAGCAGATAAAGCAGTCAGTGTGTTATTATCTTTTCTTTTTTTCATTTCTTTCATTTGGACTTTTTTAACTGAGCACCTGTCCAACTTATTTTGCTGTTTAGCATCAGGTCTTCAGGAGAGCATCTTGAGGAGGATGAAGAGCAGCAGTTGCTTGGTCAGTCTGGATGGGAACTGTTGGAAGGTTCTGCTGGGAGACTGGGTTACGACAGCTGGTCCCAGCAGAGGAGGTCAGATGGGTATGAGGTTTAGGGACAGAGGCGGAGCTTAGCAATGAGTGTACATGCTGCAAATAATATTGAAGTAAATATGTTGAATGTATTAACAGTTATTCAGTGGGGTCCAAAGGTCTGAGACAACATTGAAAATCTGGGATTCGAAATCTTCTCTTTTTTTTTGGTTTATTAAAATACACTACCAATCAAAAGTCGGGGGTAAGATTGTTTTTAAAGAAATTAATACTTTTATTTAGCAAGGATACATGAAACTGATCAAATGTGAATGTTAAGAGACATTTATATATTCTGAAGGATCATGTGACACTGATACTGAAAATTCAGGTTTGCATCACAGGAATAAAATACATTACAAATGGTAATAACAATATTGTTTTATATATATATAAAATAAATGCCTCTTTAAAAAAAAACAAAAACAAAAAAAAAAACACCAGCTCCAAACATTTGAATGCTAGTGTATAATTTATTACAAAAAAACTTGCAAATATATTTACACATTGTCATAAACAACCAGTAAATTGATTTAAGTTTTACAAAAGATAGGTACACAAAATTTCAAGATGCACATCAGTGAAAGTAATGATAAGTGATAAGATAACTTTAGGCTATGTTCACACTCCAAGCCTTAGTGCCCAATTCTGATTTATTGCTCAGGTCCAATTTTTTGTTTGGCTGTTCACATTTGTCACGATCCTGAACTGACCCGCATGCGCAAAAGAACAATAACAAAGATGGCGCAGCACGCTGTCATATTTAAGTAAACTGAATTACTGAAGTCAGTGTTCAAGCGTTCATTTATAAGCTGCCGTGCCGCTGAAGTCAGTGAATTAGTGTGCAGCCGATAAGGAAGGACACAAACGATGATGAGGAGCAAGAGAGCAACGTTTTTCTCGTGCATTTTTTCTAAGTTTTGCTTGTATAGAGCTGTCACCGTAATACTTATGAGTATAACAGCTCACCGTCCCTCCACTGACTAACTTCACTGCCGTCTTCCATATTCACCGAGTGACTAAAGAACTACCGGTATGTGAAATCTTCGGTATGTGATGGAGTGACTCCCATCAGCGCAGAATTGTGATGAATGATGAATTCTGATATGACTGGTCAGACTGAGGTCGCATTGCAAAAATTCAGACATGTATCTGATTTAGGACCACATATAGAAGCAAATCAGAAAGAATCAAAAATATCAGATTCCATGTGGTTCCACAAAAAAATGGCCTGCAATCTGAATGTAGCGTTACTGATTGATTCACGACTCATTACGAGAGCCGTCTCCAAGTTGGACTGGTCTTCCTGTATGTTTGTTTTTGCATGCAGCCGGCAAGGATAACTCAAAAGAAAAACGTGTTTTCACTAGTGCAATTTAAAAAAAAAATCCACTAGTGACTTTTGGACTCCACTGTATACAAATATGAGTTACACAAAACACAGATGAACCTCAGCAATGTCCAACTACAGATGGCAGATTAGTTATTTGATACTTAGTTATTTGATTCTTAAATGGGATTATGGTCCATCTGTGAAATATTTTAATAAGATTGGCTCTAGTATGAACACACGGTGAAACTGCCCTTTAATTTAAATAGATAAAGCTGTTATTATAGGCTGCTTACTTAAAGTGGAGCTATAACCTAGTAAATAATGTCACAAGCCTGTTTTCTAACTGAAACTACTGTTCAGGAAAATGAATGTAGTTATATTATCTAAATGATGTTGTAGTTTGTTCACAAACTTTCACTAGAAAATGCACTGTTTCAGCAAGAAGCAAATGTATGTAGCAAATATCTAAATAATTTACTTTTGAAGGTACCGTTGTGTATTTGAAATAGTGGTGCTACATTTAAAAGGGATGAATATGTTTCCCTGCTTGTTAGCCAGCCTCATTAGAAACTCAAAACAGGAGAGAAAAAGGAAACTTTAATAGAGAAAGTCAACTGAAGTTCTCTTTTGTTTTAAAACATGTAGCTATCGAAATCTGAATAGATGTTCTTAAGTGTTCTTACATTCATTGCCAAGTAGTTTGATAAAAGATCCTTTTTGCTATTCTGTACAATTGGAGCAATAGCACTTTGACTGAACTGTGAAACAATTCTGTCAAAGAATGTACTTTGATTTAAAGGGATAGTTCACCCAAAGGGAAAATTCGGTTACTTGCTCTAATACCGTTCAAAGATATTTTGAGAAATGTTTGAGTGTTTTTTTTTTGTTTGTTGCCCATAAATGTCAAAAGATCAAGGAAAATTTGATTTCTCATGTCATGACCCCTTTAACCTCTTCATAGACTTTAAAATTGAACATTTTATTCAATAATTCCCAGTCAGTATAACTGGAGCAGTTGCACTTATTCTCAGCTTTGGCAGAGCTGTGAAACAATTCAGAGAATAGTACGGTAGTATAGCTACTTTAAGTAATTACCAAAGTCCTGATGTCATTGTTATGGTAATGTACAAGAAATACTGACATTTATGGTATAACATGTGAAATATAATTTTATGTATGATGAGGGTAGTGTCCATAAAACAAGCAGATTGGAGGAACAGGGTAGTGCTTTTGGTAGAGTTTGATGCAGTGTTTATCGATAAAGGACCAGTACATGCATGTATTTGGGTCGACCCTTCATTTGACTTTGACTTCAAGATTGATAATGTTTTTTAAATGCTAGTAAGTAGTGTGTCAGATGCAGGGTAGATCTTACCCACAGCACATTAAGTCTTCATATGAAAACCGTCTGTTTTGGGGGGAAAAGCCAAATGAGGGCATTTGCTAACATTTCAGCTCAGGCTACTTGTTCTGTTCAGTTTAGGCCCCGATGTTTTTCACATATTATTGTACCAGTTGCATGTGACCAGCTAAATAGGACCTCTCAGCTTTGTGTGTGAGACTTTTACCTTAAAAATATACAAAAAACAAACAATTGGATTTTGAGTTCAGAAGATGAAAGTATAAAAACAGCTAGTTATAATTCTTGTTTTAAAGGTGCTCTCTGTAATATTGACTGCAAATATTGGAGAGGGTTGTTTCTCCTGCCCTGTCCTTGTCAGACTCCACGCTCACATGGGTTGCCAGATTGAGGACACGCAACAAAAACGTGCATAATTGACAATAGGAAGCGACGAGCCTTAAGTTGATCAGCTAATGTATATGGTTGCAATGTTTTTATTGCCAAGGCTTTTTGGGTCGGGGAGAATTTGCGATCTCTGAGCCAGTTCGTTTACTGGCTTCCATCGCTGTGTTTTCTGCCAACTGAGTGTCGAAATACTATAGAGTGCCGACGTTATGACGTCACGTTGTAGAACAACTCGGAAGCTAGCGGCGCATGGGTTCCCTCGATCGAAAAGCTATGCATTTTCCCCATAGACTTTTGGAAAATCGCAAAAAATAAGATCTGTGTTCAACAAAGAGTTGTGACCCTTACACGTTTTGTCTACCAAGATAATCTTAAAGTTAATAAGATTATTAACTTAAGTTAAAGATAAAGTTAAAGTTAATCCAAAATGTATACATTTTGAAGCCTAAATAAAGCCAATCACTGTTTTTTAAGACACAGTAAAGTTTGTTAACCACAGACCTTATTTCAGGCGATTTAGCAAAAACCCATTCAAAAACCCATAGACTTTAGGGCGAGGGAACCGGAAGTGCTAAAATGCTAACTCACTTCCGCGTTTTGGCCTACAGAGTGACGTCATAACTTCGGCACTCTATTGGGTAAATTGCAGTGTGGCGGGATCACACGGACCAAAACAAAAACAGACATTACGACACAGAACACACATTTCAAAGTAGAATAAATGGCTGTAGGATTGTTTCTCAAAGAAACAAGTATTTGAACTTAGCATGTTTCCTACATCTCTGCAAACATTATGGTATTTTAATGCTTTAGTACACTCAAAAAAAAAGACATAGAGCACCTTTAGCACTATGTTTGTGATGTTTTGTTCAGTGGTGGCAATGTCATCCACTCCATTGTGTGCTCAGTTCTGACACTGTGATTCGAAATCTTATTTTGTCTTTTGTGCTTCCTTCCAGTTTCTGTATTACTTGATATGTTGTGTTTACTTAGAAGGAGATCTGAAGTACTGTAGTGCTGTGTGAGCATGAGATCATTCACATCCATCAGTATTTTATTGTGAGTGAGCATGCTATAATGCTTTATCCAGTGGCTTGTGCAATATGTGACAATACTTTCCTGATGGGAGGAAAAGAAACGGTATACTGTACAGAAAACATTGGAGGACACACACTAGGGTCAAACTAGACATAATACGGCACGACCAAATTCACTTGTGTTTTTCTTATTTTTATTTTCTAAATGATCTGCATTATAGATGTGGTCTGAGACTTTTATTGTCTCATTATTAGTCCCAACTCCCAACTAATATTATGGACGGACTGAAAACATTAATAAGGATGATGCTAAAAATAAGATTAGTATAGCAGTTGCTTATCTACTGTATTTCAATACTTTCAATACAATAATAATGTCAAAATATTTGTCAATATCAGGTTCGAATTTCACAGTATACAGTATGGGTGGCCATATCAAATTCAGTCAAGTGGCTTTTTTTTGTCAGTATCAGTTTGATGAAGTCATTCGGCCGTTGTTTCACCAAAAAATTGTATACTGATGCATCCCTAATATTAATACCAGTGTGAATTTCTTTTCTGTGAATTAGGTTGGGCTCTAGAAGTGTAGGTATGCCATTAAAGATGACAATCAGAAGTAGAACAAAGCTAAAAAAAGAGATTATAGAAAATATAAAACATTTTTTGGTTCTATTGTTTGGTGTTTCTTGATAATAATGAGTATAATTTGAGCTGATGTTTTAATGTTTTCTCTAGACTTATCTTAATGTTTGTGCCTTTCTCTCGGAACATTGTTGTCTGTATTACACGTGTGATACTGTGAGATTTCAAGTCTCGCGCTATCTTTGCTGCTGTACGTGATATTCTGAATAATAAATGTGACTAGAATTGATCATTAAAGACTGATTTGTTAATGCTTTGTCTGTTATCCATCTCTTGTGGCAACTGAATGGTCACTCATTTGATGAGATGCACTTTTTAACAGTTTTTTTCTTCTTATAATGTTGTAGTTTTACATAGTCCGCCTTTACATTTCTTAATTCACTTCTTATTCATCACTGCAATGCAGTGGATGAGCACTAGAGGGTATCCTCAATTTTACCATCTATGCAAAACTGATTTTAGGATCTCTGTGAAGAGCTTCTTGTATTTGTGCAATTATGAAAAACCCTGAATTAGAAGTTAAAGGCCAGTAGGATCAAACTGGCTGCATCCTTACACAGCAAAGTATGAAATTGTTTTATTATTCAACAACACACTTCTAACCCATGTGACATTTTAAAGTTTGTATTTTCAGTCCAACTTTGCAAGATGTAGAGTAATCCTTGTGCTTTCCAGGGGTGTGTTTCCCATACCACAATAAGATCCAACCACATAAGTTTGTAACACTGTTTGCGAATGTTCGTTGGAACTATAGTTTCGGGAAATGCCAAATCGTTCAACTATGTTGGCAACGACAGAAATAACTTAAAGGTATTGTAGGTAGGAATTGTATAAAAAAAACTTTTTTCCAAATTTGTTTAAACTTTCTGTATTTATCAATGCATAATTAAAATGTAAGTAATCTGAAAAAGAAAGTATAAAAATCGAGTGTCTGTAGACCTCTCACGACTGTTTTAAAGACAGCTCATTATTTCCATTCACTCCACCCCCTCCCTTCTGGGCTCCTTCCAAAGCCACGCCTCCAAAACACATGAACGCGCGACTCCGACATCTGAGCTGAAGACGCATTATTGACCTGAGACGAGCGGAGAGGAAGGAGCGCAGTGTGCATGTAGTGACGTCATGTCAGAATCACATGTAATAAAACAAATCTAACTATCATTATGAAGATAAACAAATAAGATGTATTTTAGTACTCACTATCAAGTAGCATATTGATATTGGTAAAGATTAAAATATATATTTATTGATTCGCTAACGAGCTAGTTATCTATAAGGCAAAGCTAAAACAGGTTGCATGATACACGTTTTTCCATTGCCATCATTTACACTGTGATGAAGATGAATTTCGTGTAAGATTCATAACATATATGGTGTTCTGCATGTAAGAGTTTCTATAATGAAAGCATTGTTGACTCTGATGAGGACTACACTCCAGAGACAAGTACCGCATCGTCAGCTCGAGGACAGATCCGGGGTCGAGGGATTTTTTGTTTAAAAACAAAACAAAGGCGAAAAAACCGTGCAGGTAAACTTCCAGGTGAACATGGTAAAAGAGTTAGACAGAGGGTAAATATAATTCTAAGAAAAGTTCCTGGATGCGGATCGGCCTACTATCTGTTAAACATGTATTTAGTTATCTAAAGCAAAATTATGCACAATTCAACACTATAGCTATCATCTTGAGCTAGGCATATATATTATTTATCATCTCTACTACGGCTCGCTAAGTAATGTTATGTTAGCTATATTAGGCAGCTACGTGTGCTAATGACACATGCTTCATGAAAACATAAAGAAAAAAATATGTATGCTCAAAATACAAAAAGAAAGATTTACCTGTCCAGCAGAAATATAGCCATCCAGGCGTCACTTTTCAGCCCCTTGAGGTCTCTCAGTTCTCGCCATCGCTGGAAAGCCACGCCGATATTGGCATGCGTTTTATTTTGTTGTTTATCCAAAGACTTTTTGTTCATTACCTTTTCTAGTAACGTTACTGTCTTCCTTTTTTTGCCTGGTTTCCCTTCGCGAACTGCATATGTGAATTTTGATTGGTCTTTCTAATCTCTGCCATTGTTTTGCTATTCCTAGGTTCCGTGCCTCTTGAATTCCTCAAATCAAACGGATGCGCGCGCAAGTGGGCAGGTCCTGTGTGGCAAAAGGGTGGTTGCCATGGTTGCGAGAGAGTGACAGTCGCCTAAGCCAATTCTTTGTTTCGTCCCGAATGTAAATAATGAGCTGTGTTTAGTGCAGATTAAAGGTCTAGAGTCACTCGATTTTTATACTCTTTTTATCAGAGTACTTACATTTTAATTATGCATTGATATATACAGAAAGTTTAAACAAATTTGGAATTTTTTTTTAATAAAATTCCTACCTACAATACCTTTAAAGTAGCTAATGGCCATAATTTGCAAACGATGGTTTGATCATTATGACTTGTTTTGAAAATTAAGCCACCAATTCTACATTAAAAAAAGACTGAAAGAAATGAAAATTTTGTTATTTACTCACTTGCGTGTCATTCCAAACCTGTGTGATTTTCTTTCTTCTGTGAAACATCAAAAGAGATGTTTCAAAGAATGTTCATGTTGCTCTGTTCCATACAATGAAAGTGACTGGGGCCAAACGCTGTAAAGCTCCAAAACTGACAAAAAGCGTACTAAATATACAGTATTTGCTACAACACTAAAAAAAGGGTTAGGATTTAATAAAATGTGTAGTGAATTTCACACAGTTACAAAGAAATGGCAAAAAATACATTGAATTAAACATGAAATTTTGAAATAGAAACACCGAAATTCTTGTAAAAGTTTTATTTACAACTTCAAAAAACGTTTTTATAGTGAACTTATGCACTATACTAAGTGCCAGATTTACTAAAGAGGGCAAATTAGCGTGAGAGCACAATCCCATAAAAGTGGCGATGGGAGTGGATAGTTCTGCGTGTGATCTACTGACGACACACACATTACAGAACACAGATGCAGATCATTTCCATGATGACCAACGCAATCTACCAAGAGCAGTGCAAATTAGCGTCTGTTTTAAGACCTGCTGTTTTTGGCCTTAAAATAATGTTGCAAATACCAGTAAATTGACTAGTGCAAATCACCTTGCATGATTGATTTAAATATTCTCCTCCCATAAATTTTGCGTCTGAAAGCACAATTTACAAATGCATATGCAATAAGGTCAGCAGAAAAAATTACCCTGTCGACGCCTTTACGGTACAAATTTTTCACTGCGTGTCTTTAGTAAATCCTGACAGTCGTTTTTTAAACTCAAAAGAGGGTTTGTGCAAGCTGTTAGTAAATCTGGCTCTAAGTCTTCTGAAGCAATACGATAGCTTTCTGTGAGGCACAGAATGATTTTTGTCATTTTCATTGTATAAAAAAAGCTTGAACATCCTGCCAAACTTTTTCTTTTGTGTTCAGCGGAAGAAAAAAAAAACGAGTAGGTTTGTAATGACGCGAGGCGGGTGAGTAAATTCAATAAAAATTTTGGAGCAAACTATTCCTCCAAGTAAGATGTTAGGGAAAATAAACCTCCAGAACGAAAACACACATGAACCAGACAGCGTATATCTATGGCCAAACTCTCTGCTACATTAAAGGTGCTCTAAGCGATGTCACACGTTTTTTAGGCCAAAACATTTTTTGTCACATACAGCAAACATCTCCTCACTATCCGCTAGCTGCCTGTCCCCTGAACACACTGTAAAAAACGCAGTCTCTGTAGACAGCCCAGGCTCCACACACAGCAACAAAAACAAACTGGGGCGACCCGCTCCACGAAACAAAACAAACAGTGTTCCAGCCTGGGGGAGGGGTTAGTGAGCGTACATGGGGGGTGTGGAGGAGAGAAGCATGAAGAGGGAAGTTAGAATTTTAACTCTTTAAGTTTGATATGGCCGACAAACGACCAAAGAGACGACGTTCTGATGAACAGATTGCAAAAATACAAAGAAGAGGGAAAAGGAGAAGGAACGCATGCCTGAATATACATTGGAAAAGCCTTTGAAAGGTGGTGAGAACTCCGCCGGCAGAAGGGCTTCCAATCCGACATTCAGGGAACGTTAGCTCTGTTTCTGCTGGACAGGGTAAATCCAGTTTGGTTTTTCTAAATGGACTTTCATGTTCGCCTAACAAACACAAGGATATAATTAGCTAGAACAATGCAGTCAGCGCTAACTTTGGTGAATACAACATATAGGTTTCTTGCAGCTAGCTATCGATCTCTATTGTAAATAATCAAGCAAACTCACAGTAGTGCGACAGTTTGTGTGAATGATAGTTTTCACCAACTATTTATTATGAAATTGAATGTTCATTCATAGCCTATTGACAACTTTGACTAAATTTGAAGCTAACGTTATCTTGCTATTATTGCGTCCTGGTATGAGAGCTAAAGTTATAACCTCAGGTGGCGAAACGTTTTATCGTGTTTTTCTGGTAATGTTTCTCTTTTTTTGCATTATATGAAAGCATTTATCTAACTTGGCGACATTACACCTTGAAAGAAGTATCAGTAAAACTACAGGGGGAGGGGACGGGATGAGGAGGAGGGAAGGTCTAGCTAGCCTCCGTTTTGTTCGACAATACTTTGAACGTCACCCAGCATCACTTAGAGCACCTTTAAACAAAGCTGTCATCTAGGAACAGAGACCAGAGAATGAAAAAAAGAGTAAAACTTGTAGTAAGGAGCTTTACTGGTACTAGCTGAATTGAAAAGATGGTTCATATTAACATGAAGATCAAAGAATCGCTTGATAGTGTTTTTGATTGGTTCGCTCTCTGTTGTCTTTGAGGGACTTTAATGGCTGCAGCCTCTAAGGCTCGTACTGACGTCCCTCCTTACATTTAGGATGCCGAGGTCACGATCTCTCCAATTTACATTTTTCTGAAGGTTTTTGTCTGACGGAGGCCATTCATGACCATTTGATTCTTTGAAACAAAGCAAAACCAATGTTACTCACGTATGCAGCAGCCTTACAACCTTGCCATCTGTTTTCAGACCTTCCCGCTCTCTATCATCTCTCCAGCGCTGGAAAAATTTTAACGTGGGTCCTAAAGCTCTTGTTTGATCAAAATCCTTCTTTTTCTTTTTCCAGTGATATTCCTCTGAGCTTTTCTCTTTTGTAATGTCTCTCAGCCATCTCTCTTTCTACAGTCTTTCTTCAAATCTCACTCTCTCTCTCCTCCCCATCATGAGAGGACACGCCCCCCACTGCTGATTGGCTGCAAGTGTGTTGTGCTGCTTTTAGACTAAAATACATACTCATATGGATTGCTTTTACAATCACTTTTTCAAGCGTCAAAGTGGTAGTTGCGTAGCTGTCAACTGAGAGACAGAAAGCCCATAGATTTTATCAAAAAGATCTTCATTTGTGTTCTGAAGATGAACGAAAGTCTTATGGATTTGGAATGACATGATGGTGAGTGACAGAATTTTCATTTTTGGGTGAACTAACCCTTTAATGCGGAAGCGTATTGCATTCACTTGAGGGAAAAAAATCGACTCTGTTTTTCTGAATTAACGAGTTAATTATCTCAGAATTACGAGATAATTTTTCATGGAAAAAAGTGTTTGCTCTGTTTTTCTGAATTAATGACTTAATTATCTCAAAATTATGAGTAACTCATTAATTCATAAAAACAGAGTGAAAAAAATGTGAGAAAAATGTATCTCATAATTCTGAGATATTAACTCGTTAATTCATAAAAACAGAGCAAAAACTTTTCTTTCATGAAAAAATATCTCGTAATTCTGAGATAATTAACTAGTTAATTCAGAAAAACAGAGTAGATTTTTTTTCCTCAAGTGAATGCAATACGCTTCCGTACTTTAAGGCCCATTTGTGAATCAAAATACGTTTAGAATCCTGTACATTTTTTTATTTTACATGGACTGGGTCTCCTCTTGAGGGTCTCCTCATGAGTTGAGATCACATGTCTAGCCAAATACCACTTGCTTTATCTCAGTAATCCCTGTTATTATTAAATTAACCATGGCTGACTGTGAATAAAAAAGCACATTTCTAAAATTAAATTGTAACTGAAGACTATCTTGACGCTATTGTGTAATGTTACATACACACTAGTGGTGTGCTAAGCAAAACAGAAAAAAAATGACATCAATAACGATTAGTTATTTTAATCTTCTGTTACTCTTTACTATTTTACAAGTTTCACAAAGAAAATATATTTCTACATTCTTAAGCCTATACTGGCCTGGGGTCACATGCCCCTCGTTGGGATTCACAGCTGTTTTGGTAGCGGTCATTTCTATAAAAATTGTAAAAGTTTAGTCTGAAGTTCACTGCAAAGATGAATAAACTGACTGAGGGGGCTCTGCTTGTTTGAGTTGGCTGTGAAGCAAGTTTACAAGCCACATTATTAGGAGGAGAGAGAAATAGTGAATAAGCAGACTAATATTATTCGACTTGTTTGCGTTGCTAAATGTATTATTCGGTCATGATATGTATCATAACATAACGAGGAGGGCTAGAGAGTTTGTGCATTTATTAATGTCTGGTGTGAATTCAGATGACATAGAGAGCATCATGATGTCATCAAAAATGTTTCTTCACAGTCATATTGTGATTCACACACAAGTGTGTATGTGATTTTACAAGCTCATAAGACTGGAGTAGGCGGTGGTGTTGCATCCTGTTCCATAGCGTTAGCTTTTTATAGATGCTCTGCTTTTAAGTGTATGCCAACAAATGATTAGGCGAAGTATTTGGGAATAACAACATGACCACAGATGACTAAACTGTCCACATGTCTCTTTCTTTATAAATATATATTTTAAAACAATGTCATACAAACATGTTTGTGAGTCATGATTGGTTGGGCAACAGCCAGAATGTCAACGGTCTGTTTCTGCACTGATAATGAGATCATAGTTTCATCATTTGCTGTTGCAGTCAATCATGCATTGATTTCTTGCATAATTTGGAATTTGATTTGAGTAACTTTAAATTAAGTAACAAATGATTACATTGTGTCAGTGTGGATTTCATTATAAGAAAAACAGCTCATTGTGCTGACACATTTCCATTATAGACTGTGTTAGTGATATATAGAGTGTATATACAGTGTTCAGAGGGATAGTTATTCCTGGATAATACTCTTCACAGTGACAATTTATTGTATGCAAATATAGGCATATATAGGTCTCCCTTTGTCAATTTATTATTGAGACCCTAGAAAATATGGAACCTAAAGGGATAGAAATTATTTTATCAGCTAATTAATTATGTTAATTATATTTCTCACCATCATGTAATTCCAAACCTGTGACTTTCTTTCTTCTATGGAACATAAAAGGAGATATTTTGAAGAACGATGGAACCAGACAGCATTAATTGGAGCCCATTGTGGTTTATGTCATAGTTTTTATTTTCATGTGCTCTAATGTTTGAGCCAGAAAGCAAAAAGTCTGTATCAAAGTCGGGGCGAAAGAGGGAATTTATTTAAGCCATACTAATTATTCAGAGTGAACTCCATATTTTGAGAATACAATCATACTTGGAAAATAAAGCCAATAAACAAGTTATTTATGTTGTAACTTGCATTTGATATAGAACAAGCTAATATAAAATATTTTTAACTGAACTGTACTTTCCGCCCCATCTCTCGCTCCCTCCCTCACACACACACACACACACACACACACACACGACGTCAGTTCCCCTCAAGTTCACACAGGGGTCAGTAGTGTAACGACTTGTAATTAATCACATTAACTATAATGTTTGATGACCAAAAAGTGGGAAAAAAGTGTCTAAATATTTTTGTCTTAAGTTTGAACTACATCTATGGCATTCCTTAGTTAATCTATAGGTTAGCATATTACAAACTTCTTCATTCTGTAAGATAGCCTATGCCCGTGCTCTCCTTCTTTAAAATAAATTTCATTTGGTTTGATATATTGCATTTAATGGAATGATATTTATACTTTTATGTGTCAAAATACTTTTTGGGGGTCACACAGTAAACCCACACTTACGGCATTTTCAAAGCGTGAGTTTTCTCCATAGACTGTAAAAAATAGGTTTTCTCTGAGTGGTGGTGATGGACCGAAGTGTCATGGCCCCTTGAAGAGCAAGTGTTATGGGAGTTGTAGTAACCGCTTTAAGTGTAATGTCTCTTATAACGTCCATATAGGTCTGTACAAAGATATTTTTATTCGTGACAGACCAGATTGATTAAGGTTTACAGCTAAAAAAATCAGAAGTTTCTAAAATGATTCGTTTAGCTTTATCTCCTCAGCTACATAATAGTAAAACACTACCTTTCCCATAATTCTCTGTGTGACGTATAGTAACGTACGTGTGAATCGGATACCTGTATATGGAGTAGTCATGGCCAGGAATGGCTCGATCCTAACGGTATTCCTGGAGGTCCCCTTAAGCTTTTACACATTGACGGTCCAAATAAGAAGGTAATCTCTGAATTACGAGTTGTAGCGCGTGAAAAGCGGCGCGTGAAGTTGAAAGGCAAGTTGACGCTGGACACTTGCGTTATGATGCCACGAGACAATATGACTTCCACTGTCCAGAAAATCGCCAAACAGGCCCTTACGACTTTCCGAAACCCCGCTATTGTCGGAGAACACAATAAAGTGTTCTTGGAAAACCAGAGCAAGCTGAAAAACCTTTTAGCGGAGGTCAGAGCGGCCGATTTGAAGATTGTACCGCGGAGCGGCGAGAGCGCGTCGATGATCCCGCCTCAGCGTCTCGCACCTCCCGCCACATACATGCACATCTACGAGACCGACACCTTCAGCATGGGGGTGTTTTTATTAAAAACTGGTGCTTTTATACCCCTGCATGATCACCCGGGGATGTACGGCATGCTGAAAGTGATCTACGGAAAGGCACGAATCAGCTGTTTCGACAGGCTGGATAAACCTAGAGAGGGAACCAGCGGTGTGCAGTTCAACCCTCCACTGATGCCCTTCCAGAGGAGCTCTCTACGGCCTTCAGTGCTGAGGTCTGTGGGGGAATACACGGAGGACAGCGGCCCGTGTGTGCTGTCGCCACACAAGGACAATATCCACCAGATAGACGCTGTTGACGGACCCACCGCTTTCCTTGACATCTTAGCGCCGCCATATGAGCCGGACAAAGGGAGAGACTGCCACTATTATAAAGTTTTGCATGCTCATTCAGAGGCTGCAGATAGGAATAGTGAAGCCCAGGAACAGGGCGATCTATGGCTTATGGAAATACCACAGCCTAGTGAATTCTGGTGTGGTGGAGAACCTTACCCAGGGCCTAAAGTGTCCCTCTGAAGCACTTTTGGGTTCTGGTTGATTCAAGAGATTGTATGTTCTTTTCATTAAAGGTATAGTTCACTTGAAAATGAAACTTTTGTCATGCCTTACTCAGCCTCATGTTGTTCCAAAGCTGTATCTTTCTTCTGTTGAACACAAAAGATGATATTTTTGAAGAATGTTGGCAGGGCCTGAAATTAACACCCGACCACCTGCCAAATGCGGGTGAATTTTGCTATTGGCGGGTAACACTGTCAATCTACCTGCCACATTGGCAGGTAGCCAATGAGAATTGAGTGATTCATTAGGGTTTTTTTTTTACGTTTTCATTTTCATTGCGTTGGACCTTAGCTATAATGTGGCGGCACATTACTGGGGTAAAAAGGCCAGCTGAAACAAACAACCAACAAAAAGATGGGGATGAGTCAAAGAAAAGTAAAAGAAGTCATTTTAATACAAAGTGGTCAATTGGCGACAACGGCAAGGTTCGTGAGCGGCTGATTTATGGCAACGACTGTTGTTTTGTAACGTTCATGCGATCAGAAAGAAGATGAGGCCCTTTTCTGACTACGTTTGGATGTGCGAGTATTAAACTGTTGGTGAGATGGGATGAGATAATGTAACGCTGACGTAGGCTCCAGAACAATGACAGTTGCACAGATGTGTGCGTGTGCAACTGTAGTACATGTTGGGAGTTGGGAACCGGTGAGAAAATGTCCGGTACCCGGTAACTTTACCAGTAATAATATTAATTTAGTTCTGCTTAACGGTTCCTGAACGCTGTAACTAAAAGCTGTCAGGACCTAGCTGTCTACGTGACTAAATCAGCCATCAACACAGCCGCGGGTGATTTGTTTACATACGAGCTGCGGTAGGTCTATAGATCTGTTGTGCGTGTGTGTGTCAAAATCAATGAATAAAAATATTTTTTAAATGTATATTCTAAGAGTTATTATTACTTATATTGATTTCGTTAATAACTTGACAGCACTTAAATGTGTACAAGTTAAAGAACAATATTGTGAAATTCCCGTTTTTTCACCTTTAGGCTATGAGGCAAAAAAAAAAAAAGGCTGGTAAAAAGTCTCTGTGGCAGGTGAATTTTGATATCCACCTGCCACAGTGGCTGGTGGCAAAAAAAGTTAACTTCAGGCCCTGAATGTTGGTAACTAGACAGTTGATGGTAGCCATTGACTTCTATAGTAAAAAAAAAATGGAAGTCAATAGGTGCCTTCAACTGCAAATATCGTCTTTTGTGTGGAAGAAAGAAACCCATACAGGGTTGGAACAACATGAGGCTGGGTAAATAATGACAACATTTTCATTTTTGGGTGAACTGTCCCTTTAATGCGTCAGAATGGGTACTTTATGATTTATTTAAAATACCTGTGTCAATCCACTGCTGCTGTGTTTAGTTTATCTTTTGGTTATTATTTTTGTGCAGATTTAACTAAAGATCAGTTCTCTGTTCTTTACTGGTCTGTTGCCTGGAGTCACTTTGTACAGCATGTGATAAATATTTAAATATTTGCAGTAGATGTGAGATTTGGTTTAACAAAGGCTTCACAATAGTCGAACAGAGCAGGAATCTGATCATCTTATTTCCATTGCCGGATATTGTTTTAACGCATTATGCTATCAGAACTGCAATCTGGCTCAGAAATGTTTAGCAACACTCACTTGGCACTGGATACTATTTGAACACTCCTGGTAATTATGACTGTAAAGCACTTAGCCAAAATGCAAGTTTAAAAAATAAAAATAAGAGTAATAATGAAAAAATTAAACATTTAAAATATTATGAAGATTGTAACATTGATTTTACATAAGAAACTAAAGTTCTGTTTCCCCTCCAGTAAACTTAAACTAATAAAAGATGCAATGGTAACTGGTCTTGTTGATTATTTAAATACATTTTTAGATTATTTAGAATATTTTAGAAGCATGTTATAACCAACAGTCATTTTTGAAAGAAGTCTCTTATAGGCACCACGGCGGCATTTAATAGATCAAAAAAAAATATTAAAAAAATATTTTAATATATTTTAAAATGTAATTTATTCCTGTGGTGCAAAGCTGAATTTTCAGCATAATTACTCCAGTCTTCAGTGTCACATGATCCATCAGAAATTATTCTAATATGATTTGCTGCGCATGAATTTTTTTCTTATTATTAATGTGTGATCAATTTGATCAATTTAATGCATCTTTGCTGAATAAAACTGTTTGAACGTTAGCTTTAATCAGATAGCCGCACACATTTGTTTCTCAATTGCGACCTCTAGTGGTCGAACCTTGCAATGCCATGCGGCACTTGTCACTCTCACTGGAAAGCTGATTCTCAGAAAAGACTTTGTGTTTATTACAATTTATTAAGACACACAACAGTTATAAAAATACTCACTGTAAACACTATCTCAGAACAAATGCATTTTGAACCACATGAAATATTCTGTGATAAGGACGTTGTCTAGCTAGCCTACAACAAACCACATTCAACACTTAATTCATAAGCTGCCTTCGTATCTCTGCGCACACAAACACAGCGATAGTTCCAGGTTTAATTGGGGCAATGACTAACCCAGCAGTCAGAACTTGTACTGTTAGTTCACATCGCTGTAGCATCGGCGCTCGAGCTGTGAGGGGGCGCTGACACCTTTTTATCTTTCTGTCTCTGGTGGATTTTTGTGTGCCTCCTTCGCTCGTCACTCCTCGCGAACCTTCTGCCACAGAAGTCGCAGGAGAAGGGCTTCTCGCCCGTGTGTGTGCGTATGTGAGTCGTGAGGTGGTCGCTCCGACTGAAGCTGCGCATACAGATGCGGCACTGAAACGGCTTGTGTCCGGTGTGGATGCGGACGTGACGCGTGAGCTCATCCGAGCGCGAGAACCTCCGGTCGCATCCCTCCGCCGGACAGGGATACGGGCGCTCGTGGACCGGCGTCTTGCACGGTCGGTTCGGGTATTTCCGTGGCCGCAATATTGGCCTGAGTGGGACGTTTTGCGGATTAGCGCCGTGACCGTCTATAGGCGGCCTTGACCCGTCAACTGGACACGCCAGAGTAAAATTCCTAATGGTGTTCAAGGGAGTCAGAGGTGGTGGGACTCTAATAGACTCCAAAGAGCACGAAAATGGCTTAATGTCCTGAAATGCAGCCATGTTGTCCCTTTGGCTGTTGCTGGTCTGATAGAAACCTCCATAGTCGGGAATGATGGAGAAAAGCGCCCCGTCTATGGTTGACTTTGGGGCTGAGTATGACGGAGTGGCGTATGTTATGGGGCACGTGGTGGCTGATAGATAGGCCGAGGGGTCCTGGTATCCATCGACACTACAGGTGTAGGGGGGCGGGCCGGTGTATATATGCTCCATGTTGGAAAGAGTTTGACCTATTTTGGAGCAGTCTGGAGTGGGACCTGCGGGAGAGCCCGTGGAGAATGATCCCGAGGAAGGTGGCCTATCTTGTACTCCTGCACTGACAAAGTTGATTATTCCTTCTTGGTTCCAACTTCCCTGTGCGTCAATGGATATCTTTCCTGTGTAGGCGACAGGAGAAAACTTGCTCGGGTCTGTCAGATCAAGGCCCCGTTTTTCCTCACCGAAGCAGTCTGTGCTCAAGCAACCTGGAAAAGTCAAAGCAAAACATTTAGATTGAGGAATTCCTTATTGCGTTATTGGTGAAACGTATATGTGCAGCCTATTTCCCGCAAATCGTGTTTCCACCAAGTGGGATCTACTCTAGACATATTCAGTTTTTAAAAGATTGTTGGTATGTAGATGGCAAAGTATATGCAGGTATTTCTCTGTATTCTGATTGGACAGATCGCAGTAAAATATACTAAATATAGTTGCAATACTAAAGAAAAAGTTAACTTAAGGTAGACTTAATTTAGTTATATACTTCTTCTAACCCATTTTTGTTTATGAAAGTACACTTTAAAGAATACTTTCAGTAAATATACCAGTAATAATTTTAATACTGCAAGTATACTTATAGGTAACATCATTCTGCAAATATCTTTTTTTTTTCCTGAAGAAATCTTTGGAGATATAATTTTTTTAATTAATTGTCCTATTATAAGGGGCTAAAGCCTAATCACAGATTTTGTTTCTCCAGTGTTTCTGAGTTAACTTTTGAAAGTCAGTTTATACCCAAGTAAAATTTTATTGAACATTTCCGTTCACTTTTTGTGACAACGTGACCTGACATAAACAGACTATTATAGGCTTTTCATCGCAATATAAACAGTAAAAAATAAACAAGCAATCAATAAAAGCAACAAAAAAAGTGAAAGATACATTGACCTATTGTTTTGGACAACAAATTGTAATCAATAATAAATTGTATACATTTTAGTGCTGTCAAATCGATGAATTGCATCTAACATAAAAGTTTATTTTTATATACATTATGTATATGTCTGTGTGTGTGTGTGTATATCTAAACACATATCTAATACACTAAAAAAATTGCTTTAACTCATCAAAATAAGTTAAGCAATTTTCAACTTTCATTTCAAGTTATACAAGATTTCACTTATTTTGACGTATTTAAGTTGAAATTACTTAAACATCCAAGTTGATTGTGCTTAAAAAAATTACAGCAACTTTTTTTATAGTGATATATGTATAAATATAGCCTACACACTAACACACACACAAATATATACATATATATATATATATATATATACACACACATAATATGTAAACAAAAGCTTTTGTTAGATGTGATTATTACCGATTAATTGTTTTGACAGCATAATACATTTACAAAATAAAAGTAAAACATGGCATGCAAGGCAAGAGTAGCCTAAATGAAGTTGAACTGTCATTGTCACGCATGCTGTTTTACTTATATTTTGTAAATCTATACCAAAAATAATAACCCTAAGTTTTGAACACGTTGTTTGAATTGAACTTACAAAGCACTGCTAAAAAAAAAATGTTATTGAGCAACAGCCTATTGTGACTATTCATTTTAATATTTAAGCATCTCTACAGTATTCTTACCTCCCGACGGCTCACTGAACTGCTCAGAACAAACATCAGAGAATCCCATCGGCACTGATGAGGGAATCTCATCCAGAGAGTAGATGTGTGATGGCAGACAGCGCATTAAATCATGTAGCGACGCGTTAATTTGATCTCTGCTAGCTGTTGCTGTCATTTTAATCCTCGGTGTTGTTTAAAACAAAAAGCAGGTTTAATTTTATTAAGTTGTTCTCAGAGGGTTTATGATCTAGTTGATGTGTTATAAACGTGCTCACTTCATCATAAACGCACGCATCGGGGTTGTTAGAGCTCATCAGCTCCCTTCAGTATATGCCGCGGCAATAAGTGAAACTTTATCTCGTAGAATGCATTTATGAAGAGCCTGTCAATGCCCAGTGACGTCACTGAC
The DNA here is from genome assembly GCA_030578255.1 of Tiaroga cobitis. Taxonomy (NCBI): domain Eukaryota; kingdom Metazoa; phylum Chordata; class Actinopteri; order Cypriniformes; family Leuciscidae; genus Tiaroga; species Tiaroga cobitis. The sequence goes on from CM060607.1 coordinate 6,078,842, forward strand.
CATAAAAGGACAGAAAAACGGGTTGGGCTTCTTCTTCTTTTTTTTCTTTTTTTTTTTTCTGCTTTTGGCCATGTGATGACACGACCTCTCTTTTTAGACATAATATTTCTGAATCTGACATTACTATTCTTTTCTTTTAAAAAATGGATTGAAATGTTCTGGATATGTTGTTGTTATATTCAAATATATTTGTGGTCTGTGGGAACAGTTAGATGTTTGTTGTTAACTTTTTGGTGTATGTTATTATCAGGAATTCCGGTTACGACGCATCCCATAAATGGTTATCATCCGGTAATCTCAAACACGCCCCTTTTGCCTTATATGGCACGCATCCGGGAAACTCGACACGGAAAATAACGAGCCGCGCCGAGCGCTCACGTCCCACGGAGGAACCGCAATAAAACGAGATTCAGGAAAGTGATATTTGAATATGTTGGAAAGTTATTCTAGTCTCTAGAGTGTTAAGGAAACGTATGTATTAATAGACAGAATGTTTTTTCCTTTATAACAAGTCAAGACTATTGTGATTAAACATCTTCATGAGTGAAAAATAGACTTTAGGTATGTATTCAGCCTTGTAGGGGTTGCAAACAATTTTAATATTTACCTATATTTTCGTCTTTTACAGCATTTTGAAGGATTTGAAAAACTCTCAATCTCATTGCAAGCACTATTAGATTTTATTTGGTCTCCAAATGTCACTTGATATATAGGCATTTAGATAGATATAGCATACACTATTTTTATAAAATAACCCTACAATGTAAAAAATGATGATCAATAAGTTATGACATTGACAACATATGTTTTTACATTGCTTTAAAGTTAAGCTCATCAAAGCAATTTTAAACTTTTTTAAGATTCCACTCATGTTTAAAGTCAGTTTAATGCTTAAACGTCCAAGTTGATTGTACTTAAACGTTTACAGTGAAGATCTTATTCTTATATGTTCTCCCTTAGTATGACCGACACATGCAAGGCTTCCTTGGCTCTTCATCATCCCTCTCGTCACTTTTTGTTTTCCTGCCACCATGTTCTATTTTGATCCGTGGCAGCGTGAGCAACAGAGCGTTTGCTGTATGTGCGACTGAGGCCTAATTCATAGCCACCCACACTATGGAACAGCCCCTTCTCCATGGAGTCCTAGCGCAAGTGAAGCCTCTCTGAATAGATCTGCATCTGCTTCTGTACAGGCTCCCCCAGCCTCTGTTCCCATTCACACTCGCCCACAGGCCCCGGCTCTGCACGCTGACTGAGCTTCTGTGCATCCAGTATATCACTTAGTGCAAAAACCCAGCTCTCAAGATCTTATTTTACGGATCCTAGTCAGATTTCATATGAAAAGATTAAGCCATAAACATTTTTATTCATCTATACTCAACTGATGTATGGCAAAACCGTGCTTCCAAACGGAATCATAACATGTTAATGATTTATTTATTGCCCGAACATTTGGAAACATCATGCAAAAGTGAATTAAACTGTTCAGATCAATAAATAATTTATCACTAGAAAACTGAAATAATCATAATTTTAATTTTAAATCTGGATATTTATTTAACTCAGGAACTTTGCCTGTCTGTCTGACTATCTATCCATCAACTTTTTTGTGCCAAAAGGTTCATTTATTTATTTAAATTAAATTTTAGGTGCAATTTTGGCTATTTTCCCCTCGTTTGTTTATTTAATTTAATGGATGCATTTTTAGGTGTTTTTTCCCCCTGTTTATACATTTCATTTCTATTTGCGGTTTTAGGTGTTTTTTCACTCGTTCCCCCGCTTGTTTGTTTATTTATTTCATTAATTTCATTTTTAAACTAGCTCAGGAACTTTTTGTGCCACAAAAGTTAATTGTGTGTATGTTCTAGTTTCAGGAACGTTTTGTGCCAAAAGGTTCATAACACTTATTTAGAACCTTTTTGGCATGAACAGTTTATTGGAGTTGAGTAAAGAACCATAACAAACCTTGTATTTAAGAGTTCTCATACCTGGAATTGGAGTAACACTAATAAAGCCGGTCATTCTGTCGTTGTGTGTAATGACGTCTCATTAATGAGAATTCAGGTCCTCAGTATTAAACACACACTTCCCTTCCTTCATCTCTGATGTGGTGTTTGATAGCGTGCCTGATCAGCTCTGCAACATCCTCCAGTTAACTTTCTTGTGTTATCCTCGACAGTTCTGATAAATGTGTAGTGTCATTGTAATGGCATCTTGTTATGCATTTATTTTTATTTCTACTGTCTAATAAATCAATCAATCGAAATCGTCTGAGTGATTCTTAACAGCTTGCTGTCATTCAGAGAATCAGATGTTTGCTGTCTGCAAAAACCTGTTCAAAAATCTGTTGCCTTCTAGTTCAAAATTTCACTTGGGTATAACTGAAGTGCCTTGTGTTGGACAGCTCAGTCTGTTATTACGATCTGTGAGTTCAGGTGTCTTGTTAAATGAATAGCATGTTTCTCACAAAAGCCAAACATCTATTCATTCTCAAAATTGTTGGGGGCAGCGCAAATGTTTGCTTCCTTTGTCTTACGCCTACAGACACAAAAATTTCTTGCTATTGTGTCAGTGCTGCTATTCACCAGGAAAAGTTAATTGCCGCTGTGAAAGACAGAATACTTATATAACTCACAAGACAACCAGTTATAGCAGAAATATGACCAAAAATGATAGCGAAAATATTCAAAATGACTGGTAATAGAAAATTGATCATTATATTAAAAAAAAAAATTTTTTTAAATAAAGTGTATTCTTCATAGCAGATGGTAGATTATTTCGGCGGGTTGTTTGGTACCCCCGTCCCAACAGCCCCCTCCCTTTGTGCCCCTCTTATGCCCTCTATGCCTCGCTCGCCCACGCAGCGCCATGTTGGGACGGGTTCACAGCCCATTTTGTTTGCGTTGGCTTTGGTGTTGCGTGGGGGTTTGGTGACCCCTGCACACGACGATTAATCAAACGTCACTCTCTGATTTCTCCAAAACTCATTATTCTTTTTTTTATAACACAACACGCCTCTGTTAAATGCAGTTTTTTGATAAATCACCCCTTTAGGCCTGTACACATCTGAATCTTTTTACTCGTGTAATTTAGTCAAAGAAATTCATTCATCAAGTTTCGATAACTGCTCATTTACATTGTCAGTTGTTTTATTCACAAATAAACAGAATAATAACTAAATTATTTATTATAATTTTTTTGCAACAACTAAATTTTAAAATATATATCATTTATCACTAGAAATAGTAATATAGAGGTACAAGTTTTCAAATTTGAAATTAAACTTAAGTTTATGAATAAGTTTAGGAGAAATAACAGAATGAATATAAAAGTGTGGGGTTGGTAAGGATTTATAGTAAAAATTGTATTGTGGATTTTTTTTCCAATTTAACATTAATTTATTCATGTGATAGCAAAGCTGAATAATCCTTCAGAAATCATTTTAATATGCTGATTTGGTGCTCAAGAAATATTTCTTATTATCAATGTTGAAAATGGTTGTGCTACTTAATATTTTTTTGCGTAATACAAATGTGGAATTATTTTTTTTTCAGTATTCTTTGATGAATTAAAAGAACAACATTCATTTGAAATCAAAATCTTTTGTAATAAATAAATAAACGTCTTTACCTTCACTTTTGATCAATTAAATGCATTCTGGCTGAATACAAGTATTTATTTCTTTAAAATAAAATCTTACTGACCCCCAAACATTTGAACAGTAGGCCTATATCTTTTTACAAATGTGATCTAAATATTAAATCATACTTTTCAACTCTTTTCACACTCATGCATTCCTCTAAAACACTGCAATTGTAGGTTTTACACTTACCATTCTTGACGGCTGCATTCTGCAGAAGACGTGTTTGATTTTCATGGCCAGAAATATCAATGTAGATCTTTTCTCTCGTTCAGGTCCTCCACGGCGTTCTTCTGCTGTTTGTACCTATACCAACACTGATCAGATATGGTCCTATACATCTCTTCATATGCTCATTCAGAAACCCTGGACAATGCACTTGTTCCCACCTCCAAACACCCTCACAAACTGAAGCTGGTATGATAATGAGTGGGATTTGGGGAGGCCAGCAGATTGGCCCACCGAGCGTCTCTTTGAGTAGGTGTGAGGGTTGCGGTTTAAGCGTGTTCCTCTAAAGGCGTGGCTTCCCGAACAGCTGACCCTCTAGTGACGGGGGACCAACTCGGATAACTGCAACATTGTCTTACGTTTCAGTTTTGATCACTTTTTGAGACTTGATGTAGTACTGTGTAGCGTCCTCCAGTGTTGGGGTAACACATTACAAGTAATCAGATTACTTTTAAAGTAACATATTACGGTTACACTTTATTTTAAGATGTTCGTGTTACAGTGTAATTATACATTTGAGTACTGAGTAATACAAATTAAACACATACTATAGAGTTAGGGTTTGGTTTAGGTAAAATATTTTACGGATATACTTTTGTGCTGTACTTGTTGCGCTTTGGGTATAAGATAAGCACATTATAAATAAAATGTATTATCATTTTGTAATTATGCAGTTTATAGTAATTACTATAGTACTGTCTACATGTAACATATAACAAGGACACTGTAAAATAAAGTGTTAGGCTACTCATATTACTTTTAAATTTACAACTAAATATCTGATCAAATAAGTACAGCAAGTTACTTTGCTTTCTCATTTATTGACTGACTTCAGCCTGCCTGAGGCTTATTCATTTCATTAGCAAGCCCAGCCCAGGTGAGAAAAAGTAACACAAAAGTAACGTAACACATTACTTTCTATAATAATTGTAACACATTACATTTAAAAGTAACTTTCCCCAACACTGGCCACCTCTATCAAACACCTGACTGGAGAGCTTTGAAGACCTCTGTCAAACCAAAGTCCCTTTCAAGTAAAGTCTGTTCAGTAAAGTAAATAAAGTACTAAACTTAAAGTTGCAACGCCTCCGGGCAGCTATTTCTGGCATCCAAGACCAAGGCAAGTCCTATCTACTTTTAAAAGGGAATCTCAAAAACCGCTGGCCAAACGCACAATTAAGTAACATATTAAAGCCATTAACAAACTCTGACATGAACTGGCCCATAAATGTTGTTACGTTTTCTCAAATAGCGTTACAAAAGCTTATTTTTCAGGCTAGACGAGCCAATGCGCATGTGCAGTCCTAAACGCGCGAGGGATGTCACGTCACCACACTAAACAGGTAATCTCAGTCCGCTATAACAGCCTCGTTATGCTCATAATCGTGCTCATATAAACTATATGTCAAACTTTCTGGGAAAATGTTTTTAGATGAAACCGAAAGAGTTGTCGGAAGCTTAGTGGTGGTTAGATTGAAGTCGTGTGACCGTGGTGTATCGCTTATAGCCTACCTTTAGCTAGTTTTTACTTCTTATCGACTGCATTTAAGCTTCAACATTCACAAAAGTTGTGTTCATCTGTGAACATGATCTTGATGGACAAAACGTGTACGTAAACATGTTTTTATTTATTTTTTTGCGATAACCTAAAAGCCTATGGAAAAATCCTATTGGGTTTTTGTTGAGGGAACCTGTGTGATGTGATGCTAACTGCCGAATCCCTATTGGCCCAAACAGTGATGTCACACCTGACTTTATCATTCAGCGATTGGCTCTTTTATTTAGAAGGCGGGACTTATTCCGCCATATTGCGCGTTGCACTTCCCCCATTTATAGCATAAGTAATATGAGTGCACAGTCTTTCTATATATATATATTTAGCCTTTCTTTGGTCTAACTCTTTCAAATCCATTGGACATCCTAAATAGTCTAGGGGATGTTTAGATTTTTAAGAATTGATTATTAAAAAAAGCTCCAATTTATTCTAATTCAAAATGTAATAAGATGTTATTCTTACTTGATTTACAAATCTCCATTTTTATGAATGGAAGCTCATTCTCAGTTATCAAGCTATTTGATAGCAGGAAGTGCAGTTTATTTAGGTATAACATTGCCAGGGCAGAACATTACAGCTTCACTGTAGGCTGGTCATTAAGATTTTGGCTGATGTTTCAGATTCGCCGTCCAGCAAAAGCACAAAGATTTTTCCCGCATGCACATACAGCTCAAGATGATACAGCAACTAAATTACTGTTTAATCCACTGCCGGAGAACAAGCCACAGTCTGTAATTAACAATTAGGAAATGAAGCCGTATGTATATTATTGTCTCTTATTAAACTATACCAGTATCATTAGTTGTTTATGGGTGTGCAATAGCTGTATAAAGTATAAAGTAAGTGTCGCACAGATGCTCAACATACAGTAAAATACTTACACATTTAAATAGACTAATATAAATTTGAACTTAATTAGGAAAATGTGACTATGCAGGTAGTTAGAACATGTTTATTTAAAATATTAGAAGTTGGCAAGATCTCAAGGCCTTATAACAGTTTTGTCATAAAAAAAGTAAATTAAATACCAAAACAAATGTCACGGGTGCTGTAGCATACGGTATGTTGTTATTTTATTAATAATTGTATTACTGTTCATACACAATAATAACAAGAAAGTAAATAGAATATGTATATAAACAATAATCATTAATCTCTGTGTAGTATTTTTATACTATTATATTTTTTTTATTATATTTGAATTAGCATTTATTTCAATACTTTCAGTTGTTGTATATATATATATTTTTTTTTTTAAGTTTTAGACATTTTTATTTTTACTATTTAGCTTTAATTTATTTTAATAATAGTTTTAGTATTTTAGAACTTAAAGTATATTTCAGTTAGTCACCAAGACACATTTTTTATTTTAATATTTAAGTATTTTAGATCAATTGAATGTACATTTTAAATATTTTATATTTTTTATTAATATAATTATTCATTAAATGCAATTTTACAGTTATATCTGATTAACTGGCGAGTAATTTCAAGAACTTCTAAGCAGATATATAGCATGCAATAATAACCCAAGCCAAGTATTCCTGGATAAGAAGCTCCAGTTGTGTTTTTTCACAGGGATCAGTGAACCCCCATCACGCAAAATTCCCCGTGCGTAGGAGGAAAGAGCAGGAAGATGGATGACCAAGCCCCTATAGTTTGATGGTATTGCTCATGTCATCACCAAGAAACAAAGACAGAAAGCATCAGCAGGGAGAGGATGGGGAGCGTGGATCATTAAATGGAAAATCAACATGGGCCAGCTGAAATACCACTATCGCTCTCATTTTCCATGACTTTATGTGCTTCATCTGTGTGAAGGTGGTGTGTATTTGAGTATTATAACAAATGATGGGACTTGAACTGATTTGATGTTATTGTTCATGTTGTGTCTTATTTCAGCTGTTCTGCCAGCAGATATTGCACAGATGACTCTTTGAATGGTTAAAGACAAAACATCCACCCCCAATGTGCTCATGCTGGAGTACACCAGCCTACATATCCAATAAAACATCCAAATCAACCTATCACAATCTGTTACACTGAATTACAAAATCAATGATATCAGATGAAAAGAGACTAAACAGAAAATAGGCTTACACTTTATTTCAAGTTGACAGTTTCATTGTCCTTACTCCAGATAAGTACTGAGTAATATTAATTAATTACATGTACTTACTATAGAGTTAGGGTTTGGTTTAGGGCTAGCTATGTAATTTTGCATAATATACCGTTACTAAAGTAAGCACATGTAGTAACGTGTAACTACATCACATTAAAGGGTTAGTTCACCCAAAAGTAAAATGATCCCATAATTCGCTCGCCCTCAAGTCATTCTAGGTGTATATGACTTTCTTCTTTCAGTCAAACACAATCAGAGTTATATTAATAAATATCCTGGCTCTTCCAAGCTTTTAATGAGAGTGAATGGTACCTTAGATTTTGAAGCCCAAAAAAAGTGTATCCATCCATCATAAAAAGTCATTCCTACGGCTCCTGTGGGGTAATAAACACCTTCTGAAGTGAAGCGATGCGTTTTTGTAAGAAACATATCTATTTAGAACTCATTTTTATATAATATAATATTTATAACTTTGTTAACCATAATCACTGGCTTCTGATAATGGCCGTACCGGTGGAAGAGTGACCTCTGACCTCTTAACTTTAAAGTGCTACCGAAAATAGACACCCATAACAGTTGAATGATTAAACTATATTACCCCTAAGTAATTATTATTGTCTCTATCCATAAACGTTACATTATTTTAGCCTTGTTACAGTATGTTTGGAATGAATTCTGAATAGATCAGTTGTGACAAAATTTAGTGCCAAGAAAATCTGCAAACAACTGATCACTGCATTATCACCCGAGTTAAAATACTGAGCTTGAAATGTAACGTTTGAATGTCACTATAATATGCAAATTGGCTGATTAAAACACAATATATATACATATATATTCATTACTATTTTGCATAGCACTAACTATTGCACAGACAAGGCTTAAGTCTAGTCCCAGACTAAAATGAATGTTTGAGCTGTTTTAACTGAAAGCAACTTGCACTGATATATCTTAAAATGTCAGTCAGTGCCATTGTATTGTCTCAAGATGCAGTAGTTTTTTAAGACACGTTTATAAAAGCAACTTAAATGTCCTAAATAAACTAAGGCCTAATTCTGCTTAGTCTAAGCCCAGTCTGTGAAACTGGCCCATAGAGATGAATCAAATATTGCGATATTGAGTACAGTGTTGAGTACTGTGATTTTTCTTCTTAGTTATGTCGTGAGAACGATTCATGTATAGCCTACATGTGACGCAAAGTCTCATAATGCACTGGTGCTCATCTATAAACCAAGCATTCCACAATATACGCACGCAATAGTATTTTCTCCTCAGTATGTCTGATATTTATGCACCGGTGTTGTCCAGGAGATGGCGTCATACACTGTGGAGTCCGGCTTCCGTTCTGGTTCTGACGTCACTACCATAGGCTGTAAAGGTCACTACAAACAAACACGCGCGTGTAGTTGCGCAAGGTGTCCGTCCACTCACAGTCACCGCTACTGTTTCTGTGGCGAGTGCTCGCAGTAAAATTAAGGAATTAAACATAGTTAAATCTGTCAAACCAGGGGATGAAACAGAAATGGAAGTAATGGACAGCCCTCTAAATCGTGTAAGTTATATGTACCACAATGTATAACTCAATAAAATGTTCTGGCAACTTGTGGTAACTAGAGGTAATAAAGATCAAAAACAAACAAACAAAACAAAAAACGAAAGTTTTTCTGTAGTGGCTTGACGTGTTTAAAGTTTTAAATACGCACAATATGTCCCACTTCAAGCCTTTAATGTGATTAATTTGTAAGAGACTTATGTCAATAGCTTATTTAGGTTTAGTAAATAAATAAGTAGGTAAATAAATAAATAAACTAAATAAAAAAAAACTAAATATTGCAATGGTTGTTCAACATTTCCAAAATCATAACTGACTTTCAGTATGTTATTTTAAGAGTAATGAAATGTTTTGTCTGACACGTGGTATAGTTTGGTATATTCCATATATAGTCACTGTTTTAAGACTCAAGCATCATTATTGAACACTTTTACAAATATGTTTAACATTTAACCCTTGTGCTGTGTTGAAAACCCTGTTACACCTTTTGTGTTCCCGGTCAAAAATAACCGGCCTTTTAAAATTTGCTTGTAAATCACTCGTTATAATATTCACTGTTGTGTGTTAACAAGGCAAACAACCAACAAATGCCTTCAAACACACTACTTTACTGATACTCAGGACAGGTTCAAACACACATCACATCACATCACATCACATCACATGACTTACTAGCTCCCACACACAACGTTCACCAAATCTTGGTTTCAATCTTTTTGTCAACCTGTTTTCATAAAATTAGAACAGGTTTTCTATTTCTTTTTGGAACTCTTTGGTATTTCTCAAAATCCTCAAAGATTTTTGGGGAAGTAGGAGAGTAAAGTCAGTAAGTTTTGGTCCAATGTGGTGACGTTAACTATTATTTTCGGGAAAAAGAAAATTCTCTCCTGGTCAAAATGACCCGAACACAACCAGAGATAATTTAATCATTTGATACAATGCACTTGTGTAGATACGTGTTTTTACATTGTACTTGATTAATTACAGCTTTTAATGTCTATAATTACATCTATAATATAATAACACTGTTGACCTTCCCTTATACGTTAACCCATCATTAATCCCAAACCACCAAACTTGTCCGTATCCCACCGCAATAGCAGCAAAAGTGTTTTGCAATACATGAACACCATAACTACATTGTACCTAACATTTTTTTTTTATGTAAGTACACAATAGTTAATGACACCTAATATAAAGTGGGACTTTCTTTCCCCAGAAAACATGGCAGTTGTCTTTACTACAGGCCCATCATTACGGCCGAAAGGCAGATCAGTTGGTGGCGAAAGAAAAATATGAAGAGGCGATCTTATGCCACAGTGAAGCAGCAGGTGAAGTAAAGAAGCCCTCTTTGTTCTCCAGATAATCCACACATGAAGAACTGGCAAAGTTACAGGAAGATAAATGAAGGAGTAAACTAATGTCGTTGTGTCTCTCTCTCTGCTCAGAGCTGTTGAACGAGGCCTTCTCAATGACACACACTGAACAGGTAAGACAAGGTTTACGACAAGTGTGACTCCATTCCAACGGTCTGCCTTTGCGTAGAAATACGTATTAAGTGTCTTTGACAGTTACTTGTCCTGTCTTTCACTTTTTAAATGGATTTTATAACATTCAAATATAGTTTATGAGGCATGATAGCTGAGTATATCACAAAAATCTAAAAATTTTCTTTTGTAAATATGTGTAACTTGTAGACTGACCCAGATGGAAGCTGGACCGGCTTTAGGGCAAAAGATACAGATGATCTCAGATTCCACATCGGCCTATTTATAGATATTAGTAAAGACTCACATTACTGTTACAGGTTTTATTTGTCTATGTTTTAACGAAGTCTCACCCAGGCTGCATTTATTTGATAAAAAATACAGTAACATTAATATTGTGAAATATTATGACAATTTGAAAAATAACAGTCTTCAGTGTCACATGATCCTTCAGTAATCATTCTAATGCTGATTTGATACTTTTCCTACAAATTAATCAACATTTCTTCAGGATTCTGAATAGATTTTTTTTGTAACAATGTAATCTTTGGATCAGTGTAACACCTCTTTACTGAATAAAAGTTCTTGATTTTTTTTTTTTTACCAACTTCCTGGTACAAATATTGTACCTAAAGTTGATGGTGTAATGTTGTTATGGAGTACTGCAACAGTGACAATCCACCTCATAACCCAAATGTAACTTTTTCAGTGCTTTAAGATTAATCTGCTTCATTTTGTTATTCAATAACACTTTGTAAAGTGAACTTTGCCAAGTTGTTATAACACAGCAACCATAGTAGTTCCATTCAACCACTTGCAATTATTCTGTTCAGTTTCTTTTTTTTATTTTGCTATTGTTTATATGCATCATACTTTTTGACAGGTTTGATATCAACATCAGCTTAAAAGCCTAAATGGAGAAAAGAACGAAAAATGAACAATCAAATAATACTTTATTTATTTTTTTATTAGCCATGTTTTTATGCAGAGTTGCGCATTTAACTTTCTAACACAATTGAAATGTGGCATTAAATATTTGCGAATCAAACAGTGTTTCCATCCCATGTGCTCAAGAAAACAAAATCGGCACTTCCAGGGAAATTGGCGCAAAATATTTGTAATAAAAATGGAAGTTGTTGCAATCGGTGAAGCCACTGTGGCTCTTTTTTCTTACATCATAAATGACTTGCGTCTCAGATCGCGCAGATGAAACACAATAAACGCGGTTATGTCCTCTTGCGTTCGGATGCTGGTGTTTGGGAATCCAGATGCTTTTGGGAGGGAATTAAACCAATTCATTCTGATGACAGACTTTGGCTCAGGCATCTCAGAATGATCAAACCAAATTTCGAGATGCTGCCTCTCCGAGTGGGATTTGACGTCTACTTATATTATACAAATAATTATCCATATATATTTTTTTATGCACGGTTTTAGAATTTATGCAGATCTCGTTTTTTTAAAATCTGATATCCCAAAATGTGCATAAAACAGATGGAAATGTGTCTTCATTTTTAAGGCTCATGCCTATAGAAATGTACCTCTCCTGAATTTGTACTGTACAAAAAGTACGAAATGGCAAAAAGGTACAAGCTACAATGCAAGTTCTTTTACATTAAATACTTTTACACTTATGTACCTTTTCTTTTCAGAGTGTAGGCATTGTTGTAAAGTACAGTCATTTTAATCATATTTATATATATATATCAAGGTACGGCTGTCTTTAGAGCTCCAGAGAGACAGACATCTCCAACAGCAGCGACAGATCAAGATGAGCTGCAAACAGGCCAAACTCAAAGGAAAGATCCTGGTCAGCCCTTCAAAACACAGCTCATCCCTGATAACACAGTGTCCCGGTCAAACAGTCGTCCAAAGTCCTCCGCTCGGCTGGAAGGCTGCCAAAGATGACAAGACTCGACTGGAAGAGCAGAGCACTGCCATCGCTGACCTGTGGAAGCTCATGGCTGTCCTGCTCGTGGAGAACAAGCGATTGATGGAGGAACACCAGAAACTGAAGGCAGAGAATGCTAGTCTGAGGAGAGACCCTTATGAGGAGCATCAGAGCCCCACAGCTTCTCTAGCTCAACCTTCACAGCTGGGTATGAGGCTCCTGCATGTCCCCTCTGACCTCCAGAACCAGATCCAGCTACTGTTGGAGATGGCAAATGACAGCTAGACCGGCATACACCTACACTACCTCAAACTTTTGAGCAGTGGTGAATCACCTGGCATGAGAGCAGACACTGAGAGCATGAACTTTAGTCAGTTTAGAGTTGTTTAGAATGTCAATATTGGGTGATAGTCGACCCTATTTATTTACTTTTTTTTTAATAGATAAATGTTCCTTTCTTATTGAACATGTAATTATAATGATATTCCTGATTCAATCTGAAATGTCATCACAGATGTAAAATGTGGTGCCGATGCTTTATGCCATATTATTGATATGTGTCCGAATTGAGCAGCATTTGTCTAAAAACTATATTCTACTTAGTTTTACACTTCACTTTATAAAAGCGTATGTGTATGTGAGAGCAGTGAAGTGAAACTGACTTTTAGCTGGTTCTTTACATTAGCCAATACAGTGTCGTGAACATGCAGTCGAGCACAGAATACCAACAGCCAAGGTCAGGATTTTTGCTTAAATAATGAATAAAATTTTGGTTTGTTTATCTCCAAAGCCTCACAACACTGTTTTTGTCAAAGCTTGAAGCTGGTCACTATTCACTGCCACTTTATTGATTGCTGTGAGTTATTTTCTGTGGTCTGAAACAGTCATATACGACATTAAATCAACACCTGAATAAGTAAATCATTTTTGGGTGAACTATCCCTTTAATTTAAACCTAAAAAACTGAATGAATAATCTTTAGTTGTTTTTTTAATTGATATTAACGCAGCACCTAAACCGTTGAAAGACAAACATTTTTTGATTATTCCATTTTTAATGGAAAATGTAAAACATTTCTTTAACTTCAATTTACATACAGTAGCAAACAACACACAGCAAATAAAGCACACCATGTTATAGAAAATCATAATTAATATATATATATATATATTTATATATGTATATTCTGCTATTTACATATTACATTTCAGCTGAAAATTTCACAAGATCTTTTTTCAAACAAACACAGAATAAACAGCAACTTCTTTAATATTCTCCTTCTGCACAGTGAATATTTGCCAAACTGTAAATAATTTAATGTTGTTCTAACATAATGAAACCTGTCAGTTTGGCAGCTGCTGATGTGATGGAATACTGCAATGATTGCGTTAGAATCTCTGCTCTCTCCAACTGTCCAAAACACAGCATGGTGAACACTTCGCAGTGCAAGGACTACTGATGAAGAACATGTAACGGATCATTATCCCCTTTGGAAAAACATGTATTTGCCAGTGTTTTTCTTTCTAATTGTTTTCCAGGGCCTTCTGCATGTGCGGCAAGTGGGCTTTAAAGCTCATTGCACCTGTCTGGAGAGCAGTGTACTACTTTCATCTTGCTTGCTGTACCACTTACCTCACTTCTTGAGGTACACACAGCGGGGAACGTCAAACAATGAGAATAAAATCAAAGAGAAGAAAGTGACATAATAGAGGAAGTCACAGAATCTGGCAGAGTGGCCCATTTTGTTGAAATCAAGTCTAAGCACAGGTTTTCCTTTCCTGGAGAATCTTGGTATTGTCTTTATGCTCCAAGGGTTTGGACATAGGAGGAGATGCATTGTCAGGACTCCTCCTGTTTTACCTCGTCTGTGTTCTTCTCCTTTAAATGCTTCCTCAATGTGACCACAGCATCCTTCACAGAGTGATAAAAGATGTTCTTCACCTGAACAATAAAGAGGGATGAAAATATATTGTGCAATCAGATTTGACTTATGCCTAATTAGATTGGATTATGAAAAATGTAAGTATCACAATCAGGGAATATAAACCTGTAATAGGAAGTTCTTATTACTAAAGGCTGCAATACACTATACAACTTCTGAACAGATTTAAAACACTAGGCAAGTAGGAATCGTACACTTGTCAACTTTGTAAATGGTTACAGAAGGAAAACTGGACATCATACACTAAACGATTCTAAACTTGTTCAAACTCATATGCATTGTTGCAAGAAGACACATGACAGATGGTAACAATATGTGTTTTAAATATCAAATCTTTGATATCATCTGGATGGAATCATTGTCTGAAGCTAGTAAATAAGAGTCTGTGCCCATCCTGCACTATGTGATTTTCTGTGCAATCGGTGAACTCCGACTGACAAAAATCTGGTTCAACTCCTTCAAACTGTAATTAGCAGCAACAATCATATAGTGTATTTCAGCCTCAAGTCAGAATTTAAAAGAATGAATTGAAAATGCTGTGAGGCACAACGCCACTAACATAACTAACGCCACTAACATAACTAACGCCACTAACATAACTAACATGATATTACCAGCATGATTCAGTAGAAATGGAAATTTAACGATCGACCGACAAAATAAGGTCACATTAGGAAGATGGAGGTACCTGGAGTTTGTCTTCATAGTTCACTTGGTCCTTGAGAGGGCGGAGCTCTTGAGTAAGATAATAGGAGTTGTGTGCGTGTTCAGGGGACACAAAGTCTACATTCACTTGGATGCAACTGTGCAGATTCATCACCTACAAAGACACAGAGTGAAATATTTAATACTGAATGCCTGGTGGTTTGACAGCTTTAAGAGCCATCCTTCCCAAGAGCACAGGACAGATTGCTTTAGGAGGATGTAGCTGGAAATGTGAGTGTGGTAAAGTACCTGGTGCAGAGCCCCAGCAGGGATGATAACAGCATCTCCATGGAACTGGAGGAGTGTGCGACTCTCAACGCCATATTCCTCCTGTAACTTCTGTCTCAGCCTGGGGCTCAGATACCAGCCTCCCTCACGCAGGGGGTCGGCATCACCGTCCCACTCCGAGTCCGAGTCTGTCCCTGGATCTGCTTCAGTCTGCTGCTCAGCACCAACCTAAATGCACACACAAGCATATCATATCCTCAATGATAGGGGGAGGGGTGTCTATTAAAGCAGCAATATAACTATGAAGTGTTTAGTGAGCTAATTAAATCTAGAGGAAATACAGAGCTGTGTTGTCTTCATAGCAATGCAAGCAAATGATTCAGGAGCATACAGAGGGAGAACAACAAAGGGCCCAAAACAAAGCCTTGCGGTACACCATACTTTACTGCATTAGTTCGGGCAACTCATTCCTTACCTATAAGTACATAAGGTCATAAGCTTTACATGATCAAGTAGCGTGATACCTTTTGTAGGAACTCCTGGATCTTTTGTAGGTCTTTACTCATGTAGATGTGCCACAGAGCACCTGGCATCTCATTAGGGTCTTTCAGTCGTTTCTTTACACTCTCATCCAGAAATTCCCCCTCCAATAGCTTCAATACACCTAACACACAAAGGGTTTAACAACCAAATTAATGCAGTCTTTCTCACACACTTTATGGTTCACAACATTCTTTTAAAAGCTCTCATGGTGGCATTTTAAAGGACGCCAATAAAGTTTTTATTTTAGCAATTGCCAAGACTTTGTAAACACGCAAGTATACTGCTCTAAGCCTGAGAGGAAAATCTCAAGCCTGAGTCTTTTAAATAAAAAACATTTTATACCTTATTTATCAACATTATCAATATTAAAAGTGACATAATGGTAGCAATGATGTTACAGGTAGTCAAAGAATGTTTTTGTATCGATGTGCAACTATTGACTGATTGAGTCATTTTATTTTTAAACTCCATATGCAGGATGTTTCTGCATTCAAATCAACCTCCCTTGAAAAGCAATAGATTTGACTGTTAAATAATGTAATGTTTATGCAAACTTACAAAGCCAAATCAATATTTAAGAGGAAAATGTCTGTCATTCAGCCTCACAATGTCATGTTTACTTGGAAGTACCTGCTTTGGATGGGGCTCCGTTTCCTTTGGCCACCCCGACATAAACCAGAATACTCATGGTGTCTGAGATTTCAACATGTAGATTACTGGTCCCAAAATCTTGCTCTGGACATGTTGTTATACCTGAACAAACACAGGAACATAAGGTCCATTGCATAACAAAGAGCACAACAGTACTGTCAGTGACTACAGGAGAGAAAGAATACCGTGGGCGCAGCAGAGGCGAGGACCAAGGTCGGGTCGAATGAAGAAGGAGGGCAGATGTGAGGCCAGGTTCAGATGAGCCTCTGGGTCTGTGTACTCTGGTACCGGCAAAGACTTCATCACATCATGATATCTGAGATGTGCACACAAGATATGGCATTAAAAAAGATTTTATAAGGATTTATGTCAAAACTATTTAAGTAACTTAGCAATCAATACAATTAAAATGTTTTCTGCTTATTCTTATAATAATGATGACTATAATTCTGTATATAATATACTTGTGCTGTTTAATGTGGCTTTATGGTGTAATAACATTTTGAGCACCTTATTTATAGTGAATAATTTTTTTCTTATTTGAGGCCAAGATGGCCCCTATTGTAATTGTTAGTTTTTATTTTTAATTGTAATTTCTTTACTTTTTTGGTCAAATCAAGAAATAATGTAGAGTCTGGTGGAAACGTGTGCAAAATAAAAAGCAATCCCACATTTCTCATTAAAAGGATAGTTCACCCAAAAATGTTTATTCTGTCATCATTTTCTCACCCTCAAGTTGTTCCAAACCGATATGAATTTCTTTCTTCTACTGAACACAAAAGAAGATATTTTGAAGAATATGGGTAACCAAACATTTTATGGTCCCCATTGACTTCCATAGTATTTTTTTCCCGTACTATTTAAGTCAATGGGGTCCGTCAACTGTTTGGTTACCCATATTCTGCAAAATATATTTTGTGTTCAGCAAAAGAAAGAAATTCATACAGGTTTGGAACAACTTGAGGGTGAGAAAATGATGACAGAATTTTAATTTTTGGGTGAACCTTTAATTAGAAGGATGGTCATTTATTGCTCGAAATCCATTTCTTTGGAGAAAATGAATGAGGTTTTAATTCTGGCACTTGTTGCACTCTTACTGCATGCCTGAGTTCTAAGCTTGAGTAGAGGTGTATTCAAATAATGGTGAGAGTGTATTCAAACTGAGGACACATTAGCAAAAGTGGAAGAAAAAACAAAGTGGTATTTTATGCAAATACTAGTGAGGTCTGAAAGACAACATATGCTTCAAATGTTTCCAAGGGTGGCAGTACCTGGCAGGCATGAGTGCCAAAAACTCCTCCCCCGATGGCCAGTCTTTCAGTCTATACACCACTGACTCCCCTTTAGCAGATTTAGGCCTCTCTATGGGTCACATACACACGCATGCAAATAACATTTAGTCCACAGAGTCAAACAAAAATCATATTCAGCCAATTAGAAATGAATGCAGAAATGCTAAACTGGATCACTCACTTGACACATCTTCAAAACCATCCCAGAACTCCTTGACCTTGGAGTTTGTGACGCTCCCGTCTCTGCAATTGTAGAGGTCACTGTGGAGGCTGGAGAACTCATGACTGAAGTGCTCAGGTTTCCACAGATTAGCATTCAAACTCTTGTGCAATCCGGACACCAGCACCGGCTAAAGAGACATCAAACAAACTTCAGCTTCAGAATGAAGATTATTTTTACATTTGAAAAAAAAAAGAAAAAAAAAGTTCATACAAGAAGCCATTTCTAATTTCAGTTCAAATCAACCGATATCAAGATTCCCACAGCAAGTTATTTTTAAGTAATTAAATCCCAAGAGGTTTCATCCTATGTCATAATCCTAATTTTTACAGAACGTAAAACTAATTCCCTGTAATTTCTCTTGTGAATGAATCTCCTTCTCACCAAGTATCAATAGAGATATAGTTAATACTCCACTAGCGTAAGATATACAAACCTGCTCTTGTGTCCAGTTCTCTTTGAACAGTATTTTGTTGCCCTGGTGAAGGTGATTTTTGAGCCAAAGCAGCCGGTGGTTTCCTATCCAATCATGAGGGACAACGGTATGGGCATCAGCCAATGGGCTTTCATCAAGCTTCACCCCCTCTGGTCGCTGCCCCATCTCCTCCTCTGGCATCAAATCCTGATTCAGCCCCGTCCTGGTCATCTTTGTAGCGGGAATCTTATTTTCTACTACAGAAGCAATGATGTCATCCAGGATGTTGGGCATGCGAGTGTTCTGGGTTACCTAAATAATGGAGCATAAATAGAGTTTGTTACAAGTGATAAACCTAATTTACTTATCAACAGGTTATATTCTCATTTGAATGATCATGTATATATCAAACCTGTTCCGACAAGTTGAAAACTGGTGCAAAGGCACCTCCAGCGGACCCAAGACGTAACTTTCCAGCTGTGGAGGTCAAAAGGTCACGCAATGTTGATCCTTGTTCGGAGCTCATGGACTTCCTACTGTGAGCTTCCATACTGTCACACTCGGCCTTCTCTGGATAAATAAGAACATATTAAAACCATTCATCTCAAGAATGTTTTCTTCAGAAAATACACAGGATGTGTCAAAACGGTGTTAAAACCAGGTGTGACAGGAAGTTAATTTTTCAATGAAAACAAAATGCTGTGCAAAGTAAAAAAATAAAAAGCCACTCAGAACATATTTGATGCTCAATACACTATGTGAAGGAGAAATTTTGAACCAATGAGATTTATCTGGGGGCAGGGCCTACCTGCAAGTTGTGAAAAAGTAACAAATAAAACAACTTATTGTGCATTGCTAGTTGTGGACATGACTGGTTAGGAAAAGACTCATGGAAGAGATGCAAAATGGATGAATGATCTGTGTTTGGTTTGGTGTGTTTTTGTAGGCACTTCCTTACCTCTTCTCTCAGTGTGCGCTCTCAGTGTGACATGCTGCGAGTTCTTCTGCTGATCTGGGATCTGCCGGCTCTTCAAGTCACTCTTATCTCGGTCTGAAAGCTGATGTCACACAAACACTTAGTGATACATTCAACTATACAGCTTCATATGCATCTAAACAGTCCTGTAGCTTAAGCAATACAGCATGGCTTTAGCAACGCCAAGGTCATGAGTTTGATACACAGGAAATGCATGAACTAATCAAGTCTACCTTGATTGCAAAATCTAAGTCGCTTTGTATAAAAGTGTCTGCCAAATGCATCAATCTAAATATAAATCTAAAACAAGTAGAGCTACACAAATTTTGTGACTTGCCATAAAATACATCATCATGTGAAGTTAGAGTCTTACTGGTGAGAGTCCGTTGGTAGTGGCCATGCTGGGGTTGAGGGTTTTGTTGGGACAATGGGATGAGATTCCAAACTTTTCTTTCATCGAGTGCATAGAGCTCTGCATGTCCACCAACACTTACGAAAAGATGGCAATGCACTACTTTTAATATCAGGTTTACAGACAAAGGTGAAAAAGAACAGGATGTGATATTTAGATACAAAAAAGTACACAAACCTACACCAATGCTTACCTGTTTCAGGTATAATCTGAGTAGGCATTAGGTTCTTCAGGTCATGAGGCTGGTTTTTCACACATCGGACCCAGACATACATCTCCTTATCTGAATGACAAAATAAGAAAAATATACAAACTGTGTGGAAAGACACAAACAAAAAACCTGCTGAAAAGACCAGGATATTTTATGTTTTGGTCTACATGACTAATGAAAACAGTTCTCCCACACTTTTTCTTGAGTTTTCCACTCTTTCGAGGTAAGGATTTTAAAAACATGTTATATAGATTGCACTCACAAAGAGAAATGTATATATACTTAAAAAAAAAATGATTTAGACAATTAGATTGACTATTGAAATTAGATTTTTAAAATAAATTTAGATTAAAAAAGGGTTAATTTTAGCATTTTTTAAAAATCATTTCCATCACCTTTGCTACTCCGGAAATCACAATTTTTTAACATTTCCTGATTTCTTCAGGTTTTCCCTGACTACTGGATTCCTGTTAGCAAGACCATGCAAGTCAGCCAGTAATACCAGCTATAAACCACATAAACCAGCATAAACCACCTTGGACCAGCATGTTGGTCTAAGCTGGTTTCTTCCACAGAGAGGTGAAAAGAAAAGGGAATCTTGTATGAAAATTTAAAATCAATAGTAAAATCTGTGATGTATTTGGAAGTGACCTTTGGATTTCTTCTCCTCCCTGGCTTTATAGCAGTCCATGCAAACCACAAAGCCACATTTGTGACACGCCCAGTGCATGTTGAAGAGAGTGGCCTCACACGCATCACACATCTCCCTCACACCTCTCACCGCTCGCTTCCACATGATCTGAGCTGGAGAAAAGACAGCAGGGCAAGGTGAAAAAGACAAAATGACAAGGAATGAGAGACTTTGTGTATCCATCATTCCACACAAACGTACTGTCTTTCTTGACCCAGGTGAAAGCAATGTCCTCTGTCTTTATGAGCTGACAGAACTTGTCTCCGATGAACGTGAGGACAGATTTTGACATTTCAAGGTCCATCTCTCTCCTCTTCTTGTCCTCGTCATCTTCTGAGGTCCCCATCCACACGGTGACCGCCTCCTCATCTGTCTGCTCAGACACCGAAAACCCATCCGCACGGACAACGCCATTCCTACTGAACGACAGACTGAAGAGAGAATGGGAAGAATTAGTGTTAAGCACGAATTGTGCTGTTCAAATGCTGCTGATTGGATAAATAAAATAAAATAAAACAAGGAAATAATGACAATATGACTAAGAAACATTTTGAACTTCACACTAATTCTACATCACTAATGAAACTAGGAGATTTGTGACATTTACCATGTGAACACTACAAAAGTTCAGATATTCTTGCTTCCATTAAAAATTCACAAATCATGGATAAAATGATTATCAGGTTTTATGCAAACTTTAGTGTAGGCACTCATTAAAGTTGGATTCCACTGTATATTGCACCAATGATGAAACAAATAAAACTGAAATGAAGTGCATTACTAGGAGTTCACATATGTCCAAGAACAGTGTGAAACAGTAGCCAACAACAAGAAAACCTAACCGTCGGAAGTAGTAAAATCGGCAGAAGACGGGTGAGATGGCAGGCTCATGAGATTTACGTGAGCGATCCAAGCGACACTCTCGGCACTTCTGCACGTTGGGCCCGACCTCTGAACATGAGTCGTCTTGCAAGAAAGTTTCTCCAGTTTGCTTGAGCTTTCTCACCTTTCTCCAGTCCTTCAGCACAGAGCGAGGGATGCCATCTGAATCAGAAATAACATAGTTGAGATGAGAACACATTTATATTATCAGCATCAGTATGAATATACATAATTTGAATAGCCATGGCATTCATTCCCTTTTCTGAATGCCATGGAGAAATTGAGTCTCAATTTCATTTAGGCAAAAGACAAAGTATGTGTAATTGTTCATCCAGTTAACCTTAAACCGACTGCTTAAACAGAGCTGCTACAGAGTGCAACATTGAATACTGCAAAGGTATATTAATTTCCATTAATTCATTTTTTTCAATAGGCATTTGAGAACAATTTTCTATAAAGACCAATTAGTTATCAGATGACTTACAACACAACAACATTTGATTTCAAACACAAAAACAAGAAAAGAAAAATATATATTTTTTAAAATATCATATAGTAAAATCTAAATTAGGTATATAATTGTATATATAATTTATTCATCATTTACTAGGTCTATACTAGCCTGGGAAAACCCACACAACTTCTGGCAAATTTAGATTTGCTCTGAAAGTTAGTCTGGCAAAGAGCTCATTCAAGCCCATTTCCAATCCGTCGAAATCGAGGCACCAATCAGAAACGTTGGGGCGGGCTTTACACGATGACGACAGCGCTGGGATTTTGAAGCAGATTTTGTATCCTACATTACAAAGATGGATGCCGCCATCGAACATCACTCGTTCGAATCAGCTATCGCGTCTGTTTTAAGCGATTTGAACGTTTCCTTTTTGTTAAAAACCGAGCAAAGAACAACACTCAGAGATGTTTCTCCGCCGCTCTGCATACGTCATCTCCTTCATCGCTCTGATTGGTTTTAGGTCTATCCGCGACGTCCATTGGTGACGCCCCTCTGGAAATGATTTGTCTATGACGCTTTGCCAGACCATAACTCAGTTACAACTGAGAATGTTTTCACTTTAATACCAATGACAATGTTTTGATGTTCTAATTATTAACATTTTCTTTAGGCCTGAACATACATCAGCATTTAAACAGGTGGAAAACTCACTGCTGTTAGCGAGCCTCTGTTGGGGCTTATCCTTTGCACTTTGCAAAGTTCCATTGGGTTTGTCCTCTTCCTCTTCTTCCTTGTCTACTTTCTTCTTCTGGTTGTCGTTCGGCTTTATTTTAAAAGAGGACTTAGACTGCCGTTTAAACCTCTGTCCTGATCCACCACTCTCACTCTCATTGCCGGAGTCTCCTCCACTTTCGCTGTCACCGCTGGACTCTAATGGGCGTTTCTCGCCTTGTTTCTCCCTCTCGGGCTTCATATGTAGCGAGGTTGATCGTCTTTCATTAGGTTTCTTGTCTGACACAAAGGCTTCCTTACTTTCCAGCTTTCCATTTCTGTCCAAGAGAAGTTTAACATCATCCGAGGAAGACTTCTTGCCCGCGATCACTGGTTTCTCAGTGGCTTTGACAGCTTTTTTGTCCTCTGAATTGAAACTTGTAGCATTACTATTATACTTTCTGTCCTCTAAACTAGACTTCCTGTTGTCTTGAATAGGCTTCTTGTCTATTATTTTGGACTTTTTGCTGTCTAAGGAGGAATCTTTGTCCTCCTGAGTGCACCAATTATCCACCAGTCCATTCACTTCCTGTTTGATTTGCACAGAGGAGCTTGTGCCGGTCAAAGTTACAGCTGTCTTAGTGGCATCTAGTGTTTGGGAGGCCGTACTTTCTCTATCTTGCTCAGAATGGCGGGTCAGCCAGGCTTTTTTCAGTTTATGGTAGTTGTTCTGACTGAATTGAGTTGACTGGTTTGTTACGGCCAAAGCAGGCATCTGCTCATTGGATAGCAAACCTTGTGTGGTTGTTGCTATAGGGCTAGAAGTCCCTGATGCCAGTCGGAGACATTCAGAAGTGCTAGTGTTGAATACAGACTCTTTTTCTCTTTCTGAAGCATGTGTAGAACACACAGTATGTGTAGCGAGTGTAGTGTAAGTCCCATTCCTACTATTTGCGAGGTAAGAGGTATGTTTCAAAGCATCTGAAGGATGTGTAGTGTGTTGAGGCTGAATTGTATGTGTGTTAAGTTTAGATTCAGCAGCTGCTAGTCCAGCTCTGTGTTTCTTCAGATGAGGGAATTCTCTAGAAGTGCAACAAGAGGTGGGAGATGGCTCCATCTTCATTTGAACGGCTCCACCGTCTCTCCTCTTGCAGTGTTCTGTGATTAGGTCTATCCTAGAGCATGTGGCATTCATATTTGTTAAGGGGTGTGTCACTCCGTGACTCGGTTGAGCTGTGTTAATAGGTTTAGTTGTCATGTTTATGGGTGTGTTGACGTCTCCCTTTTGGGTCGTCATGTTGATGGGGTGAACAGTATCCATAGGGGTCCACAGGACACCTCTTTTATACTGAACACTGCCCTCCTTAGAGTGTGGGTTGGACAAACTTTCCAATGGCTTTATGTGGCCGCACTGCACCCGGGAAACTGAGCTGTCAGACACTGTGTAATTTATTGTGGTATGTGTGTGACTTGTTGTATGTACAATGACTGACGCAGTGGCCGACTTTGGTTTGACTACACCTCCATTTGTTGTGTGCCCACCACCTACTTTCTCTCTATCAAACATGACTCCACCCCATTGGGTATCCCAGGCTTGTGATGACGTTGCTTTCTCTGGCACAGGTCTTTTCCCATCTAAGGTGACATGTTTGAGCTCAGGTAACAGGGTGGGTGGCCTCTGTTGCTTCTGATCTTTTCCAGACAAGCTCATTGGCTGAATGGGTGTGAGGGTAGGCGGGGACAATCTGCCACGTCCAGAGTCTTTAGAAACTAGAATATTTGGTGCCGGAGGGTGGAAAATAGGGGCACGGTGGAGTAAAGGCACGCTGCGTGGACTAGAGGAGACAGAAATGAGAGAAGAGCCTTGCCCCCTTTTCTCCACAGTCGCTACCTCTAATGCCATCATGGAAGATGCTTTATGTGCAAGTTGCTCTGTGATCTTTCCCAGGAGACCTCCTTCTTTCTCGTGGTGGCGTTTAATGAGAGGCGGAGGTCTGGCTCTCATTGAGACCTGTGAGCTGGAAGAAGTTAAGACAGGGGCAACTGTGTTGCTGGCACTGAGCCTCTCGTAGAGTTCTTTGCTAGCTGGCAAAGAGTAGTAGCTGCTCGGAGTGAGGGTTGGGGTGGGATGGGCCGACTGTGGCCGGGGAGGAAGAGTATGTCTGAATGCATGCACATTTCTCTCTCTGTCCTGGTCTCTCTCTCTGTCCATCTCGCTCTCCCTTTCCTTGAAAGGAAGGGCAGATGTGGGACTTCTAGTGTATCGCAGTTCCCTATCCGAGCTCAGTTTAGCAGTGAATGGAGCCACCTCACTGCTCTCCAGAAGAATGCGCCGGTTCTCTTCCTGGTAGCGGTTAGGTCTCTCACCTGTGAGATCATAAACAACAAGTGGCTGTTTGTTTCGACTTGGAGGTGATTCAGGGGCACCTGGGGAGTACGTCAGCCCATTTTTGCTCATCGCTGCACGGACACGCTCCTGTTCAGACTTGAAGTGAGTGTGGATGACTGTGCTCTCGGTGGCAGCTCTTCTATCCAGCTCTCTAGAAAAAAAGAACAGCAGGAATGAATGTGGAAAAGCTTGTTGCAAGGGTCAGTATGTCTGATAAGTAGGGGTGGGGGAAAAAAATCGATTCTTAGATGCATTGCGAGGCGGACGATTCTGAATCGAATCACAAATGTCAAAAATATTTTCTAAATGTTAATTGATGATGTAATGTTGATGTAATGCAAAAGGCGCCTGGACCTGGACAAGAGCCACACTTTATGCAAGTAGGGCTACAGAGTGCGACCAAATGGGCGACAAGAGTTCGCACTTGTGTGGCCACCCAATGTTCAATTGATAAGAGCTGCAACTTCTGTTGCATACAAGAAACATCAAACGGCAAACGAAACGAGTAAAACGAATCCTTGCTATTCGTTTAAGCTGTGCGGAACGTTAAGCAGCAGCACTCTGAATCTGAATTGTAATCGTAATCGAATCGAATCGTGAGGTTCCTAGAGATTCCCACCCCTACTGATAAGTAAGATATAATTGATGATGGACCATAGGAAATCAATTGAAGATTAATGCACACTATTAATGCAAACCCCAGGTTGGTAATACGAGTTTTAATAATTCAACAGTCAGATCTGACTTAAGACAGCCTGAGTCACCATTTCTAGTTCATGAAGAACATGAAAAGTGATTTGGAAGTGCAATGCAGTCAATAAGCAGATAACACCCAGCAAATTAATGTTGTAATTAAAGGTATTAGTGTTGTCACGATACTGGAATTTCCAACTTCGATACGATACCTTGAAAAATATTGATATTCGATACCAAGGGGAAACCTGTCATATAGCGACATACAGATAATTTGTTATTATATCATTTTATAATTTGGGTAATTTTGTTGTAATAGCTTGCAAACAGCATAGGGAGGCTTTATTGAATCATTGAACTAGATTTACAAAAAGAGACAGTAAGTAAACAGTAATAAAATAAGAACAAATAAACAAATTGTATACAATAGCACAAATAAATTCAATAGAATAAAGAGACTAAATTAAATTAACATGACTAAGTTTTTCAGGTGGGTCTAACTGTTGTATTCAGGTAAGAAATACTACAGAAATAAAAGTAATCAAATGTAAAATAATACTGCAATGTTTTCATTGTAAAAAAAAAAATACAGATTAATGCTTACAAATAAAGTTATAAAAGTTATTTCTTTGATTGACATGACAGACAGCAGCAGGTTTATTTGGCTGCTGTCACTTAAAGAGCTTATGCACAGATCCAATATAGAGTTGTAGTCGCTTTGAGTACCCAGAAAAGTGCTATATGAATGTAACTAATTAATTACAACAATATGAAGTCAAACAAAAAGTGAGATGCAAAGAAGAAAACTTACTCTGTGGTTTTGGAGGAAGGCATGCAATGTTGAGTGCTCCTAGATGCTCTCTGAGGGTCCGCACTGGAGGGTCGGATGGGGAGTGGGGATTGCATCCCTTGACCGTCTGCATTAGTAACAGGGTTGGGTTGAGAAAGCCAAGGGCTTGGGGGATTCTGTTACCACATAGACAAACATACAGAGTTTCAGACAAATTTATTTATAGAACCTGTTTTGGATCGATCTAGAGAAGTCAAAGGACTTCAAACCTTAAGGAGACAAAAAATAAATAAATTGATACACAATGTGCAAGGACATTAGTCAATCCCCTCCTAGTATACAATAGGACTTGCGTACACAAGTGTACACTCTTACACACACATTGATAAACACAATCTTGTTTATATCCATAATACATCTACAGATGAATAGTTGGTTACACACGACTCAAGGATGTCCTGATACCATATAAATAATACCCACTATGTCTATAACAGTATTAGCAGAAGGGGAACTCTCTCTCCAGCATGCACACTTTATGGGACATGCTCTGCTTCATCTAAATGTGTCCCTGACAACATGAGGTTTAGCTATGATCTCATAAGTACCATAACATCTACACAAATATAATCTGTACACACAACAACTCCAGGAATAACACCAATTATGTGCTACCAATACAACTTGCTGCATTGTTTGCAACCCTTTTGAAATATAAAAGTCTTAAAATCCAATCCAATTTTATTACCGGTATTTTTTTATTTTTTTTATTACTTCAAACCACTTGTCCTATGTAGGATCACGGGGATGGCTATCCAAGCGTCTCAGACCGAAGGCAGAGAAACATCCTGGACACCGACTACACGCATTTACAGTTACATCTACAGACAATTTAGTTCACCTATCCTGCATGTCTTTGGATTGTGGGGGAAACTGGAGCCCTCGGAGGAAACACATGAGCATGCAAACTTTACACAGAAAGACCATCTGGCTTCCTGCTATCAGCTGAGACACTGTGTCACCCAAAGGAGTCATAGGAGCCCTCAAACCAAGGTCCCCACAAGATTTTTATGTGTCAGAGCAACCCACTTTGTACCACAGCTCCGACCAAGCTAAATATCATGACTGATTCCAGAATCTGGAAGTCACTTACCCTCCTCACGTTGCTGTCAGAGATGCCAGCGCCGTCTGGGTGTGTCCATTTGGATGCTTGCAGGCCCAGTCCAGGGTAGCTATGGGCTCCATTGGGGAAAGGAGGCCACAAGAGGGGATAGAGGCCAAGATGTGCCAAAGAAGCTGCACCAGAGGTCTGGCCCAGAAGAGACGAGTTACCCGGAAGGGCTAAAGGATGGTGAGGAAGTCCCAGGGATCCGATACGAGGATGTCCAGCCAACATTCCGGCAGATGGGGGCAGTGCATGCAGGAGGGATGGAAGGAGGTGCGGGTGAGGGATGGTTGAGTGGGGTGTACTCAGGGAGCAGAGGGGAGGCTGGGAGTGGAGGGGAATGGGTGAGAGATGTGCAGGATGAGGGGAGGGACTCAGTAACTTGCTGTGGGAGGAAGCAGGGGTAAGGCTGGGTGAGCTGGAGGAGGAAGATGGCGTCTTCAGGTGGGGTTTGGGGTTTGGGGGAGTGTGAGGGGGCTGGATGTAGGTGGGGTGGGCCTCAAGCTCCGCCCTGACTATCGCAGGGTCTCTGTATATAGTGAAGGGATCCTTTCTGTCCACAACGAGGGGACTTTTGGTGGACTTGTCTGGAGTGGGAGTGCAATTAGGTGTACCGGGAGGAGAAAGTGTAGGGGTTCTGGATTGGTTTGGGGATGGAGAAGGGGCATGAGTCAGGACTGGAGTTGTGGAGCAGGTCACTTTCGGATTGGGTGCCATTTTAAGGCAGCTAAGAGTTCTGTCCATCGATTTAGGCAGAGGAGTGTCCTCTTTCAACAGGCCCATCTCTAGAGATGCACCCTGCTTCTGTCTGGACATCTCCCATACAGTCTGAGCTTTAGATATGATCTCGGGAGAGGAGCAAGGACTGGCATGCACACTACGCTTGTGGGTTGCTTCCAAAGAAATCACAGGACCATATTCTGCATTCACAGCTGCTGGAGAACATCTTTGTTTAGAATCCACATCCTCCTTTTTGCTGCAAGGTTTGACAGGAGACTGAGTAGGTGCTACTCTTGGCTCCTCTTCTACTGTGACTGCAGTGTTATTGCTGGTGGTAATGGCCACAGAATGAGGAAATTCTGACCTCCTGACCTCTGATTGGTTAAACTCTGACCCCCTAGCCTCTGCTTGGGTGAACTCTGACCTTCTGACCTCTGGATCATTTGTCGACATCTCATGCTCACCCTCCGCTCCTTCACACTCCTGAGGTGATGCATGTAGCAACACACATGTGGTTTCAATGGAGACCAGCTGCTCACTCTCTTGGGATGCCAGCAGTGCAGACACAGCCTCTGAGTCCTCTCGAGATGCCCCCTCACTCCTGTCCTCTATTTCTGTCATTCCTCCATCACCTTTCTCATCTGATTTTCCAACACTAACACCAGCAGCACACTCCTGTGCCTCTGTGTTACTAAATGCCCCATTGCAGGATGCACTAGGAGAATCGGATGGAGGAGTTTTTCTCAGTTTCTGAGTCTCACTATCTCCTAATTGGCTGGGAGAAGGTTCCCCACCTTTATGAGAGGGGTGAACCTCACAGTCCAATGGCCTCTTTGAAGTGTAACGCTGTTTCAGCTGTTTCTTTGATCCTGAATCCGAGGATGAATCCTGCACTCTGCAGCTGGAGTTTTCAGAATCGCTGTTCTCAGACAGGTCGGACACACTCCCTGCTTTCAACCTCTTCAATCTCTTTCTCTGCTTGTCATCTTTTTCCTCGTCTTCTTTCCTCCTTTTTCTTTCACCATTGCCGTTTTTAGATTTAGAAGAATCTAGGAATAAAAAAATAACAAGATCAAAAATATTGATTTAGAAAAAGCTACACAGCTACATCTAAGATTCTCATTGATACTTTGATATAAAAAAGCACTCCGTATCAAGCTAATGCCATAAATATGAATCCAGCTAAATGGAATTTAACACAGATGGAGCTCTTAATATCCTCATAATCATTATCTATAGCTACAGCTCACCTCTTCCCTCATCACTCCTCTTTTTGTCCCTCATCCCTTCTTTTTCATCCTCTTCCATGCCGCAGTTCTGTGCGCTCGGCGCAGACTGCTGCTGCACTGGCCTGGAACTACACACCTTTAGCACAGAGACAAAGTGTGTTTTAAACAAGGGGATGTATAAGCATTCTGCTGTAATGCATTTGGAAGTGCGTTAAAGTCTCTACCTGGTCATTTGCTGTAGTCTTGTTTGATATGCTTTCTGTGCCCTGAAAGACACAAACACAAACATTTACTTAGCTATCTAAATGAGGACATATCTTAGACTTCTATTGCTAAAAAGTCAATACTAAAGCTAATTATAAATATTATTAACCCTAATCCAAACCCTTAACTAAGAACTTTTTTTAATTGTAACTCAGTGGTTCTCAAACTTTTTTTGATCGCGCCCGCCTTTAAACCTTTAAAAAAAATATTTCAGTGATGCTGATTTGTATGAATATACACTGC
Organism: Tiaroga cobitis; assembly: GCA_030578255.1. Lineage (NCBI taxonomy): Eukaryota > Metazoa > Chordata > Actinopteri > Cypriniformes > Leuciscidae > Tiaroga > Tiaroga cobitis. The sequence continues at coordinate 6,109,143 of CM060607.1, forward strand.
TCGGTCAAAAAAAAAAAGAAGCCGCTGTTTGGATTTAAATAGGCAAATGCTTAAGAGTCAATGATTGGATCATTATTGCGGTGATTATTATGTGTCTTGCATGTTAAATGTTTGGCAACAGTTCTTCTAACCCTAATTGATGGAGTGTGTAGCTTTTCATTTCTTAAACAACCATAGGAAGACACATCATGGTCATACTCCAGGATGACAAAGTCGAGATGCATCAGGCTCAATTTGTGAAAGAATGGTTGAGAGAGAGCATGAAGAATCATTTGAAAAAAAAATTTGTGATGTTATTTCCATCAAAAGGTGCATCCATTTTTGGTCAAGATCTTGTATTGATAATGCAACAGTCCAGCGCTCTGTAAAGTCTCCTCCAGCACATCCCAAAGACTTTCAATGAATTTAAGGTCTGGACTCAGAGGAGACAATTCATGTGTGAAAATGATTATTCAGGATCGCTCACAACCATTCTTTCACAATCTGAGCCTGATGAATCTTTACATTGTCATCTGAAATATGGCCATGATGTGTCTTCCTACATGGTTGTTTAAGAAATGAAAAGCTACACACTCCATCAATTAGGGTTAGAAGAACTGTTGCCAAACATATAACATGCTAGAAACATAATAATCACTGCAATAATTATCTAATCATAGACATTTAAGTGTTTGCCTATTTAAATCCAAACAGTGACTTTTTTTGGCCGGGCAGTGAATAATCAGTGGCCGTAATGAGCTCTTTTGACGGCTTTCTTACGAGCTCAGCTTCTTGTATGTCTTTTACAATTGACCTATGGCTAAGCCACGCCCCCTCCACTCACTCGGACAAACAGTCAACATTCGGTGACAGGTGCTATGGCAGCTGTCACAGTAGGAGACATTTCACAGGAGGCAATTGATGATTTTTGGAGACAGAAAGATTATATATCATCTCAAAGTCACCAAAAGGGCCTTAACTATTCATTGGAGGGTTATATTAATAATTTTATTGTTGAGAAGGTCGATGAAAAGCTTCAGCTCCAGTCAAAAATGTACAGGTCACAGTGTAAACATGATAAACCGCATCTCGTTCCCATCACCATCTTAGACAACAAGATAGAGGATCAGCATTGTTCATGCACTGCATTATTTACATGAATAATTCAGCACAACATTGCTAACATTTGTTATCTCGATTATTTAGAGATACGTTAAAACGTTAATGAAGTGACATGATGTACAACGCAGCTAGAAGCTAACGTTAACGTTTTAAGCTAACGTTACGTTAGAAACGTTAAAGATAACGTTCAAATACGCTGTTGACTTAGAACAGACGTAGACATCCTTGTTTAATTCTTGCTAATTTATCCACATCTAGTTGGTGTTGTGGTCTACCGCATAACTTTATCCAGAGCAGACACTTATCTCGGTTGAGATGTGGCTTGGGAAAGGGTAAAAAATACACACCGTCGCCCAGCCTCTCGGGATACCTAGTGTCGGAGTTGCATGTACCCCATGCACACGGTTTGACCATTTTAAACTTAAAATGACAAGAAAAAAACATAAAAACGAATGAAAACTGACTAACTGCAATGCATTTCAATGGACGTGGAAGCAGAGAATGTCCGAGTGTATTGGGTTAGCTATGGGCACTGTGATTGGCTCATCGCGTTTAGGGGCGTGGCTTAGCCATAAGTCAATTGCATCTTGTGGTGCCGTCCGCTGAAGAGTTGCTTTTCTACGGTGAGGATCTTCTATATATCAGGCTTTTTCAGAGTCAGACGGTGCGAAGTCAGGTGTGTTTGAGACATTCAAAATGTGCAATGGTGGGGTGTCCCCAGGACAGATTTGAGAAGCACTGCTTTAGGGGACAATATTGTCACAAAACTAGTATGTGAAAAAAAAAATTCTTCACTTACAAGAAAAATCCTATTGATCTTGGTGATATGTGATTTGCGTTTTGAGTGGTCTTCCATTAGCAAGGAGTGGGTGATATCATCTAGTAACACCATCTGAACCAGCGAAGGATCTACATTCACAATATCTCGAACCTTTTGAAGATGAAAAAATAACCTTTATATAACACATATTTTTACATTAAATTACTATAGCAACATCATATATATGTGTGTTTTTGTGGTTTCACCTGGTCAGCCATGACAGCTACAGTTCTGTTGTTCTGGTCGTGGTGTGTGATGACTCCAGGCAGCCACTGAGTTTTGGACTCCTGTCTGAACACTTTCACTCTAAGGCCCTTTAGAGAACAAGCACCTGTCGCATAATAGCAAATATCACACACAGCAAACAACTAACATTTAATATGATTTTATAAAACAATCTTACTCTAATCCTTAAATCAACATTGAGATAAACATGAAAACACCCATGAAACTCTAGTTCTTGAATGAATCAAATCCTTATTTATAAAATGGACAGTTCTAAAATCAGTTTGAATGAGCCATGTATACATTACAAATACAAATGTATACAAATAAATATTCAGCATTCATAATGCACCAGTACTTACTACAGTAAGGTTAACAAACGATATAACTTGGCAGAAGAATTGGTTATGATTATTATTAATAAAATGAATTATTTATAAAACATTGGTGACCTATCCTATTTCTGTTGCAACTGTTTTGCTATTACCATTGCTGTTAACATTATTTTCATTACTAAAAACACTGTAATGCATGTAATCTTGTGACTGTTTGCCAACTTACAAAATAAATGTTTTGGACTTTAAATTTTAATTGGATGAGTCACGAAATGTGATGCACATGATTTAGATTCTTTATGACCGTTGAAAATTAACAAACATTTCCTTTGCGTCTGAACCAGTTGCGATGCACTAAGATTCTAGTGACAAGCAATTTGTCTGTCCATATTAGACACAACAAGGCTACAAGCCACAACACAATCAATCACAAATCTCAGCAAATCAGAAGAGGGTGTGGGCAGGGTCTCTCTCAGCAAGCGCTGTCTCACACTCGCAGCAAAATGAGTATATACATAAGGTAACACTTTATTTTATATTGTCCTTGTTAAACGTTACATGTAGTTACTGTATTAATAACTATAAATTATGGATAATTACATGCAACTAACCCTAAACCAACCCTAACCCTATAGTAAGTACATGTAGTTAATTATTATCACTCAGTACTTAAATGTATAATTACACTGTAACACGAACATCTTAAAATAAAGTGTAATCCATTGTTAAACGGGTGGTTGAATATGATTTCACTTTTCTAACTTTAGTTAGTGTGTAATGTTGCTGTTTGAGCATAAACAATATCTGCAAAGTTACGAGGCTCAAAGTTCAAAACAAAGGGAGATATTTTCTTTTCAAGAAATTGCTTTTTAAGGACTACAACCAACGGCTGGTAGGGACTACACGACATTCCTCCCGGGTTAGTGACATCACTAACCCTAAAATTTACATAAACCCCGCCCCCGGAACACGATTTATAGATTATCAAGACAGAATATGCTAATCAATGACTAGAAGATAACTACACATAAGCTACATAAATTCACCAGCTAACCATTCAGAAATGTTGTCTACATGTTGTCACTTCTTGAGTCGCTCCAGTTTTCTGACTTCGGTTTGAACATAAAAGGCTAAAGGTTTTTGAAATTTTCCATGCATGTCTGTGTGAGGTAAAAGGACACAAACTGTTGTAGCTCCGCCCCCTGTGCACAAGCATTTTCATTTAAAGGGACAGACACAAAAGCGGTGCGTTTTTGCTCACCCTCAAAAAATGACAACTTTAACATAAAAATATCTGTGGGGTATTTTGAGCTAAAACTTTACATACACATTCTGGGCACATCAAAGATTTATTTTACATCTTGTGAAAAGGGCATTAAACCACCCAACGGCGTTATTTTTTCAGTAACGGGGTAATCTAACTAATTACTTTTCCCGTCGTTACAACGCCATTAACGTTATTGGACGTTAAATGCGGTGCGTTACCACGGGCGTCAGTTTGGTTTGAAATGTGCTGGGGACAGAGACGCAAGTGCATTTTCAGAAGTGCTGGGTACAAAAAAATAATCCATCGATCCGCCAATGTTGTTTGAGTTCTTCAATGGTCTAGTGGTAGATCTTTTGCCAAGCGTGTCAGATGTTACAGGTTCTAATCCACGCTAGTATAGTTTTTTTTTCTCTCGTCAAAACTGAATATGTTCATCAGTGGTTACAGCCTATATCAAGCAGGGAAACGTTTGTGTGTACTTTATTTTGTGATTTCACCGGAATGAATAGAGTCTCTCCACAGTGGCGATAGATTGAAGAGCGCGTCCGAGTGAAGACTGCGCGCGCGAGCCACAAGAGAAACAACTGTATACGCAACTAATAGCAGCGGCAACGAGCGCTCAGCTTGAGTTCAAAACCAAAACAATTTAACGCTAGATCTCTTACTTAATAGCGAACTAAATGAATGCTCTGCTAGTAAAACTGGAGAGGTTTTATTTATTTGTTTCAAAAAGTGGTGGGTACAAAATGACTCAAACAAAATCGACGCCTATGTGCTATGTATTGATTGAATAAACTGTAATCCGAACGCACCCCTGGCTCACACAGCTAGTGAGGAGGTGGGTTAATAAGTGCAGTGAAGTGAAGTGCAGGATAAACCTCTTGCTGTCTGTCGACGTGCAATAAATATAGAAAGTTATGTACAAACACCTGTCTGTTCTACTCATTTCAACTGACTTGTGAAAACTGCTAAAAAAAATCCAAATTCTTTGACATATAGCAACTTTTTTTTTAACAGTAACGCAAATAGTTACTTTCCCTGGTAACGAGTTAATTTTATTATAGAGTAATTGAGTTACTAACTCAGTTACTTTTTGGAACAAGTAGTGAGTAACTATAACTAATTACTTTTTTAAAGTAAAGTTCCCAACACTGCTTTTAATATATATTCATTGACTATGTAAGTAAAATATTTGACATGGAACACACGTATGTTCACAGTTCATGCTTGTTTCCTTTAATTTATTTTCCATATCTGAGGTTATCCCCTGTTGCTTTCATTATGACTATTACAGTAATGCACAATGATATTCAAACTATAATTAAACCCTTTTATGATTATACAACACACATAATCAGTACCTGTGATTATCATTGTCATTGGACAGTTTGTATGTCGTTGTTCCCAGCCAGAAATTGAAAACATTTAACGAAACAGAACCCCCTGTACATTGTTGTATATATCGCTGTCATTGTTGGTTAGGACAAAAACTCTGACTAACTTGGAAAAGATACCTTTTATTGCATGTCACGGCCTCTGGAGTTGGGCTAATTTACTTAATAACAATTGTTTATTTTGATTATGATTTTTATTTTGATTGATTATGACATATAAACTCTTAAAAAGGATTATGTTTTTAACATTTTGCAGGTTTTTTCGAACATATTGCTCTGCCTCATATTGTGCCTGAAGAAATCACCGTAACACGTGATTTCTTTCGTTTAAACCTTTATTTGAATCTAGACACTGACGAAGATACTGTAAATATGTAAAATCCTCTGTGCACAAGCAAACAGAATTCACTGAGCAAAGACGTTTGACAGTAAGGCTTTAAACAGCGATTGATAAGGATGTTTGAGTAAATCAGTCGACTAACTAAGTGAACAGACACCAAGAACAAACCAAATCACAGGATCTCCACACGGATCAACATTACAAGGATCTTTCCGCTGAAGAATCGAAAGCAGAGAGAGTGTAGGCTGGAATACCTTGCTGAAGAATGTTCTGGAATTGGTTCTGTTTGAGCCAGGCCTGAACCTGTTCCTGCAGAGACGGATCATCTCTCACAGCTGGATTTCCATCGCCCACTTCATCCTTTAACTGCAAAACAACACAGCATGAGACAAGTTCTGGTTTTCTTTCCCTTTTTTTTTTTTTGAGGAGTGCTAAAGATTTTATCTGCTATGATCACACTGAAAGCTCCAGAAGAAAAGATGAAGATGAAGGAAAGCAACAGTTGCACACCGGACAGCTTCAGATGGGGGAGGGATGACAGCGCGAGAGCACACACACACACACACACTATTACACATGGTATTACTCATCCTTGCACACAATAGACACACCTCCTCACTGTACACACACACACACACACACACACACACAAGACTGGAAATTACGTAACGGTAATGTAGAGCAGATATTTAAGCTGAACTTCTGCTGAACTCCCAAAACCTCTGCCTGTTACACACACAAAGCACATAAATATAAGAAACAGAGGCTAGATATTTACCAAAAATACTCTGTCACACATTTCTCTTTCTGTCACTTGAAAACACACTCACACACACATGCTCTATTTGCCTGGAATTTACATGTAATTGTTTTTTTCCCCGGTTTATATCTTGCCCTCCAGTAAGTCAAACTTTTTTTAGAATGTATAATGTTTTATAATGTATAATGTTTTAATATATGTGCGCAAAGAGAAATAAAATAAAAAGATTGTTGTTACAAATGAATAAATATTAATTAAGTATAATCAATACTATATTATATAAATAATAATCATATTACTAGTATTAATCATTACAATTATTATTATTATTATTATTATTTATTAATAAATACAGTATAATAAATATATTAATAAATTACATTAATAAATAACGACATTTATTACATGTAAAACATTATGTAATTAGTATGTATTGCATATAATATTTATCATTAAAAACTTGCATTTTATTCATTAAAAATATATATATACAATTATAATTGTATTGTTATGTCCTATTATGTTAATTAAAAAATTGATAAATTAAACAAATCATTTTGTATTGAGCACAGACAATAATGAGTGGACCAATTGCATGCACATTTTTTTTTGTGTGTGTGTGTGTGTTTGAAAAAGCAGTCAAATCCAATCACAGTTATCAGCGCTCTCTCTCTCTTCCTTTCTGTCCATCAGTCTTCATCTGACTAGTCTAATGCCTCAGTCCAATTTCTCCTGTGTGACTCATATACAGCTGACCCCAGAGTCTGCATCATCATCTTCCCTCTCCCTCTCTCTCTCTCACACACACACACAGATGCGAACACACGGATGCGCGCGCACACACACACGCGCGCGCGCGCACGAACGCAAGCACACACAGACAGACGCACACACAGACATACAAAGACAGACACGCGCACACACACACACACACACAGAGACGCACACACTTACAGAGGCTCAGGTGCAGAGAAAGTAAATCATTCACAGCAAAAGTGTGAACTGTTTAAAGTGACCGTGAAACAAATGATATCACTGATTGTGCTGATGTGTATCCAGCATGACATATTTATCAATGTGTGACAGAAGTTGCTCTTGATATCCTATATCAGCATTTTTTGCAATTATCTGGATCGCTTGATAAAGATGGAATTAGAGGCAGAAAATATCAGGTACTATTTTATGTTTAGATAGGCCTACTCTGTTTCTATACCATGCCAAGGGGTTGTATCATGAAAAAACACATTTTCCTTGACCTCTTACAATGGAGTTAAAAGATCACAATATCAGTATTCTTACAGTTTTTCTTTTTAATTACTTACTGGCCATCATAAAGGTCACTAGTCATAACATAAATGTAATTATTTGCTTCTGATATCAGCCAATTAAGCGATATCACATGAGCAAAGGCCCATTCACACCAAGAATGAGTCCACAACACAACTCTCATAACGCACTGAAAAAATAAAATCGTTGGAATCAAATTCAGAGCGATTTTTTCCAACTGATGAATGATAAAAACATTGACAGCCAATCAAAATCCATCCTACTTTAAAGAGCTTGAGCATTTAAAGCGGCAAAACTGCAGTGCGCTTAGAATAAACAGAACGCTATTGTGCATTAGTGTGGACGCTAATATAGTTATAGTTATCTTTATCGTTATTGGTGTGAACGGGCTTTAAGAGTTCAAACGAAGATGAAGATGAAGGAAAGCAACAGTTGCACACAGATAGCTTCAGATGGGGGAGGGATGACAGCGAGAGTGAGCACACACACATGCGCACACACACACACACACACACACACACACACACACACACTATCCATGAACAAGTTAATATAAAGTAATTGACATTTCCAGGTACAATATAGCCAGCTATTGTCTCTATTGTCTGTGAATAATTCTGGGAAAAAGTGGAGTGTTAACAGTTATGCTGTTTCAACTCAATTTAATTAAATACATGCAAATGTTATGCCACACATAATCACATTTACATTTAGGTCTTAAGTGAATGCAAAAAGCCGAGAGAAAATCGGTTAGGTCCCTTTTGTTCATTCACTGCTCTTAACTGAATCACTTCAGTAGGTTTAATAAGAATCATTCGTATATTTAATTCATACAGTGAAGACTATTTTATTTTATATTTGATTACTATTCAGTTTACTACTATTCAATGTACTAGACTATGAATACTGTAGACTTAACTGATAATTTTAAAGCACTGTTTATTTTATTTGTATCTGCGTTTTAATTGTATTGCATATCCTATTGCTTGTAATTAGTTTATTTGTTCTTATTTTATTACTGACTGTTTATTTGCTGCCATTGATTGCTTGAAAACTTTTCACATTAGTTTTTGCTGTCATATCACAATTAGTCATCACCGTTTCTTGAAACCGTAACAACCTAGGTCAGAAATGAACTGTTCCATTTAGGGAAATATTTGTACCCCTTGATTTTATATATGTAATATACATTTTTTGCCTTTTGGGGAAATATATTTTATAATTACCTTATTAAATGCATCTGTGTTGTCTTTTATGTTAAATACTTAAATTTAACCAGACCCAAGCCCACCTTCATTTCAGAACCTGGTAATAACTTTACTTCCAGCAAAAATAACTACACCGATATACACTCATATATCTATCGTAACGACCAATAAAAATTACTCATATTTTGATATTAGATTTTGGTCCCCTAAACATTAACAAGACCTCACCGCAGTAGGGCAAAGAAAACTGCTGCTGCCCAGCTGTGTAGGTGTGATCCACGCGCATGTGTGTGTGTGTGTGTGTGTGTGTGTTTAAAGGGTTCTAATAATATCAGTGTCTGTGTGTGTGTGTGTGTGTGTGTGTGTGTGTGTGTGTGTGTGTGTGTGTGTGTGTGTGTGTGTGCGCGTGTGTGCGCGCGAGCGGCCATCTCTGATTACTATCTGCCCTTGCATAGCAAACATAAGGTGGTGTGTGTGTAAGAGAGCAGACTGCATGAGAGAGGGAATGAGAGAGAAGGAGAGCAGGACTGAGAGAGTGTGTATGTGTGTGTGTGTGTATTACTCATCCGTGCTTCAGTTCTCAGGACGAAGGGAAGACATGATTTATTCATTTACCCACAGGCAGGTTTTGATCTCTCTCTCTCTCTCTCTCTCTCTCTCTCTCTCTCTCTCGCTCACTCACTGTCTTTCTTGTCTCGCTCACACAAACACACACATTTCTCTCTCTCCCGCTGTTTCTGTGCCTCGCTCACCTCGCTCGCACTCTATTTCTCTCTTTGACAAACACACACACACACAGGCACACACGCGTGCGCACACACACACGCAGCTCTGCTTCACTGGCCTTTAGGAGGAGGGGAAGGGGGTAGTGAATGGAGGAGGAATGAGAGAGGAGATAATAAGACGGGGGGATGAGGGAGGTGTGATTGGAGAGAGCGTTATGTGGGCAGGATGAAGGGCAAATTGAGCTAATGATGATGGTAAGGTTAATTAGTGTTAATTAGCGTGTTACAGTGCGGCTTCCTTTGATTGGTGGGCTGGTTTTCCTGCTTTTAAAGTTCTCTAAACAATCTGAAATTCACTCACTCCATCATTTAAGACAAACACACACTGAAAATAAAAGTGTCTCCCTCATACATATGGAACACACACACACACACACACAATCACAAACTCATTAACTCCCAAACATACACACACACAAACAAACAAGCTCTAAACCTGAGCACACACACCTAAGCTGACCTAAACACGAGAAATGAGATGAAGACATGAGTACAGAGAAACACAGTGACTCAAAGACACTAAAGAGTACGAGTGACGCACCACAGGACAGAATGAACATGATGTAATTTGATTTATTATAAATGAATTTTATTTTATTCTGTTTATTCTTTATCTAATTTAACAGTATGGATATTTTAACTACTGATTGTGTGTAACTGCAAAGGCTGTGGTAATGACAGCCACTTTCTTCAAAAGAGCATGACATGATCTCCATTTACGGTACATGAAATGGTGTGGATGGAGAGAGAGAGAGAGAGAGTGTGAGAGAGAGAGAGTGTGAGAGAGAGAGAGAGAGAAACAGGGAGAAAAACAGACATACAGACAGATTATTGAAAAGGATGATTTGGTGTTTGTGTAGCATGTACAGAGAAAGATCATAACTCTGGTGGAGAAAGCAGGGAGAGAACAAAAAACCTTGTGCTCCTTCTTACACAACCACACACACACACACACACACACACACACACACACACACATGCCCAGAGAGAGATACAGAGGGTTAGAAATAGATGATGCAGAAAAGTGCTTCATTGAATTCAAATTTGAGAGAAGAGAGAGGGAGAGGGAGATGTGCATGTTATGAGAGAAGAGAGACAGAAAGACTTGATTGAGAGGGACAGTGAGAGAGAGAGAGAGAGAGAGAGAGAGAGAGAGAGAGAGAGAGAGAGAGAGAGAGAGAGAGAGTGTAGAGGGAGGGTGATGAAGTAGATGAGATAATGACAAACAGAGGAGAGTGAGTGAGTGAGTGAGTGAGTAAGGATAGAGGTGCAGACTGACACACACACACACACACAGAAAGAGTGCTCATAAAAATCAATGCAGGAGTCTGAAGACCTGTCCTTCAGTAAGAGCACTAGATCAGACACAGACAGGCAGAGAGAGGCGCACTTTCCTCTTAAGAAAGCCTGAATTACATCACTGTCAAATGAACAGAAATATCTACAAGGCATCTTAGGTTGTCTCGTGCCGTGTTGACACAGCAACAATTCTTCAACCAATGGTGTGTGTTTGGGGCGAGATTCTCTGATCAATAGCAGACGGAGGAAGCATATAAAAAACCTGTTTGAAAACAATATTTTTTTCTAACTGTTGACGATAGTGGCGCAAAAATGAAAAACTTTAATTATTGAATGAGAGCATCATGTTGTTGTCCATATTATAACATGGGTGTGAACACATTGTACATGAAATCATAAATTATCCTATTTAGTTTCTTAATAAATATCTCCAAAATTATTGCGAATGATTAGTGCATGATATGTGTATATATATATATATCTATATATATATATATATATATATATATATATATATATATATATATATATATATATATACACACACACACACACACACATTAAAAGGAATAATTTACCAATAACATAATTTAACATCCATCCCATCAAATCCCAATGAATAAAATTACTGATGCACGTATACTCTGTCTACACTACAGAAGATGTGGCTTATATCAATAACCAATAATTAGTTTAATGATGACTAATAACTGATTTGGTTATGATATAAATCTATTCTGCTTTGCCCTTTGTCCAATGTTCACACTGACACTTCAATTTAGAGTATAAAATTTGAATAAAAGATCCGAATTCTATTGATCTATTGAGTGAAATAATCAATAGAGTAGAGTGGAATACAGAGGCAATGAACAGAACATGGTAGAATAGAGTGGGATGGAATACAGTAGAATAGAACAGAATAGAACTAGAGTGGAGTACAGCATAGTATAATAGAATAGAACAGTATTTAACAATATAATAACACAGGGGAGACTGAAGCACAGTAGAATAAAACAACATGAGTGTAATGTACAGTAGAAATGGAGAATAGCACAATAGAATAAAGCAGAGCAGAGTGGAATACAGTAACATGGAGAACAGTGCAGAATAGAATAGAGGAGTAAAAGTGGATGAAGAAATGTTGGATAATATTAACTCCTGAAATCTGGTATAAAAAAGTGCACCATTTAAATTTATAAAAATAAGCCCCAATATTGAATATTGTTTCCGATATACTGATGCTAGTACAATACAATAATACAAGAATAATAGTAATAATACAAGAATACAGATTTTTATATACAGAGACTTTTTCACTCATAAATGTATCAAATTACAAAAGCTAAAGGCTGTTTCATATTGTGCATGCAAGTAATGGTTTATTTAGAAACTTTTTTTATTATATTGTTTTCTCTGTTACCACAATCATTTGTGGGCTAATTATTATTATTTTATTTTTTTTTGAAGGTATAGGCTATATTTAAAGCTTTATTTATTAATTAATTGAATGAAATGAAAACTGAATCAGATAAAGAAGCCAAAGGTGAGAGCGAAAATGAAACCTGAAAAAGTGCTAAAAAATATTGTGAATGTGTGAAACAGATGGAAAGCAAGTTTTTTTTTATACACAGAGTGAAGACTGTGTTTGCATGTGTGTGTGAGAGAGAGTATGTGTGTGTGTTTGTATGTGTGTGCTTGTGTTGTGTGTGTGTGTGTGTGTGTGTGTGTTCTCTATGTTATAGGGACTAAATGTCCCCACAAGGATAGTAAAACCTGAAAGTTTTGACACTGTGGAGACAAAATTCCAGTCCCCATGAGAAAAACAGCTTATAAATCATATTAAATTATACATTTTTTTAACATCTGTTTAGGGTTGGGGGATAGAATGTAAAGTTTGTACAGTGTAAAAATCATTATTTCTATAGAGACCTTCTAAAACACCAAATGTGTGTGTGTGTGTGTGTGTAGATTGAGGGTGGCTGACTCACAGCCCAGTGTCTTTCTCACCACAGCCTCAAAAGGGAAAGTTGTTCCACAGAGCCTAATGGAAACCACTCTGTCTGCTTTTCCCTTCAGTAAACCTCTCCCCCTTCACTCACTTACTTCAGTCTATCTCTGTCATACATAAGAACACACACTCACTCACACAGGCAAACACACTGTTTGGAGCTTCCTAAAAACAGCTGCA